>PVHT021183551.1:2018969-2408740 GCA_004024745.2 Catagonus wagneri
TAAATAAATTCAGGAAGCTGCACATTTTCTATAATTTCATGCTACGTTATTTCATGATTATCTCATCTCATTCCTAGTTCATTTTCTTGATCTGGTTTTCCCTTAGAAACTATTCTGATTGCTGCCTGTTAGTTTTGTATTTGTGAAGGGCCTCTTAGCGTTTGTTGCCCTGAGTCTTAGCAGAAGCAAAGACAGTGGACATATCTCAGAAATCCCCAAGAGGTCACTTCAAGCTTCTCCCTCATTCTGCTCTAACTGTAGATTTTAGCAGAGGCCGTATACTGGAATGATAGAGTTACTCTAGTTTTTTCATTATCAATAAAAGAAGAGAAAAGGACGCCGTTTCCCAGAGATTTATCTCTTCCGACTCTTGTCTGTTTTCAACTGTATGGGATTGTTTTCTTTGCCTTTGTAGTCCTAACTTCCATCTTTCTTTTCAGATGTGCAGCCAGCCAGCAGTCAGCCAGCTTCTGAGCAACATCCGTTCCCAGTGTATTTCCCATACTGCATTAGTACTGCAAGGTTCCCTCACACAACCAAGGTATGAAAAACCAACACGTGCTTGCTGTTAGCGGGGAGGGGACCCTCTCCATCGGGCCACAGGCTGCCCAGCTGTTTTGCCCCACATGGTATAACTAACTCCCTTCCGCACCTTTGAATTGGGAGTTGACTGGGTGGTCTCTGAAGCTCCTTTCTTTCTCTAAAAAACTGTGAAAATAAAATACCCTCTGTGTGCTTTATTGAGATAGACCGTTGTTGAAATATGTTGACATCAGGGCAAGAAATTGGCAATTTCATTTAAAAGAAGCTGCTTGAAATCATTGGAGATACTTGAAAAGCTGTGCAGATCCTCACTTTGCGTGTATCACACAATTTCTGTTGCTCAGTAATAAAGAGTAGCGGGGAAGTAGGTTACAAAGGCGCCACCCAGTGTGCTGCCCCCCTGGAGCTTTCAAGTCTAATAAAATAGTTTTCTGTACTTCATTTCTCTTACGAAAAATGTCCAAAGGAAAAATGACCAAGTTATAATATTTATTCATTCTGGGTGATTTTACATTCTTTTCTGTTCCATAACCATTTGTAAAACTTGTCAGAAAAAAAAAGGATGCACCTGTACTAAGACTTTAAAACTTCCTTGTGTAAAATTAATAAGAGTTTTTGAAAGTCCTCATCCCCTGCTAGTCTCCCCCCCCACTTTGGATGAGGCATAAATAAATAAGTAAAAGAGACAAAGAATAAAAGAGTAAAATAATACTTCAGTTTTTCTAATGCATTATTTTTAAAGGGCTGGATAGAGAAAAAGATGGATTCTTTGAAACTTTCTATAGTTGTCCATTGAAAAGCCTAAAAAGTGATTGTCTTAACAATAAGAAAGGTGATCTTTGGCCTAAAACCATTGGCTATTCTGTTGACTATTCGGGAGATTGGAAGCTCGACCTTTGAGTGTCACCTGCTGCTGACACGACATTCTGTATGTTCTGGTTTCCACGGGGACGAGTTGATTCACCACAGCCCTTGACTTTCGTGGGTCTGCAGGTCCTTGCAGCAGCCGTCCTTCCTGGTGCCCTACATGCTGTGTAGGAACCTCCCATATGGCTTCATTCAAGAACTGGTGAGAACCACTCACCAGGATGAAGAAGTGTTCAAGCAGGTAAGGTTTTGTGAGTTTGCTACTGAGCCTCTACCAGGGCAGATTTCTAAAGCCACTACATATCGAAAACTTTGGGGAGCTCCCTGGTGGCTCAGTGGGTTAAGGATCCAGTGTTGTCACTGCTGTGGCTCAGGTCGATCCCTGCTCCAGGAACCTCCATATGCTGTGGGTACAACACTCCCCCCCCCAAAAAAAAAAGAAAAACTGAATTTAAACGTCATGTGTTTTTTGCTCAGAGAGATACCTGCAGTTCCAGCCTTAAGGAAGTCAGATTGACAGCTGCGTTGTTCAAATCATGTGTCCATTTCACCTCATCAGTCAAGCATCAAGCGTTTTAACCTGTGCTAAGTGCTTTGGGAGATTAGAAGTACAAGGCCCTGTCTCTGATTTCAAGAAGCTATTGACCAAGAGACAGCGTAAGGCAGATGTACATTTGCCAGATAAGGAGTGCTGAAAATTAGTTCTCTGAGTTTACAAAAAGGAGATGAATAAATCAAAGACCAAATTAGCTGGTAGCTCAGCGGCAGTCTGCACGCCATGTAGAAGTGTTGTCTTCTTACCTCCAGCCTGGGAGTGTCTCCTGTCTTACTACCTCGATCATTAAGTATTTGTACATTTTTGATATCCCAGTGTGCAAAGTCAAGTGCAGGTGCAGATATGCAACATTTAATGATAAAGCTTAGTAGTAGTAATAACTAGTGAACTTAGTCCTGAAGGTTTCCTCCAAGGTGGGACTTTGGCATTAATTTTGATTACTGTTTTGTGGCCGTGTTGTAAAGTAAGCATTTCCCGACAGCAGCTTTCACACAGCTGTTTCCCTTGATGAAAGGATTTTTATGACGTTGTCTTACAGTGTGCTGCATGAGGCTTTCTTTTTCTGCTTCTAGAAAACATTATCAGAGGCAGTAGCTATAAATAATATGATTCCTTTTACTTTGTTTTTATACCTGATATTATTTGTAGCTATTCATATGAAGGCCTTTGAATTCTCAGGAAGTATGTTTTCAAGATGTTAGTAAAAGAGGAATCCAGGAGTAAAAATCCCAGTTAGTTTTAAGTACCCCTTATAAACTGCTCATCTTAGATGATGGTCTTATTGACTTATAGGAATATTTCAGTTATTATAGCGAGCTCTTCTTCTCTGGAAAGTTAAGTAAACTCTGATGAAAATAAGTAACTGTCTTGCAAGCTTTAAGTGATACCCTATATTATATGTGTAATAGGCATGGATTAGAATATTTCTATTCAGAAAGACATCATGTGAGGATGAGTAGCTCCAACTGTTTAAAAGCCCAGTGATTAGCTGAGCGAGGTGTGTTATGCCTGTATTATAACTTAATATAATAGAGGCTATGAAATGACCTCTTTGTTTGAAATTGAGGCGATAGTCACATGATATAAAAGTAACCACCTAAAAGTATCCAGTTCAGTGGTGGTAGTTAGTACTCTCACCCTGTTGTATAACTGCCCCAGTCCCGTGTGTTGTTAGTCACAGAGTTCAGGGGCCTTCCCTGCCTCACAGTCTTGAACTCTCCTTGTCTTTTCTTATGTATCAGTAGGTGTTTTTCCTTGAGAGAAATAATGTGGACGGTAGAGTTTCTGAACTCAAAACCAGAATTTTACCCTTTTGTCTTGTGGCCAGTGTGAATTATTAAACCTTTTGATTGAAATTTCCATCTCCCTTTAGTGTTTGAGATGTTCACAGAAATATCTCAAACACTAAAGGGATAAACAGATCAATAGCAGCTAGAATTTAGGCTTGGAGAGATGAACACTTGGAGCATCTTTTATCAGTGCTGGGAGGTATTTATATGAAAACGAAATTATTGAGGTCCCCTTGTGGCTCATTGGGTTAAGCACCCAAACTTGTCTCTGTAAGGATGCAGGTTGGATCCCTGGCCTTACGCAGTGAGTTAAGGATACAGTGTTGCTGTGAGCTGTGGTGTAGGTCACAGACACAGCCCGGATCTGGCATTGCTGTGGCTGTGGCATAGGCTGGCACCTGCGGCTCCGATTGGACCCCTAGCCTGGGAACTTCCATATGCTGCAGGTGCAGCCATAAACAAAAAAAGAAAAAGGAAAAGAAAACAAAATTATTTAAGATATGTAATACACAAATAGTATATAATGTTTGATATTTGATATGCTCGATAATATTTTATCTGCCTATTATAAATTAAGCCCTACTTGGAAAAGAGGATAGCTAACAGAAAGAATAAAGAAATTTAATTTAATAGCATTCCCGAAAAAAAAAATGCTTAGAGGTTTTTCTGGATGATCAGTAGTGAAGTTTATTTTTGATGATTTTGGAGCTGCTGTTTGTTTTTTTCCTTGACTTCGGTTTTGGAGTTTCCCACCACCACACCTACGCATTACCTCTCTCCATTTTTAGTAGCCAGTCTACGAAAGCACATTACTTCTACCCTGATTGTCTGAGATGCTAGAACTAGAATGATCTCCTCCAGAGCTGTGCAGACAAGACACTTTGTAATGCAGGACATCCCTTCCTTCTTTAAATTTGTGATTGAAGCATGGTTGATATACGATGTCATGTTAGTTTCTGCTGTACAGCAGGGTGATTCAGTTATACGTGTATAGACAATCTTCATATCCTTTTCCATTGTGGTTTATCACAGGATATTGAACGTAGTCCCCTGTACTTTTACTTTAGGACCTCGTTGCTTATCCATCCTGTATATAATAGTTTAAACGGGGCACCTTTTTTGATACTGTGCAGCTGAAATGACAAAGGTGCTCCATACAATGGGGTGAAATTAGGAAGAAAGAGACTTTTTCAGATTTTCTAGTGGCTTTATACAACACTCCCTTTCTCAGCTTGTTGGCATTGAGACCGTCAGCTGTTGTTTACGACATTTTCAGCTTGATGTTATTAGTCTGAATCCCAACCAACTCTGTAAACGTGTTGCTCAGTGAGTGCACTGTGCAATTTAAGGAGGAGCTGTGCTAAGCCGATTGGGCGGTACTCCTGTGCCCTGATACCGGCGGTGAACTTGTGACAGGAAGTGTGAGTGCCCTATATCCAGTTATTGTATTAATCACACCATCTGTGGAGGTAAGGCACTCAAACAACGTCTTCTTTTTCCATTTCAACATTTACCAGCTATTTCTTTGTTTTACGTAATTCAAGTTAAGGTAATAATAATAATAATATCATTACTGGTCCTTTTTTCTTGGAGGTGTGGGTTAGCCCCAGAAAATGTCTTAAAATGCTGATGGAGTTGAGAAAAAATTGGGACATTCAGTCCGATTTCTTTACAGATTATAGATGCTTGGTAATCAGACACATTGGTTGCTGAGAGGTGCAGAATTTAGACTAGCGCGAGGAGCTCTGGAGAGGCTCCAGGTTTGTGAGTTTCTGTTGAATCTCAGGGAGTCCTGTCAGAGTGTTAGAGTTCCCCAAGTCTCGTTAACTTCTGCAGAACTTCTGGAGGATTCGGCTGCATCACCTCAAGGCCAGCCTTCTTAAAGGACAGAGCAACACTGGCTGGACTCTAGGCTCCTTTATAGGCAAAACAGCTTCTCCTTGAAGAGGGAGTGGAAATGCTTGCAGATTCAACGCTTTATGTGACATGCCTCCTGTTCTTAAATTTCCTTAAACTTGGGATTCCCGTCGTGGCTCAGTGGTTAACGAAGCTGACTAGGAACCATGAGGTTGCAGGTTTGATCCCTGGCCTTGCTCAGTGGGTTAAGGATCCGGCGTTGCTGTGAGCTGTGGTGTAGGTTGCAGACGCGGCTTGGATCCTGTGTTGCTGTGGCTCTGGCATAGGCTGGAGCCATCAGCTCAGTTTAGACCCCTAGCCTGGGAACCTCCTTATGCCGTGAGTGCGGCCCTAGGAAAAAGGCAAAAAGACAAAAAAAAAATTATTTTCCTTGAACTTATATTTCTGATTTTCTTTTTTTTCTTGTAGATTTTTATCCCCATTTTACAAGGCCTGGCTCTTGCTGCCAAAGAGTGCTCCCTCGATAGCGACTACTTTAAATACCCCCTCATGGTAAAATTTTGTTTTTTTTCTTGTTACCCATTTAGTAGATGTTTTTCTTCCAGATGATTTTAACATCCATTTTTCTTTCAGGTCCATGATCAGCCTTGTTTTCAAATTTAGAGCATGAATGACTGTGCTGGCTGTGGCGGGTGTCGGCGTGCAGTGAGATGCATCAATGAAGACAGTTAGCAGCACAGGGCTTACACCACTATCCGGGTCCTAGCCAGGAGTCAGTGATGCAGGCATTGAGATGCCCTTCGTCTTACTCTGTAGCTTAAGAAAGTGATAATTATTGGTGGTATCCTCCTGATTCTCCTGGCAACAAGCATATCATATTTGGGATGAAATTTTGTTATTAAAAAAAAAAAAAAAAAGCTATTGGCGTTCCCGTTGTGGCTCAGCAGTAATAAGCCCAGCTAGTATCCACGAGGAATCGGGTTCAATGTCTGGCCTCACTCAGTGGGTTAAGGATCCGGCATTGCCATGAGCTGCGGTGTGGGTTGCAGGCGCTGCTCCGATCTGGTGTGGCTGTGGTGTAGGTTGGCACCTGCAGCTCCGATTGGACCCCTAGCCTGGGAACCTTCGTGTGCCGCCCTTAAAAGCAAAAAACAAACAAACAAACAAAACTATTACAAATGCAAATAAAAAGGCAGGGGTACTCTAAGAAGAGGAATACAGTTTTATCTTTACATAGCGACTTTCTTCAGAAAATCACAGAGCGGCTGTCTCGTGCATCTTCCCAGTTTCCTGAGACTGCGCACTTCAGCCTTTACTCAGGAAACACAAATCTGCTTAGCTCCTTCATGCACATAGAGTCAGCAGAAACTGTGGGCAGAATTTGCTTCTTTAAAATTTTGGGAGATGTGGAGTTCCCGTCGTGGCACAGCAGAAACCAATCTGACTAGGAACCATGAGGTTGCAGGTTCAATCCCTGGCCTCACTCGGTGGGTTAAGGATCCGGCATTGCTGTGAGCTGTGGTGTAGGTCGCAGACGCGGCTCAGATCCCGCGTTGCTGTCGCTGTGGCATAAGCCGGCAGCTATAGCTCCGATTCCACTCCTAGCCTGGGAACCTCCATATGCTGTGAGTGTGGCCCTAAAAAGACAAAATAAAAATTAAAAAAATTAAAATTTTGGGAGAAGTATGAAGGGGACGTATCAAAACATGAACTCAGTAAACTGTGTCTAAATACACCCGTGAGTAAATTGAGGCCTTGGTTAAACTGATATGTTTTGTTTCCCTTGTTTCTTTTACCGATTCTACTAACTCAGCTTAATGGTAACATCCTACCATTCATTCAGTGCCCTCTGAGGGCCTCCACTGTGCCACCCGTGGGCGGCGGGTGCCGGAGCTCATGAGACAAGGTGCCTTTCTGCAAGGCGCTGATAAACTGCTGCAAGAATCAAGACCACGGTGACACAGTCAGATAATTACACCGTGATCAATACGAACACAGAAGTGTATTTATCCATTTCAGAAAAATCAAAAGCCAGCTAAAAGGCTAAACGTTAAAGACAAGGCTGAGAAACTAGAAGGTGAAGTGGGAAGTCTTACTTTTAAAAATAATTTTGAATGGATATATGTCACAGCTCTTCCCACCCAGTGCCCGTGTTTTCCAGGTTCTTAATGAAATTCTGTTCATCCTTCTGCATTGTTCTGTCTGCACCTAAAGGGAAGTGGAATAATCTGATTGTTTGAGTTCAGTGATGAAATCTTTTAGTGCACATTAATTATCACTGTATTGTATAAATATTCCCTCATGGAATCATTGGCTTTTCTCTCGTGGTTGGAATTAGCTTGATGTTTCAGGAAGGAGTTTTTAGTGTCAGATATCAACAAAATGTTCCTCTCAGTCAAAAGACAAAGGACTCCATTATGATAGACAATGGTTTGATTTTGTACCATTATTGGTGCTTGTGCAGCAGTGAGAGTGCAGTGAGGGGACGAACAATAATGTGAGGCCGGAAGAGGAACGCCGTTGGAGCTAAAATCAGAGTTGTAATTATCTGCTGCGTCAGTGGATCCCAACTCTGCTGTACCTCGGAATGCCCTGGGGATCGTTATTAAATACCTCTGCCGGCTCTGAGATCTCATGATTTCATTCTCTGGGGGTGTGGGGAGTGTGGCCCGGCCTTGGGCTTCTCCAAGGCTTCCCAGGTGGTCCCAGGATGCAGCCAGGTTTGAGATCCCCAGCACGAGACAGGGAGAGCTTCAGCCTCGGTGGCTCTCTGAGGCGCTGCAGCTTTTCACAGGTGTGTCAGTGCCTGAAAGCATTGACTCAGAAACTTTCATCGGCCGGTTAAGCCACTTGCATAGCTATTACCGAATCACAGAGAACATTAAATTCATTGCTAAAATAATGTTTGATTGTATTACCACGGCCACATGGAACTGTGCTTATGTGCCTAAAACTTTTTCCTGATCCTCTTGGGCCTCCAAGTAAAAAGTTGGCGTTCTCAAAAAAAAAAAAAAAACCCACGGGGGATTTTACTTTTAAATGTGTTCTGAATTTGGTAGCTTATGAACTTTTACTTATATATAGTGTTGTTTAATACTGGCCAAACTGGCAATCTAAAGTTTATGAAGCATGGAGCTCCCGTCGTGGCTCAGTGGTTAACGAATCCGACTAGGAACCTTGAAGTTGCGGATTCGATCCCTGGCCTTGCTCAGTGGGTTAAGGATCCGGCATTGCCGTGAGCTGTGGTGTAGGTTGCAGATGCGGCTCGGATCCTGCGTTGCTGTGGCTGTGGTGAAGGCCGGCAGCTACAGCTCCTGTTAGACCCCTAGCCTGGGAACCTCCATATGCCGCGGGTACGGCCCTAAATAAGGCAAAAAGACCAAAAAAAAAAATTAAATTTTATGAAGCATATCTATTTGATACAGAAAGATGTTAATTGAAGTCATTAATTGTAAAAATATACTCATTTACCTCTGCGAATATGCACAAAAAAAAAATGCCTAGAAAGCAGTTAGCCAGAATATCAGTAGTGGTAAAACTCTGAGGGTTAAAGGTTATGATTTTCTGTGATTTTTAGTTTCATTTTCTATTTCTGTTCTAACTGAAGTTTTTTTAACAAGGCACATGCCTTGGTTGATTCATCAGAAAAGCAGTGAAGCTATTTGTGTCTTGTTGGGAATGCATACATATTTATAGCAACATTAAAGCCATGTCTTAATGTTCTACACGGCTGTCTGTTTAGGATGAAAGATATTGAAACGATCCTTTCTGGTCTTGTTCCTAGGCTTTAGGTGAGCTCTGTGAAACCAAGTTTGGAAAGACACACCCTGTGTGCAACTTGGTAAGTGCCTTCCTGATGGGTTTGCACATTTTCCGTGAACAGGTGATGCAGAAGATGTTCCTTAAGTAACATCCTCTAAAAAATATCTCCGGGAGGACATCGAGATGTAGATGTCATCCGCGTGCGTGGCTCTCATTGTATATTGTTGTCACATACGTTGTTTCCTGGGATGAAGAAAGAGATGAGAAAAAAATTGACAGGGACCCTCACGTATTTAGGACCCTTGTGCTTTTGGATGTCCAGTGTCAGCCACTGTGTTGGTGGCTAAGAACCAGGAACAGAGGCTGGCTGCTGAGAACTCTTCTCATTTTTACCTCACTTGCTGACTTGCCTCTTCCATCTTTCGGTCCAGGTTGCATCCCTCCCGTTGTGGTTGCCTAAATCCTTAAGCCCTGGCTCTGGGCGGGAGCTGCAGAGACTCTCCTATTTGGGGGCTTTCTTTAGCTTCTCAGTCTTTGCCGAAGATGATGTAAGTACTCAGGCCGCTTTTGCCATGTTGCTCTGATGTTCAGATTCCTTCCCGAATGTGCATTCTGCGTTGATTGAATTTTTGATTTCTCTTTCCAGGCTAAAGTGGTTGAAAAATATTTCTCAGGGCCTGCCATTACCCTGGAAAACACTCGTGTGGTGAGCCAGTCACTGCAGCATTACTTGGAGCTGGGAAGGGTAGGTGTTCAGAAAATAAGTGCAAGGCACGGATCTGTCTGCAGTTTGGAAAGTTAAAAGCAGCCTGTAAAATTATGGTCTAATTAGAGTGTCATGAAGGTAATTTGGTCCTATCCTGGAAAGGAAAAAAATAGCAGAGACTGTTTTACTGGAACTGTGACCACTCACCTCCTCCCTCCACATTCTGCTTTCACGCTAATTATCTTGACACAGTTGAATGTGGACTTTTCTTCTTCTTCTTCTTTTTTTTTTTTTTTTGTCATTTTGCCATTTCTAGGGCCGCACCCACGCACGGCATATGGAGGTTCCCAGGCTAGGGGTCTAATCGGAGCTGTAGCCGCCAGCCTTCGCCACAGCCACAGCAACACGGTATCCGAGCCGCATCTGCGACCTACACCACAGCTCATGGCAACGCCTTAACCCACTGATCGAGGCCAGGGATCGAATCCACAACCTCAGGGTTCCTAGTTGGATTCGTTAACCACTGAGCCACGACAGGAACTCCTTCTTCTATTTTTATGGTTAAGTTCTTCTAAAATGTGAAGAAAGGAGGAAAAATAGGAAGGAGTTTAGCCTTTCTTGAAGTCAAAAAGGAACAATTTCTTTTTATTGTTTCAACTGTTTATTTAAAGTTTTTTTTTTTAATTAGGAAGTGCCATTGTGGATCAGTGGAAACAAACCCGGCTAGTATCCATGAGGATGCGGGTTTGATCCTTGGCCTCGCTCGGTGGGTTAAGGATCTGATGTGGCTGTGAGGTGCAGTGTATTTAGGTTGCAGATGTGGTTCGGATCTGGCATGGCTATGGCTGTGGCGTAGCTATAGCTCTGATTGACCCCTACCCTAGGAACTTCCGTGTACTACACCTGTGGCCCTAAAAGTAAATAAATAAATAATTTTTTAAAATTAAAGTTTAGTTGATTTACGGTGTTGTGCCAGTTTCAGCTGTACGGCAAAGTGATTCGGTCATACAGATAGATTTACGCTTTCCTTTTTTTATATTCTTTTCCACCACCGTCTGTCCCAGGAGACTGGGTGTATCCCCTGTGCTGTACACTAGGACCTTGTTGCTTATCCATTCTAAATGTGATAGTTGGCATCTGTTTAATCCCAAACTCCCAGTCCATCCCACAAGAAATAATTTTTTAAATAACGTTTCAAATTTTTTTTCTTCCCTTATAAAATCAATTTCAGCAAGAGCTTTTCAAGATTCTGCATAGTATTTTGTTAAATGGTGAAACCCGCGAGGCTGCTCTTGGTTACATGGCGGCTGTCGTCAATGCCAACATGAAGAAAGCGCAGATGCAGGTAGGGTTCCTACAGACGCTTTTATTTACTCGTTAAGTTCTCTGATCTAACTTCTGTTTATTCAGTACCGACTGCATCATTCCAGGAAAGAGGGATACAGTGTTGAACAAGACAGGCAAGCTTCCTACTGTTGTGGCGCTTATAGGGCAGATGAGTAGAGAGGTAAATATATTATTTCAGACAGTCATAGAGTCTCTGAAGCCAATAGAGGAAAGTGGAGGACTTGAGAGTAACCCTGAAGGCACCAGAAGGAAAGCAGGGGACTGCCCAAGGAAGAGACATTGCGTCAGAGCCCTGACTGGTAAGAAGAGCCAGCCATGGCAAGGCTGAGAAAAGAGCTTTCCAGATATGCGTAAGGCACGAAGGTAGGGATAAGAAACTGGCTTTGGGACAAGCCCCACGTGCAGTCTTCCATGGCTGGGGCTATGATAGTGAACAGGAAGGAAACTGGTGAGTCCTGGGCTGGACAGAAGCTCCATCAGGTTGGCCCGAGGTGGTGAGAAGGGTAGTGGGGCACCACTAGAGAGTTTTCAGGAAGGAAATCACCGCATCTGTTGTGCGGAGGCTGGGCTAAAACGGGAAAGGGTGCAGGGACCCACCCGAGGGGACCAGTTACAGGGTCCCTAATGAGGGAGGCTGCAGGCTGGGACTGCTTTACCAGAGTGGGAGAGCTAACAGAGCACCCCACCCACACGTTAATGAGAGATGTGACAGCGCTGTTCAGAAGAAAATCAGAGAAAACGGTGGACCGGGGATTAGACTGCCGGGGCTCCGGCCGCGGTCCCGCCGTTCACCAGCAGTGGGAGCCTGGACCCTTGCTTCTCTGTGCCTCCGTTTCCTCGCTGCTAAGTGAGGATGGTGATAGCACCCAGCTGTGGACCTGCTGCATAGCAAGCTGTTAGAACAGTGCCCAGGACGCAGTGAACGCTCAGCCGACATTAATGTCTTTATTACAGTTACTATATATATTCTTAAGGCAGGATTAGATTATGCTCGTACTGTCAGCTAGAGGAGCTATTGGAAAAGAGCTGAAACTAGTTCTGATGCTTTTGACGGGAAATAGACAGGAAGCAACATTTATCGTTTCTTCTTATATTTTTTGAGGATCTTGGGCCAATCACTTGAATTCCCTGAGCCTTAGTTTCCTCTGTAAAATGTGAATAACAGTATCACTGCCCTCTTGGGGCTGTTGCGAAGATACAGGGAGAGAAACGCTTTACATACGGCTGGCACTCACTAGATCTCACCTGCTCATAGCGTGTTGGCAGTGACTGGCTTCAGTGTGGTCTCCTTTCTTGTAAAGTTGCGCCAGAATTTCTTGTCAAGTCATGATTTTAACAACTTTTATGTTTCACAGACAGATGATAGGCTGGTATCTACAGACGGATTCATGCTGAATTTCCTTTGGGTGCTGCAGCAGCTGAGTACAAAGATCAAGCTAGAGACTGTCGACCCCACTTACATATTCCACCCACGGTGTCGGATTACTCTTCCCAACGATGAGACAAGAGTAAACGCCACGATGGAGGATGTGAACGACTGGCTAACTGAGCTTTGTGAGTGCTCTGGGGTTTTTGGTGTTGTTTATTAATTTATTTTCGTCTTTTTAGGGCCTTACCCAAGGCATATGGGAGTTCCCAGGCTAGGGGTCAAATCGGAGCTGCAGCTGCCAGCCCACACCACAGCCATGGTAATGCCAGATCCTTAACCCACTGAGCGAGGCCAGGGATCAAACCTGCATCCTCATGGACTCTGGTCAGATTCATTACTGCTGAGCCACAATTGGAACTCCCGAGTGATGTGTTTTTAGAACATTAAACTTCTGCCCTTTTATCTCATTTTTAATTTTTAAATTTTTGGGGTGGCCACACCCACGTCATATGGAAGTTCCCTAGCCAGGGATCAAACCCTAGCCACAGTAGTGACGGTACGGATCCTTAACCTGCTGTACCACCAGGGAACTCCATTTTTAATTTAAAAAAAGTACAGGCTGGAGTTCCCTTCGTGTCTCAGTTGTTAACGAATCCGACTAAGAACCGTGAGGTTGCGGGTTCGATCCCTGGCCTTTCTCAGTGGGTTAAGGATCTGGCGTTGCTGTGAGCTGTGGTGTAGGTTGCAGACGCGGCTCTGATCCCGCGTTGCTGTGGCCGTGGCGAAGGCCGGCAGCTACAGCTCCTGTTAGACCCCTAGGCTGGGAACCTCCATATGTTGCGGGTGCGGCTCTACATAAAAGGCAAAAAGACAAAAAAAAAAAAAGTACAGGCAGAATCCTGTATCAGAAAGATCCAGCTGCATCATCCCCCAGTTTGGAGTTGACACCAGCTGCGGTATCCCTGTCTGTCACCTCCCGGGGCCCCCCCCCCCCGTCCCCTTGTTCTTGTTCTCCGTAATCAGTGCCAGTTTTCCCTGACTCCTCTCTCCTTAAAGCGGCTACATCAGACTCAGGGGTGTCTTTGCATCCCTAAGAGCCCCTGCGAGGGGTGTGGCGGTGGCGGGAGTATGTCTGAGAACTTGGTTGCTTGCCTTGCTCAGGAAGTCAGCATTACTGACAGTTACAAGTAATAGCGTTTTTATGGCTAGATTTTACTTGCCAGTTCACAAAACTGTTTCTGAGTCACAGTACATTTTAAACAAAACATACACAGCAGCACAACCTAAAGATTTTAGTGTGGATGGATCCTTAACCCACTGAGCAAGGCCAAGGATCAAACCCATATCCTCATGGTTACTAGTCAGCTTTGTTACCACTGAGCCAAATGGGAACTCCCCTGTCAGCAGTATTCCTAATGGAGAAAAACTAAGAACGACAAATAACGTCCAACAGCAAGGAAATGGTTATGGAATCTGTATCTTATTTACATAATCTCATACCATTTGAGGTTTTAACAACGATTTTTGAATAATAGAAATTGTTACGTAAACTGTATTGGGAAGACACATCACAAAAGATTGATGGTTACATCTGTGTAAACATTTAATTAAGCAGAATAACCTGATCATTAAATGGAGCTCATAGGAATTTTATTTTTCTCACTAACATTACGTTAAGTCTAGTGTTTTTCTAAAGTGTCATTTAACTTCTTGAAAATTCAAATGTAATTTTGTCTTCTTAATTGCCATTTTTCTTTGATTCAGTCATGTGATAGATTTTCTTTAGGGGTTTTTTGTTCTTTTTCCCAGATGGAGATCAGCCTCCATATTCTGAGCCGAAATTCCCCACGGAATGCTTCTTTCTCACCCTGCACGCCCACCACCTCTCTATTCTGCCAAGTTGCCGTCGCTATATCCGCAGACTCCGGGCCATCCGGGAGCTCAATAGGTACGTGCAGGATGCCGTGTCCTGACATTCCCTGCGTCTGCACCTGTTCTCACCAGCAAGCAGTTTGTTGTAACCAGTAGTTTGAATGTAAGGGGCTCGTATGTTAAACCGTCTGTCTCTGTGCCACCTCCCGGTTCCTTGGTTGGTCACAGTTCTTCACATGTGGAAGTGACCCAAACTTTGGTCTCCTAGAGTTCTCAGTCCTTAGTATGCGCTTCTTGTAGACTTCCCATTAACTTTTTCCACGGCGTACCACGTTATCAGTAGGCCCTTTTTTTAAATGAAATATTTCATTGAGACATAATTCATATCCCACACAATTTACCACTTAAAGTGTACAATTCAATGACTTTTTTTTTTTTTGTCTTTGGTCCTTTTCAGAGCCGCACCCACGGCATATGGAAGTTCCCAGGCTAGCGGTCTAATCAGAGCTGTAGTGTGCCACCAGCCAATGCCACAGCCACAGCAACGCCAGATCCGAGCCGCATCTGTGACCTACACCACAGCTCACGGCAACGCCAGATCCTTAACCCACTGAGCAATGTCAGGGATTGAACCTGCAACCTCATGGTTCCTAGTCAGATTCGTTAACCATTGAGCCACAACGGGAACTCCTCAATGACTTTTTTTTTAAATGATTTTTATTTTTCCATTATAGTTGATGTATAGTGTTCTGTCTGTTTTCTACTGTACAGCAAAGTGACCCAGTCACACGTACATGTATGCATTCTTTTTCTCACAAAAATCTAAAATACCATCCAGTTTAAGATAGTATTACGTCAGGAAACCATAAGAAAGGAAACAAGTGCCAATTTAACCATAACTTCCCATTGATCTGTGGGAGGCTAAAATGGAAGGAGAGAAAAATGTGTGTCTGAGAGTCAACGAAATGGTGAAAATGAATAAATAAAATGGATGATGGATCTGTGTGTCTTTTTTCATTTGACTGTTCGTCTTTGATTTCAGAACTGTGGAAGATCTGAAGAACAATGAAAGCCAGTGGAAAGACTCCCCACTGGCAACCAGACACCGTGAAATGCTGAAGCGCTGCAAAACCCAGCTTAAGGTTTGTGTCGTGAATTGAGATAATTGTAGGCCACCCTCTTAATCGTAATTTTCCCACCAGAATATTGCGCCTTGAGCGAGCAGTTTAATGTCCTTACTTTTCCTTCATTACTGTTTTTCCCCCGAGATAAAATGGTGCATTTTAAAAACTGCTGATACTTTCTGTGTCTCTATACATAATATTTAAATCTCAGAACAGAAAATGCATATGCTTTGACAATGACGGTATGAATTCTTAGTGGATTTTATCATCCTCAGTCGAATGTCACCTCCCTTTGCTTACACTGAGCAAGCCCCCCTATCTGCTAACCCCCAGCCCCACGTCCCAGAACACGCCCACTCCACTGCGTCCTGCCACGTGCTCTCACGGTGTTCGCCACAGTGAATTTGTGGTGGTAGAAGGATCGCTTTCCCTTGCGATCTTCCCATTCTTTATTTAATTGAAAGTGATCCGTCATAGAGACCGCAACTACAGAGCGTAACTATGGATGGAAGATTTCTGCTTATGAGACAGAGCTAAAAACGCTAGCTAAAGCTGTAAGATGCTGGCAAGTGCCTGCATTTTTCTTATGTTTATGTTCAAATCTTAAAGCTGAATGTTAGCTGGTTATGTTTTCTGTTGGGAAGTAGGATGCTAGGTGGAAATTTTAGCCAACTTAGATTTCTGGTCCAAGTTTTCAGTTTTGTTTACTAGTAAATAGAGCTCTTTGAGATGCAAACGATACCGGGGGCTCTTTTCTGGGGTCCGTAGACCCCTTCAGCATTCCCAAGAGAGGTTTCGGATCTGCAGACTGTTCACATGTGGGTGTCGGTGGTGCGCACGCGTGTGTGTAAGCTCACCACCAGCGTCGGAGGTGGGTGTTACACTCTCAGTGCACAGGCACTTTGCCCAAGGGCAGCTCTTGGGTGCTGACCTGGAGTTTAGATTCACGTGTCCTGCTCCTTCCCAGTCACCAGCCCTGCCTCCCGAAGGGCCACCCCGTCAAGTGGTTTGAATGTGACATTGATGACCCACCTCTGTCAGCATGAAGCGTGTGCCCAGGGGTTTGCAGGACACACCTTGTCTCTTTCTTAGAGAAACCGCTTAAGACACGACCAGCATCTCACTGCCAGTTAGCGATGAAGCTCTGAAAGCCCTAGAGCCTAGATTTCCCATCTCCTGGGCCACCCCCTGCCTAGTCGGGCTGCAGGTGCTGAACCACCAGCTAATCTCTGGGTGGGGACACCCCTGCCTCCACAGAAACTGGTACGATGCAAGGCCTGTGCTGACGCTGGTTTACTTGACGAGAGCTTCCTGAGAAGATGTCTGAGTTTTTACGGCCTTCTCATTCAGCTGCTGCTCCGCATCCTGGACCCCGCCTACCCCGAGTGAGTGTGGCTCTCTCCTCCGCGCCGCCTGCAGCCGTCCCGGCCGTGTCGTCTGTATTGTTCTTCAGAGCCAGTACCTACAACCAATACCCTTACATTACCAAGAATTCATTTCTAGATTGTACTTCTATAGACTGTGGAAGTAGTAATGATAATAACTGTTTTTCTTGGCGTTCCTGTCGTGGCTCAGCGGTTAACGAATCCGACTAGGAACCGTGAGGTTGCGGGTTCGATCCCTGGCCTCGTTCAGCGGGTTAAGGATCCGGCATTGTCGTGAGCTGTGGTGTAGGTTGCCGACGCGGCTTGGATCCCACATTGCTGAGGCTGTGGTGTAGGCCAGCGGGTACAGCTCCAATTAGACCCCTAGCCTGGGAACCTCCATATGCCGCAGGTGCGGCCCTAGGAAAGGCAAAAAGAAAAAACAAAAAACAAAAAAGCAAAATTATTTTTCTTGTAATTACCGATAGTAACAAGGGACTGTCAACACCTAATGTATTACTTTGGACAACACTTTTTAAAAATTGTCTTTAAAATCTTTTTTTTTTTTTTTGCTTTTTTGACCACTCCTGCAGCATGTGGAAGTTCCCAGACCAGAGACTGAACCCATGCCACAGCAGCAACCCAGGCTGCTGCAGTGACATCAGCACCAGATCCTTAAAACACTGCGCCACAAGGGGACCCCAGGGTATAAAATCTTTGAGTGATAGAAAAAGGAAATCTACAAATTGGAAGCTAAAAGCTCGAGTTAACAGGATATTAGGTCCCTCGAAGCGCTGGATCCAGGCAGATCCCCCGGCAGACAGAGGATGAGCTGTGAGCTTCGTTGATATCTTTAGCATCACCTGGACAGCGCCTCCAGGCAGCCATCATTATTTTATTTATTATTATTTTATGGTTATGATAAAGTCTTTGGATCACTGATGTTGGTGATGTTGACTCAAGCGCTCTGCAGGAGTGGAAAATACTAGAATACATGTATAGCCCCATTGTCTCAAATAGTTTGAGTTGCATAGAATAACCAAACACGAACCTTTTATTTCCTTCATGTTTTATTTATCACATTAACCTTAACGGGAAATCAAGAAAAGAAAAAATACTTCACACACACCCGAGCATATCCGCATCTTCATTATTCCCTGTTTATTTCTGGTTGTAGGTTCTTTGCCTGTGTACTTTTTTACATAGTTATATTACAGAATGAGAGGGGTTTTTTTCCAGGTGAAACACTTAATTGTAATGATAGTATAATATCCTTCGTAGTTAGATGTGCTGTGATTTCATTTTGTGACCTGTACCTTTTTTCTCTCTTTGACAGTGTAACACTGCCTTTGAATTCCGATGTCCCCAAGGTATTTGCAGCGTTGCCTGAGTTTTATGTAGAAGATGTTGCTGAATTTTTATTTTTTATTGTACAGTAAGTCCCGTTCATATATTATGCGGTTCTAATACGTTTTTATATTTAATGCATACAGCGTATCATGAACTATATTGAGAACCTATATTTTATGCCACTGTTTTAACTGAATGCTGCCTAGAGACTGAAAAAATAAATACAGCTATGGCACCACGCCAGTTCCAATAATATCTCAGAACAGAAGTGGATTAACAATGCTGGTAATAATGTACTCTGTGAAAACTGAGTTGAATTTTTAATAATTGAGTGAGTGTTTCTGAGAAACAGAAGGAGAAAATAGTTTATAAATATCTGAGTGAACATTCAAAAGCCAAAAATAGCCACATCTATATTTTGTACCAAGATTTTTCTCAATTGTAAAATTTGAGGAAGCTCAGAAAAGAAATGGGTTGAGTTTATAACCAGTGTTTGAGATTTTTAAAAATGAAAAACGGCTCCATCAAAATATTTAGGTCTTTTTGGTCATGATCTTTTGTGAAATTCACAGCTTATGATTTAGTCATAGCTTTGGTTTATTTTCTAAAACATAATCAGTTAATAGATCATGCTATGACCAGTTGATGCAGTGGGCTCTATCTATCTATCTATCTATCTATCTATCTATCTATCTATCTGTCTGTCTGTCTTTTAGGGCCACAACCAGGGCATATGGAGGTTCCCAGGCTAGAGGTGAAATCAGAGCTGTAGCTGCCAGCCTACGCCAACAGCCACAGCAACTCAGGATCCAAGCTGTGTCTGCAACCTACACCACACCTCAGCAACACCAGATCCTTAACCCACTGAGCGAGGCCAGGGATTGAACCTGCGTCCTCATGGATGCTAGTCAGATTCATTTCCACTGAGCCACAGTGGGAACTCTCATTATAATGTAAATGGTTGCTCTAACCTCCGCCAGTTTAAGGGAGTTGAGTGCCCTGGCCCCTCTTCATCCCCTCCGTCACCCACATTGCGCCTTACGCTAGCTCTTCCCGCCTGTCTGCAGATACTCTCCTCAGGTGCTTTATGAGCCCTGTACTCAGGATATCGTGATGTTCCTTGTCGTGATGTTGTGCAACCAGAACTACATCCGAAACCCGTATCTGGTGGCCAAACTCGTGGAAGTCATGTTTATGACCAACCCTGCTGTTCAGCCACGGACCCAGAAGTTTTTTGAAATGATTGAGAACCATCCTCTCTCCACCAAGTTGTTGGTCCCCTCCCTGATGAAGTTTTATACAGGTGGGTTCCTGCTCTGTACAGGTGGGCAAGGTCAGCTCATGCCGCTGGATGAAGTTACTCTAAACCTGTCCCCTAAAGTCCTGACACCCGCTTAGGAGTCTAACCTGCTGATCCACTGCCAACAGAGCATGCACTGTTGCCTGTTTTCCCTCCGTGTTGTGGAAATACTGCATTGAGCATTTATGTACTAGTCCTTGATGATCCACTGGAAGTCAGATGGGTCGCCCTGAGATCAGGTTGGTGTTTTTATCTGAAATGTCCTGGTCCATTTTAACTTTTAACTTACAGCAATAGGTTTGTAATACTCTGTGTCCTATAACCTAGAGTTTCAAAGCTAACCACAGAATTCGACCCATTCTGTTAAGACTGCTTATTCTTGAAACCTGGACCTTGTGGAAACATGAAAATAGTCATGGGAAATTGTCTCCCAGCTGATATCATGCGTGCTATACAGACATAACGTTGCTGTCCCCTTGAGATCAGGACTAGGAGACTCTGAGGCTGAGTCATTGTGCCAACTCTGCTCCTTTAATTTGTCCTACAAGAAATTAATAGTATTATTTATTTGTGAGGGGGAACCTTTTGGGGGGCCCCCCACTCAAACTGGTGGGATCAGGATTCGAGAGTCTTTACTTATTCACCAATTCCATGTATTTGCCAAATGCATGCTCTTTGCCAGGTATTGCTCTAGGCGCTGGGTGACACTGTGAACATGACTGAACACCAAACACTCTGCAAAGAGGCCCTCCTCTTCTGGTTGAATTATATTCCAGATTTTCATTTTTAATTTGGCTTTTGCACTACCCGTGTGTTTTCATACAGCCGACAACCTGTGAGCCCACTCACCTGTCCTCTGCCAAAGGCACAGGGTTGTACCAGTGGAACATCGTTCCTCTCTCCAGTTTGTGTATTTCTCAGGAGGTGTGTTGTCTGTCTTCTCTCCTTCTGTCTAAGCTATCACCTTCTGGGCACGCAGTGTCTTTGACATTTAGCTAGCAGAATGTACTTGCCATGCTCTTGGAAGAAACTCCGGCCTCCCGAGCACAGTCCCCTGCTGCTCACAGCGGCAGCAGCAGAGAACACTCCCGGGTCAAAAGCCCCTGCGTGGCTCTCCATCCTCCTCTTACCTCCTTGCCCAGGTAGGAGGGGATCACAGGCCACTCAGGGATAAGTGGTACATCACCCGGGTACAGGACAGGAGCTTGTATGGTGCCATGCACCTGTCGGGCTTAGCTGAATTGAAGATAATTCTATAGCTCTCTAAAATAACAATGAAGTACCTCTTCTCACCTGTCAAATTTATCTGTAAGTGGGAATACTTAGTGCTGATGGTTCCAGGGAAATAAATAAACCTTCAGAAGCCCTTTTCACAGTTCTGTTGGTGTGCAGAATTAGAGCTATGAAACTCTGAGAATGGAAGTTGGTAAAGCCTTTCTGGAAAGCCCATCCAGAAACCTTAAAAATGTTTACACTTCCATACCAGTCAAGGTCCAGTCAGGAAAACAGAAACCAGTTATTTTGAAATAATTTTTTGTTTTTGTTTTTGCTTTTTAGGGCCACACTCGTGGCTTATGGAGGTTCCCAGGCTAGGGGTCAAATCAGAGCTACAGCTGCCGGCCTACGCCACAGCCATAGCAACGCAGGATCTGAGCCACGTCTGCAACCTACACCAGAGCTCACGGCAATGCAGATCCCCAGCCCACTGAACGAGGCCAGGGATTGAACCTGCATCCTCATGGATACTAATCAGATTTGTTTCTGCCGCACCACAGTGGGTGAAAAGTCAAATAAGGAACATTGGGGTAACCCAGGTGGTCAGTGCAGGAAGCAGCCATCATCTGTTCTGAGGGCTCAGGGAGCAAAGGGAAAAAGCTGGGGTTATTGGAATCTAGTAGCTCAGATGAGGGCTCGGACAGAACTTGGACCCATGCCTGATGAAGGACACTGTCCTTCTGGTGCTGGTGTCTCTCAGGGCAAGTGTGGAACAGAGCTGGAAAGGAGCCAACTGCCCCTTCGGTTTTCTGGTTACCCTGCAGCGCCCCCTGTTGGCAGTCTCAACAGAGGCCCCGCTGGCACTCAAGAGTGGGCCCCAGCCCCAGCCCCACAGAGCTGAATGTAAGGGGTGGATTGGGGCTGAGAGCCGGCAACTAAATAACCAGCACACTCTTACATGTAAAGTTCGTTTCCGGTACTCTGTTCTGTGGAAGTAATTATAAATGTATGTAAATGTTTATAACAACATTCACTGTGTATTTATAATGTGGTGAAGTGACAGTATTTTAAAAAACCTTAAATTCATGCCAGTTGTGGATCAGTTAAGTGAATTATAGTTTATCCATACAGGGGATCTGTATGAACCATGAAAAACAGTGTGTAATTTAAGTGGTAAAGTAATAGAAAGTAGATAAAATGGCATTTAATGGAACAATATGTAAAGTGTGACCCCAGTTTTGTACATATACGTGTGTATTGCAGGAAAACCTATGGGAGAATATATGCCAAAATATTAACAGTGAGTTCGTTATTTTTGAGTTGGTAGAATTGTGGGTAGTTTTTTTTTTTTTTTCTAAAAATGATCTGAACATCTTCCTTATACAGTTAACATGTACTGTGAGTGTTAAACACAAAAAAATTTAGTTAAATGCATTTTGAGGAGTTCCCTGGTGGCGTAGAGGTTAAGGGATCCAGCGTTGTCACCATTGTGACATGGGTTTAAGCCTTGGCCTGAAAACTTTCTCATGCTGTGGGCCTGGCAGGAAAAAAAAAAGGGATTTTGAACTCCGTGCACTGGGCCTGTCACTGTGGCTTCAGGATAAAGGCCGGGGCCGGGCCTCTTGCCTGTGAGACCAGTGCTGGGCCTGGGGGCGCTACCGGTAAGCTACCAGGAGCTCGTGGGTGAGGGTGTTTCTCCTCCCCCCCTTGCCAGCAAGCCGTGTGCCCTCTGGCCCCGCACCACCTCGCTCCTCATGGGTAAATGATACCCCTGCTAATAATAGCCACGGCTTATTGAATATTTACTAATCCTCTCACTTAGTCCTCACAGCAGTCCTCAAGATGGGAGCTATAAATACCTCCATGGTACAAATGAGGAAACTGCAGCTTAGAAAGGTCAAGAAGCTTGCTGAAGGTCAGCAGCTAGCAGCTGGGCATTGGCACAGGTGCTCCTGGATGCTGTGCTGTTCCTCCCGTGTCACTGCGGGCTGGCGCCAGGAGAGCCCCGCGGCGGGCCTCCCAGATTCTCCCCCACGTGTCCGTCAAGTTCATGCTAAGTCCTGGCTCCCGAGCGGGTCGTGCTCTCAAACCTGACTTAGAGACTGGTCTTTGGAACAGGCTCCTCCTTGACACCCCAGAGAGAGTACTCCAGCTGAGACCATGCTTAAGATCAAATTTTTGTTCTAAAAATAAAACTGAGTTTCAAAATAAGAGGATTTTATTTGTACCACAGCGGTCTATGCCTTAAGGGCCTGCTCTCAAAACTCGGCCTCTCAGAACCTGGAAGAACATGGATAACCAGGACTTACTTCCAGACTGTTCCCTTCCCCAAGCTGACCTGAGTCAGGAAGCCAGCGTAGCTTCGGTCACTGAGTCAACAGATATGATGGAGCGCCTCCGCTGTGTCAGCGCTGGTGCCCCTGCAGGGCCCGTGGTGAGGGTGTCAGACCCCCTGCCGCCGTCGGTCAGGCCTCCTAGTTGGGAGGCAGATGCTGAACTGGTAAATGAGGTAGTTGCAGATGGTGAGTCTGGGAGGAGAGCACCATGCAGCTTTAAGAAGCATAGCCAGGCAATCTCGGAGGAGCTGGCCTTGGAGTCGTGTGGAAAATGAGACCAAAGAGGGAACCATGAGAGGATCCTGGCCCCAGAGCAGCAGGCCGCGAGGACTGAGTTTAAAGGCCCTGAGGCGCGCACGGCTTATCAGGCAAGGAGACCTGTGACGGGAAGCGGCCAGCGGGAATCTAGTTCACTGCAGGGCCTCTTAGAACTCCGTCTTGGTAATTAGAACTTGGGCAGTTTTGAGAGAACATTAGGAATGGGTTCTTTGTTTTTGTTTTTATTTTTATTTTTTTTAATGTTGGGATGAGTAATAAGTTAACAGTTATTACTCAGCCTCTGCCACATTCAGGATCCAGTACAGGTTTTATGCGTAGTTTAGAGCATGGACAAGGCTCTATGTCAGCCCTCCTGCCGCCTACAGACTGCTAGGCCAGCTCTCCATACTTTTATACAGTTGATAAAATGACACTTAGTTCAGCTTTAAAAAGAAGGTTGACCTTGGAGTTCCCCTTGTGGCTCGGTGGTTAACGAACCCGACTAGTATCCATGAGGACGCAGGTTCAAGCCCTGGCCTCGCTCAGTGGGTCAAGGATCCGGGGTTGCCGTGAGCTGTGGTGTAGGTCACAGATGCAGCTCAGATCCCGCGTTGCTGTGGCTGTGGTGTAGGCCGGCAGCTACAGCTCCAATTGGACCCCTAGCCTGGGAACTTCCACATGCTGAGGGTGTGGCTCTAAAAAGACAAAGGCCAAAAAAAAAAAAGGTTGACCTAATGAATATGCGTAAGTGCTTTCGGATCTTTGTACCGTAAGTGTTACCTTGTTCCTTCTAATTTTCTTTTTCAGCCCCCAGTGTTCATTGGGAAATATAGAAAAATACCAAGAAGAAAAGAAAAATTGTTGATAATCTCTGCGCTCAGAGAGAATCTCTGTTAACATTTTGCTCTGTGTCTTTACAGTCAACTTGTATGTCACCTCTGTGTGTGTGTGTGTATGTGTGCGTGTGTGTTTTAAAAATACAGTTGGACCCAAACTGTATGTTTTGTTTGGTAGCCTGTGGTTTTCACTTAATATATCACAAATTTTTTGTGTGTTCTCTATTGGGTATTTGGATTATATATATTTTTATTTAATATAAATAGTACTTTAATGAGTATCCTTTGAACATGTGTTTTCTGGAATTGGTAGTTCAGAGACTTGGGCAGATGGATGGCTTGTGATGCCTTTTGTCAGACTGCCTGGAAGGGGTTGCCTCGCTGTTGATTCCTGCCAGCTTTTCCAGCGTGCCGGTTTCCCCAGTCCTCTACTCCGTGTGGTCGTTTCTGTAATGTCTGCAGCGTTGATAGGTTAAAAAATGGCATCTTACTTTAATTTACCTTTTTATCTTGGCCTGTGTCTTACTGCCTTTACCCGACGTTTCTCCTCTTTTTTTTTTAACTTAATGAATTTTATGTCAATTATAGGTATACAAAAAATCATCACAAGTCAATTTGATAGGATTTGTGTCCCAAACCCTCAGTGCATCTCCCCACCCCCCAGATCCCCTCTTTTTAAAACTTGTCATAATCCAGGCATTTCTCGTGCTTAAGCTGTTTGTCTTTGGAGAACCCAGTCTGATCTTTGTTCCGTTTTATAGATACCCGGGTATTGGTCATTGGTAAATGAATGATGAGTACATAGAGATTCACTGTCCTTTCTCTACTTTGGAATGTGTTTTAAAAAGTCAGTTATACCAAAGTAGTTAAAAGAAGAGTCATGTCTAATGGATATGTGGTCCCTAATAAAATGTAACCAGTTTCTTTCCTGCCCGGAGACACTCACCTTCGATTTTGCGTTTGTCTTTTTGACTCAGTCGCATTGTAGCAGTAGTAACTGCCTTGAGAAAGATCCGCAAGTGCATGTCCTTCAGTGTCTTGTCCTTCTTCCTCAGATGTTGAGCATACCGGAGC
The DNA here is from genome assembly GCA_004024745.2 of Catagonus wagneri. Lineage (NCBI taxonomy): Eukaryota > Metazoa > Chordata > Mammalia > Artiodactyla > Tayassuidae > Catagonus > Catagonus wagneri. The sequence goes on from PVHT021183551.1 coordinate 2,043,995, forward strand.
CACCAGCGAGTTCTATGACAAGTTCACCATTCGCTATCACATTAGCACCATTTTTAAAAGCCTTTGGCAAAACATAGCTCACCATGGCACCTTTATGGAAGAGTTCAAGTGAGTATTGGGCCCCAGTGTCACAGCTTGCTCTCTTGCAAATCACAGGTAGAGTGGCTGCTTAAAAGCTTTCACAGCGGGGCCTCCTTTTAAGTTTTCCAGATGGTGCTGCTAAATGTGAACAGGGTTATCGAAATCTGTGTGTTTGCCAGATCCTGCTGAACTTTAGTTTATCAGGATAGGCTGGGCACGGTATATACATAAAGGAGGAATCCAGGAGTTCCTCGTTGTGGCGCAGTGGGAAACGAATCTGACTAGAATCCATGAGGATGCGGGTTCAGTTCCCGTCCTCCCTCAGTGGCTTAAGGGTCTGGCGTTGCTGAGAGCTGTGGTGTAGGTCACAGACGAAGCTCGGATCCCACGTTGCTGTGGCTGTGGTGTAGGCCGGCAGCTGCAGCTCTGATTCTACCCCTAGCCTGGGACCTTCCATATGCCAAGGCTGCGACCCGCCACCACCTCCAAAAAAGAAAGAATCCATAGGAGTTCTCTTGTGGCTCAGTAGGTTAAGGATTCAGTGTTGTCTCTGCAGTACTGCAGTGGCATGGGTTCGATCCCTGGCCCAAGAGCTTCCGCATGCCATGGGTGTGGCGAAGAAAACCAGAATCTATAAATATTCTGAAATGATTATGTTCCGTTTTTGGTGTTTCTTGATTATAATATTGTCTAAATTTGCGGAATAACTGAAATGCTATCTTATAAGTGCTCTTAAATATATTATCAAGCTTTAGAGTTAGAAATGTTAGGAGAACTTCAGATTCAGAAACAGTTAGGGGAAAGCTGTCATTTGAAGTGACATTCTTTGTAGTGAGGCCCTAGACCTTATTAAGGACTTTTCGTTACCAACCTGAAATTTCGGTGACTATTTAAACTTGGACATTAACAATTCTGTCGAAGTTATTTTTTAAGGCCACACCCTCCACATATGGAGATTCCCAGGCTAGGGGTCAAATCAGAGCTGAGGCTGCCAGCCTACACCACAGCCACCGCAACTCTAGATCCAAGCCGTGTCTATGACCAACACCGCAGCTCATGGCAACGCCAGATCGGATCCTTACCCCACTGAGCAAGGTCAGGGATCGAACCCTCAACCTCATGATTCCTAGTCGGATCTGTTTCTGTTGTGCCATGACAGGAACTCCCATCTAAGTTACTTTAAAGAGTGCTTAGAAAAGAAAGGTAAGCCACCAAGGACCCACTATATATCATAGGGAGCTCTTCAATACTCTGTAGTAACCTATATGGGGAAAAAATCTGGAAAAGAATAGATACATGTAAATAGATAGTGTGTAAAACTGATCCACTTTGCTCTGCACCTGAAACTAACACAACCTTGTGAATCAATTATAATCCAATGAAATTTAAAAAGAAAACATCGATGAAAAATGAACTCCTGAAGAAAGAGTTGTTTCCGAAGAAATTTTATCCCATCTACCCAGATCTTTTGCAGCTCGTATTCAATTTTTGATCAAGCCTAGTTGTCACTTGTTAACTGAGTTACTAGTCAACAATATAAGTATTACCAGTGGAGTAGACATTTGCTAGATAGCTTTCTGCAATGTAAACTAGTTCTTTATTTCCATGAACTGCCCTTGTCATCAGAATTACATTCCGACAAAAGCTTGACATGAGCTTAGGAGACCAGACAGACCCTCAGCTTGAGCTGCATGGTGCTGATTAGGAATCCTCATCCGGAACTTTCCATGTTCCTGAAGTCCAGGACTCCTCCTTGTTCACAGGACAAAGCCTGTGCTCACTGCCCCTTCCCTTCCCCAGGCCCGGACTCACTGCCCTCAGATGACCCAGTAGCAGATCCTGACAGTAGGCTCCTCTTTTCTCGAATAATCTGGCGGGTCCAGAGTAACAGGTGGGCCGGTGTGTCTCAGCTCACCAGCAGTTCCCCTTGCAGACTAGGATATACAGGACAGTTCCAGAGATGGGAAGATTCTCTTCTATAAAGTATATTAATACCCAAGTATATTAATTGGAAGTGTTACAGCTTCCAATTTTTCTTCAGCGTGTCTTTCTTTATAACAAGGGATAACTGTAGCAGTAGTTCTCTTATGTCCTGTCTGTGGGTATTTGTGCTTTCATTATATCTTGGTGAATTAAAGCAGGTTTTCTTTCCTGGTCTGGAAGAATGTTTTCTCTACTTAAAATCATTGCAGCAAGCCAAGGGCTTGCTGGTAAAACCTCTTTAGAGTGAAAAAAAAAAAAATCAGCATTTGCTGGTTTTCCAGGGTATAAATACTTCCCGCTGTTGCCAATTGAAGCTGCCAAGAGAATCTGCTCACAGAATTCTAGAATGTCAGCAGTTGGCTCTCCTGAGCCGCGCAGGGTGGCTCCAGCACGTTGCAAGCTGGAATGTGCCTCCAGGGAATAGAATAACCGAGGGAGAGAGACCGAGGGTCGCAGCACTTGACTGTGCCAAGGCGGCGGTCCTGAAGGGGGAGGGTTGGCGCTTTGGGTGGCGGCCCTTTTTCCTCTGGGATCTGCTGGCCTCAGGGAAGTGTATGACCGCGTACCATGTAATTGCCTTTTTAGCTCTGGGAAGCAGTTCGTCCGCTATATAAACATGCTGATAAATGACACGACATTTTTGCTCGATGAAAGTCTGGAGTCTCTGAAGCGGATCCATGAAGTGCAAGAAGAGATGAAGAACAAAGAACAGTGGGACCAGCTGCCCCGGGTGAGGACATGGTCCGGGTGCTGGGACGGCTTCGCGGGGCTGCACCTGCGGGTCTGAAGGCTTAGCTCTGACTGACTCGTCGGGGCCCGTGGGCTTCCCTGAAGTTAGATCCCGGGTTTGGGGTAGGAGGGGCCTTACTTGACTCGAAGCTAAGAAACGAGAAGTCTTTGAGAATATGTCCTGAAAACTTCCCCTGCCTTTTTAATTTTAAAGAGCGTTTTTTAGAGAAGAACCTTTTTTGTTTGAATATGTTGGTTAAGATTTAGGAAGGTGGCTAGGAAACACGTATCTACAATTCTGTCTGCTAGACAAGAATTTGATTTGTCCTATGATCTTCTTTAGACAACTGTATGAATAACTCAGGACTCTGATGGTGTCTGTTTCCTTTCAGTCGAACCTGGCTTTTACACTCAGTTATTAATAGAAAAGAGGCCTGCTGTGCCAGCTTCCATGAGAAATTCATGCTGGGCCAGCGACAGCATACCGCTCTCTCCTGAATTTATTGCAGCCATTTAACTGGCTCCCCGGTCGGTTTCTAGGCCTCTGACAGCTGCTGGCCAGTTCCCGGTTTTGTTAGAATCAGAACTGTTTTCATGTGCACCCCTGACACTGTTTTGCTGCTGCACCTCCGACACTCTCCTCCCACAGCTCACCTCCGACACTCTCCTCCCACAGCTCACCTCCGACACTCTCCTCCCGCAGCTCACCTCCGACACTCTCCTCCCACAGCTCACCTCCGACACTCTCCTCCCGCAGCTCACCTCCGACACTCTCCTCCCGCAGCTCACCTCCGACACTCTCCTCCCACAGCTCTCCGTTTCCCACGGGCAGCCGGTCCCAGGCCTGAGGCTCCACGCCGCCCCAGGGTCGCTCTCAGACAGGTTACCCCTGGTCTCAGGCTGTCGGCTCCAGTCTGGACCAGTCCCCAGGCCCTACAGAATGTGCTGGAAAAATAGATGAGCTCTGGCTGAAAGAGCCCTAGCTCTGGGGGTCCAGCGGCCCCAACTTTGAGAACCGGCACTGCCACACCAGTTCCTTCATCGCTGCTTCCTCATCACTGTTTCCTCACCCGCAGACCAGGGATAACCCCTGCCTCGTGGGGAAGCTATGGAGAGACGGGGAGCGGCAGGGATGTAGTTCAGGACCGGGCCAGAGAAGGTTTCAGGATGCGGGGCTCCTAGTATTTCATCTCCCTCGAGACGCTCCTGCCCAGGATGCTCTGACCTCCACTCTCGTGAATTAAAATCTCAGCCACGCTTTGCGTAAGGTCTTGTCCAAACACTCCCCCACAGCTGGCCTTCCCCCATCAGTGTGGCCGCAGGGTCTTGCCTTTCTCGCCACTGCTGTCATGGTCACCTGATGCCGTGACGTTGATGCTGGACCAGCTTCTATTGTCTGAGTCTCCAGCGCTTTCTCTCGCACAGAGTCAGTGCTTGTAATAAGAGCCTTTGTTCATGAGGAGACTGAGCAGATAGTATTGATTTTTCTGCTACTGGCTTCGAAGGGCATAACTAAGCCCTAACGAATGCCGTTTCTGAAATCAGCTCTATTTGACTGTGAAGTCACTTCCTGGCTGCTCCCCCCTCCCCGTGCCTGCTCCTCCCAGGCGCTGAGCCCCCGACCTCTCTCCTCTTTCCACGCTTGCTCCCCAGGGCGTTTGTTTCTCGGTGATGGTGCTGTTTGGAGTTTTGATATGAGAAGAATTCTTTATTATGAGAGACGGCCCCGGGCACTGCAGGACCCGCAGCATCTCTGGCTCAGGCCCGTTTAGTGCCAGTGACGTCTTCCTGCTACCCCAAGTCCTCAGGCAGCGGGAGATAGTCCCACGTGGGGCCTGATGCCCCCAGTGGAAAATCAGTGCCAGCTGGCCTTATCCCTTCCAAAGCCTAAACTGTCCACACGCTGAAATCCGAGGACCCCAAAATGTGCCTCCCCAGCTGAGCCCTCTCCCGACTTACGCAGCCAGCTGTTGACCTGCCTCCCCCGGGCGGTCTACTAGGATCTCAGACTGAACCTGTCCAGCGCTGAATCCTTGAGGCCGTGCTCCGGATCTCCTCTCCGAGCCTGCCCGTCTCAGGGATGCCAGCTGCGCTGTGCCCCTCGCTCTGGCTCAGCGCTGCGTGGCGTCTTCCTTGATTCCTCTCTCTCAGCGCGTGCCCCTAGGCTCTGTCCTAGGGTATGGACCGCCTCTTACCTGGATTACGGTAGCAGCCCCCGCTTTGGTTTCTCAGCCTCCACCCTTGCTCATGACACGGGTGTTGAAAACCCCCCACACCCGTTATCACCACCAGTCTGCTCAGGCCTCCCGGGCCTCCCGGTTCTCACTCAGAGTCAGAGCGGGGCCGAGAGGGCGGCACTGTAGGGCCCCATCCTCCCCCCATCACCACGCCCCGTCTGCCCCGGCCGTGCCCTTCCACGGACTAGCAGGGCCTCGGCCCTTGCTGTTCCCCCTTCCTGCAGCATCCCGCCCCCGCCCCAAGTTGTGGCTGGCTCACTGCCTTCAGATAGCCCCCGCAATGGCAGCTCCTCCGAGGGCCTTCCCGGGCCAGCCTGTCCACTTAGTGCCCAACCCCAGCACGCCCTTCCGCCCCCACCCTGCTTGTTTCTTCTTCACCCTCATCAGGCTCGTCCGGTACCTGTCTGGGTGGATGCGTGTTTAGCGCTCACCTCCCTAGCTGGACCGTAAGCTCCGCGAGGTAGGGAGCCTTCTGGGTCGTGCTCTGGGCGCCACCTCCAGGGCCTAAAGGAGGCCTGGCCCGGGAAGGGGCCGGGTCAGCTTTACCGACGAATAAACCGACACCCGGACACACACTGAGGTGGTTCTCACCCTGCGTCTTCCATCTTCCCTGGCTCAGCCTTTCGTTCCTGGCTGAAGGGTGGTGGACAGGTCACCCGCGCTGGGGCCGGCGCTCCCCCGGGCACTCACCCCGGGGGCACTCATGTGGCGCATCGGCTCTTCCAGCTCTTTCCTCTGACCCAGCATTAAGTAAACTGGCCTCTGAGCAGATGTAGGAGTTTAAGCCTTGACGGATACTTCTGTATCTCCTCCATCTCGGAGCCTTCAGAGCTGCACCTTACTTTACCCATGAGTCAGATATACCGTATGATCCTGTTTCTCAGCCTCTGGAAGAGTCGAAGGAGGAAACTGGGGTCCAGAGGTGCGGGTTGACCACTTAACGGGTATGGAAAGACAAAATAAAGCCTAACAGTCTACGGCACTTGTAGACCTCAGCGTAATAGCGTAACGCACGATGTGTTGTTAAAATGATGACAACTGAGTACACACTGCCGTTCAGGACACCAAGTATACCCTTTATGAGCAGCAGTGTGCACCAGGCACGACCTTAAACTCACTTTATTTCATCCCACGTAGAGGTTGACAGCAGCGTCTCCTGTAAGTTCAGTCGTGTGCCAGGGTCACCTTATTCTTTCCAGAAGCCATCTGATGCCTATGGCATAAGCCTCTGTAATCTGGAAATTGGCCCTCTGAGTTGTTCTCTCGCTCCCCAAGTGTGCTGGCTGTGTTACGCGTTTTCCCAGTGATGAGCTGACTGTATTTTTCCTTCACACTTGGCTTTGGCGAGCTGCTGACTGGTACTGAGGCGTGTCTGGCGTCTGTTCCCTTTCCCAGGATCAGCAGCAGGCCCGCCAGTCCCAGCTTGCTCAGGACGAGCGCGTTTCACGCTCCTATCTCGCCCTGGCTACAGAAACCGTGGACATGTTCCATATCCTCACCAAGCAGGTCCAGAAGCCGTTCCTCAGACCCGTGAGTAGAGATGGCGGGGGCTTTGTTTTGCCTACTGGATTCTGCATTCGGATCCCGTCACTTAGAACCAAGTGCAGTTGTTGAAATCCTGGGTGTTTCAGCCTCACAGTCACTGATGAGTGACTTTCTGTTACTGACTATGTTCCCAGTTCTGCTGATCGATTCACACAGCCCTCTGTGATAGACCAAAGCCTGCAAAAGGTCACCTCCAAGATGACTTAATTCACTTTCTGCTGAGACAGCACATTAATACGGAAACTAATGTATTTTTATCATTACTGACTCCTGTATTTTATTTATAGGAGAAATATAAGGTAACATCGATTGGAAATCAGAGTATGCTGAGTAGAAATAATTGATCGTGCGAGAAATCTTTGTTTCTCTTCAGGGTAACTTTGTTATACTCAAGAAGCCAAAGGTTCTGAACCTAACTGGTGTTCAGAACCTTTGGTTCACTTTTAAGTATAACAAAGCTACCCTGAATCATAATAAGGGTTTGTGCTAGATCAGAGGTAATCACAGTGTCTGGCCTTGACTTGATGAAACCTGGTTCCTGTTTCTGAAAATGAAACTGAGTAGCGTAAATGCAAATCTCTGCTTTCCTCCAAACCCACCCCCTAAAACACACCCGGTTTAGAAGCCTGATGGTGTGGCCAGGACAAGGGAGAAGGGAAGGCAAGAAGGGGGCTGAGATTCGGTAGATAATTGCCTATATAGAGACCAGGGAACAGTGGAATACACTTCTACTGCACACTTCCTCCAGTTTCCCTGTTTATTCTTACCTCCAACGTTGCCACCGCACCCTGGCCTGTGTGCCACTCAAGAGACAGGTCCCGTTCTCCATCCCCTTTCCATTTCCTGTCTCCTCGTCAATGGATTTCAGTGCCAGAGCAGCAGAACACGAAACAAAGCAATGCATCCCTGAAAGCAGAAGACACTGCAGCTGGAGTTCCCTGGTGGCTCAGCAGGTTAAAACTCCAGCATTGTCACTGCAGTGGCGAGGATTCAGTCCTTGGCCTGGGAACTCCCGCATGCCACAGGCGTGGCCCAAAAAACCCCACTGCAGCTGATTTAGAGATGGTATTTCAGACATTTGCTTCCGTTAAAGGTTCTCCAATGGAATGAATTTCTTTAAACTTTCTCCGTAGAGGCCAGGCATTAGGACAGTAAGTAGCTGAGGCACTCTGGGCCACACAGTCTCTGCTGCCGCTGCTAATTCTGCTGTTGCTGTGTTCCAGTAAGACATCAGGCCAGATTTGTCTTATAGCTTAGTCCTTTGCCAGTCCCTGCTCCATGTCACATTTCGTTTTATGTTCAGCTACTCCCAGGGCAGTGCTATTTGGTTTTTAGAAGGTAGGAAACTATAAAAATTATGAGACTGAATTATCATAAAGCCTGTTTTTAGTTCTAAATTCTTCATTTTTTTAAAGGAGATTATTGAAAGCTAAGTCTAATATTTTCATGTCGATTAAAATTGATTTTTTTGGAGTTTCCTGGTGGCCTAACAGTTAAGGATTCAGGGTTATCACTGCTGGGCTCAGGTTTAATCCTGGAACTTTGATCCCAGGAACTTCTGCATGCCATAGGTGTGGCCAGAAACATTAATCTTTCTCAAGACCTACTCACTGATCTGAGCACTCTGCACACCTTGTTCATCGTCTTCGGCCCCCAGTCTTGGCCGGAATCTGCTCTGATCCATCCTTTTCCTTTGCTGCACAGTTTCACCTCCTTTGCCAATTAACACAAAACTCTCCCACTTCAAAAAAAAAGAAGAAGAAAAATGACTATCTAAATTTTTTTCTTGGCTGTACTCAGAAGTTCCCAGGCCAGGGATCGAACCTGAGCCACAGCAGTGACAACACTGATCCTTAAGCTGCTGTGCCACCAGGGAACTAAATTCTGTTTTATTCTTAGGACACTTACGTGTCACAGTTTTTTCACAATTAAACACCAGAATATTAATTGCAAAAGCAGGGTCTTGAAAGGCCTAGTTTGAGTTGAATTTGTATAAATCGAATCATTAAATTTCATGAAGACCTTGTTACTTGAAGAGAAGCTGTCACACATCCTGTGAAATGGCCCAGTGTTCACTCTGATATTCTCAATCTAAGCCAGATTTTCCTATTTCGGGTTTTGCTTAAAGCAGTGTACGTCACCTGTAGTAGGTACTGTGGCATCTTGTGGGATTTTATTATATTCTCTCATCATCTTCTAGGTGTGTCATTTAAGTTTGTTTTGTCTCACTAACTAGACTTAAGACTATTTAAGTTCTGCCTCTTTTGTGTTTCTCCATTCTTTGTGTATGCTGAAGAATGGTGCATGTTGCCGGAACTGTCAGGGACTTGTGAAATTTATAGAACAATAATGCATAAAATGATGGCTGAAAAAGCAGGCTCAAAAACTTTCATGACTTATGTTCTTTTTTTTTTTTTGCCTTTTAGGGCTGTACCTGTGGCATATAGAGGTTCCCAGGCTAGGGGTTGAATGGGAGCTACAGCTGCCAGCCTACACCACAGCCACAGCAACGCCAGATCTGAGCCGCATCTGCGACCTACACTGCAGCTCTTGTCAACACCAGATCCTTAACCCACTGAGCGAGAACAGGGATCAAACCTGCAACCTCATGGTTCCTAGTCGGATTCATTTCCACTGCGCCACAACGGGAACTCCGTGACTTGTGTTCTAATGATGGAATTATGAATAATTTCCCTCGTTTACCTGTGTCTCAACAAATGTGAAGTGATCCTTGTGTTTGTATTTAAATGCATGAATTTAAATAAAGGTTGCCTTTTGGTATTTATTAACATTCCATCGGCCCGCACCGTTCTGTTCAGTACTAGAAACAGAGTGAATAGGATATCGGATGGAATGTCCTTCTTCAGCTTACGATACAACACACGTAAGGGATTCTCTGAAGATTAGTCCTGCCGATTCCTTTTCCTCCACTGATGTGGGAGTTTGGGGTCCTTCTTCCTTGTCTCAATAGCATGAATTGTCCTCTTACCCTGTGATTTTGTAGGAACTTGGACCGCGATTGGCTGCGATGCTGAACTTCAATCTTCAGCAACTCTGTGGTCCTAAGTGCCGTGACCTGAAAGTTGAAAACCCTGAGAAATATGGCTTTGAACCAAAGAAGCTGTTGGACCAACTGACGGATATTTACTTGCAGCTGGACTGTGCCCGGTTCGCCAAGGCCATTGCCGACGACCAGGTCAGTCCAGGAAGCGTGCTGCTCAGTGGGGATCTGGGGTCCAGGCTCTGTCACTAGGCGACTTGAGTTTGCCTCTCTGTGGATCCCCTGGCAGACCCTATGCAATCACTGTCCGTCTGCTCCTGGGTTTTCCCGCTTGAAGTCACGGAAGGTGACACTTCCCGAAATGTGGTTTGAGAACTTCCCTGGTGGCTCAGTGGGTTATGGGTCCAGTGTTGTCACTGCTGTGCTTGGATTTGATCTCTGGCCTGGGAACTGGTGCATGCCGTGGGCGCACAGTGATTTGAGAAGTTTCCAGCATGTAAATAGAACTAATGGCCCAGTGGCAGGAGAACTTGCGTGGGGTGAATGGGGATGGGTTGGCTGTTTTCCTTTGGGCATAAGGAGCACATCTGGCTCTCAGATCCATCTCCGGTCGCGTTCTCCACCCATTTGCTAGGGGCAGTTACTCGACAAACCTGTTACCTTCCTAGAAAGAGCCTGATTTTCTTGGGGAATCCAAACTTTTTCCCATGGCTTCAGCGCTGCTGTGTTTTCTGTGGGCCCAGGAACCAAATGTTATGTTATCTGTGCATTCTTCTTCATTTACCCCTCGCGTGCCCTGTGATCCTATCCATTTTGTGGTTTTCGTTTCCACAGCTACCGATTTAGTCCACGCGACCCCTACCCGGCCTCGACTTTATATTTCCCAGGGTCTCATAAAGGGCTTTCCCGCCACATTCCTCTGTCCTGCATCATCTTCAGCATCCCAGCAACTCATGTTTGGTCAACTGCATATCAAGTTTTAGTCACTCGCCATGTTTTCACCTACAATCCTCACAAAACCCTATGATATGAGTTCAGTTAGGCTTCTCACTTTACAGTGAGGCACACAGAGGTTAAACAGCTCGTAGAGTTAGCGTGGGGTAGAGGCAGGATTCATAGCTGGACAGTCTGGCCCTCAGCCCATATTCTCGCTCTCTCTTTTTTAGGCCGCCCTGCAGTGTATGGATGCCGGGGCCAGGGATCAGATCTGAGCCGCAGTTTAGGCGATGCCAGATCCATAACCCACTGTGCTGGGCTGGGGATGGAACCTGCCTCCTGGCACTCCAGAGACGCCACTGAGCCTGGTGCTCACAAAAAGAACTCCATGTTGTGTTTTATTTTATTTTTAAAATGTTACTGGCGTATAGTTGACTTACAATGCTGTATTAGTTTCAGGTGTACATCAGAGTAAGTCAAGTGTACGTATCCATATATCCATTTTTTTCCCCATATAGGTTATTATAAATATTAACTAAATTTCCCTGTGTGGTATAGTAGGTGCTTGTTAATTATCTATTTTATACAGTAGTGTATGTATATTATCATATTCTCAGTTTCTCTCCTCTCCACTTAAAACGCCCCCGAAGTTCCATGTTCATTTCAGTATCTCCATCTTTGTTCGCACTTTTTATCCAGATGTTATTCACATCTCAGGTTAACCATCAGTAGACGAATGTTCTTTATAACTCATCCAAAGGTCAAAGTTGTGTGTACTTTTTTTTTTTCAGTAAAAGCTTATTGGTGCATAATTCACATTTGGAGGTACCTTTGGCTGTAAGCAAGAGATGTACTCTTGACAAATTGCCTGCAGTGGAAAAAAACCACTTATGTCTAAAGTAGTTTTTCCTTGGAGCTCCCGTCATGGCGCAGCAGAAACAAATCTGACTAGGAACCATGAGGTTGTGGGTTTGATCCCTGGCCTCGCTCAATGGGTTAAGGATCCAGCGTTGCCATGAGCTGTGGCGTAGTCGCAGACACGGCTCGGATCCTGTGTTGCTGTGGCTGTGATGTAGGCCAGCAGCTGTGGCTCCAATTTGACCCCTAGCCTGGGAATTTCCGTATGTCGTGAGTGCAGCCCAGAAGGCAAAAAAAAAAAAAAAAACTAAAAAAGAAAAGCAGTTTTTCTGTAAAAAGTAGTGGTGGGGAGTTCCCATTGGGACTCAGTAGGTTAAGAACCCAACATAGTGTCCGTGAGGGTGCAAGTTCGATCCCCGACCTCACCCGGTGAATTATGGATCCAGTGTTGCCACAAGCCGCGGTGTAGGTCACAGATGCAGATGTGGCTCAGATCCAGTGTTGCTGTGTGTAGGCTGCAGCTGTAGCTCCAATTCGACCCCTAGCCCAGGAACTTCCGTATGCTGCAGGTGCAGCCACAAAAAGGAAAAAAAAAAGGTCACGGTAAAAGAGCAGGTTAGATGTTTGCAGTTATTTTGAGGAGATGCTAAGCTGTCTTTCTAGCCTACGACTGTGTAATACTGCACATATTGAGAAATGGGGGATGAGTGGTCGCCTTAGGAGGGGCAAGTTCTGGTCATTTGCCTGGAGTTGCAGGCCCAGCCCAGCCATAGGTCAGGTGTGAAAATTCCCCAAGGAGTCCTCCGTTGATTGTACTGTCAGAAACTTGGAGGAGTCGCTTAGCATGCCCTCTTCTCCTGGTAGGTCTTGCTGTGGCTGCCACATCGGACCCAGGTAGTATAGCACAAAGTTTGCAGCGTGAATGAACGCAGCACACCAAGTGGGTGACAAAGGAGTGCCTCCATTGATTCCAGCTGCCTTTCCTTGGTGACCAACAGAACGTCCACATTGCCTGGTAATGCGTGTGGATTGTGGTGGTGGCCTGGGGTGGCACACTCTTGAGTCACTGACGGCAGTCCCTGCACTGTGACCTCTGGGTCTTTTCTGATGTCTCGGGAGCCCTGTTCTTCCAGACTCTTGAAGTAGACACACAGGTGCCAGTGACACAGTGGAGAGAGAAGCACTTCTGAGGTGATTTTTTGCTTCCTTTTACAGTGGTTGTCTTGATGGTTGGACATTTTCCATTTATATTGGCTGTAAGCCGCTGGGGGGCCTGCTGACTTGACTGTTTTGGAAGAGGGTTTGGGGGTCACTGGAGGCAGAAAGAAGGGTGGGAGACTAGAAGGCACCAGAGGAGCAGTGGTAGAATTTCACTGTCTCGGAGTTCCCGTTGTGAATCGACAGTAACAAACCCGACTAGGATCCTTGAGGACACGGGTTCAGTCCCTGGCCTCGCTCAGTGGATTGAGGATCCGGCGTTGCCATGAGCTGTGGTGTAGATTGCAGGCATGGCTCAGATCCCGAATTGTTGTGGCTGTGGTGTAGGCTGGCAGCTGCAGCTCCAGTTTGACTCCTGGCCTAGGAACTTGCATATGCTGCAGGTGCGGGCCTAAAACAAACAAACAAACAAAGCAAAAAAGCATTTCCCTGTCTCCTTTGGGAGCAGTGCTCTTGGTCGGCTTTGGTCTGGTGTGTCTTATGTTCCTGGGAAGACAAAGGAGGAAGAAGCTGAGAGCCTTCTCTCCCCAGGCACCGAGAGTGAACTGAAGACCGGTACCCAGAGGGGACAACAGAGGCCCCAGCACGGAGAGCCTTGAGCTTTACACTGAGGAGGGAGCCCCTCATCAGAGAAGGGCTGGAACAGAACACTTGTCCCTGGGGCTCAGAGGTCCCAGGAAGGAGGTCTTACCCTGACCCAGTGACCCGGTTGATGGCCAAGTCTGTGCTTTCACGGGGAGGGCAGGCTCCTGCTGTGCTGCTGGATGGCAGACCTGACGTGCATGGAGCCCTAAAAAATAATAGTGATCGGAGTTCCCATGTAGTGCCTTGGGTTAAGGATCTGGTTTTGTCACTAGTGGCTCAAGCTGCTGCTCTGGCTCGGGTTTGACCCCTGGGGCGGGAACTTCTTTATGCCACAGGCACAGCCAAAAAGAAATGAATAACTAGCCCAGCAGAAACCTTACTTCTCCCATGCAGTATTTATTTATTTACTTATTTATTTATTTTTTGTCTTTTCAGGGCCACACTCATGGCATATGGAGGTTCCCAGGCTAGGGGTCTAATTGGAGCTGTAGCCACTGGCCTACACCACAGCCACAGCAGCACAGGATCCGAGCCGCGTCTGCAACCTACACCACAACTCACGGCAACGCCGTATCGTTAACCCACTGAGCAAGGCCAGGGATCGAACCCGCAACCTCATGGTTCCTAGTCGGATTCGTTAACCACTGAGCCACGATGGGAACTCCTATTATTTTTTTCTTTTTTTTTTTTTAATTGAGGTAAATTCACATAGCACACAATTGATGGCATGGACTAAATGCCATTCGGTGGCATTTCGTATCGTACATTCCCAGTGCTCTACAATCGTCACCTCTCTCTGGTTCCAAAACGTTTTGTCACCGCGGAACGGAAATCCCGCGCCCGGTCAGCAGCCGCTGTCCCTGCCCCTCTCCCCAGCCCCGGCGACCACTGAACTGCTTTCTGTCTTTATTTGACCTATTTTTACCTTCATCTGTTTGCCTGTTCTGGATGTTTCATATCGACGGACTCGTACGAAGTGTATAACCTTTTGTGTCTGGCTTCCTCCCTGTAGCGTGTTTTCGTGCTGCAGCGCACATGGGTGCTGATTCCTTCTCAGGGCCGGATGTCGCGCTATACGGATAGGCCATGAGATGGCTTTTCATCCACTGATGGACATCTGGATTGTTTCCAGCGTTTGGCTGTTGTGAATAGTACCCCGTAAACATTCACGTGAAAGTATTTGTTTAAATACCTGTTTTCAATTCTTCGGGATATTAGGAGTAGTTTCTGAGGCAGATGGTAATTCTGTGTTTAACATTCCCCCCAGCACTGCACGAGGGTTCTAATTTTTCCCTATCTTCGCCAACACGTCCTATTTTCTGTTTTGTTTTTTTAATTTTTTTTTTGCCTTTTTGTCATTTTGGGGCCGCACTCGCGGCATGTGGAGGTTCCCAGGCTAGGGGTCTAATCGGAGCTGTAGCCACTGGCCTACACCGCAGCCACAGCAACGCAGGATCCGAGCCGCGTCTGCAACCTACACCACAGCTCACGGCAATGCCGGATCGTTAACCCACTGAGCAAGGGCAGGGATCGAACCCGCAACCTCATAGTTCTTAGTCGGATTCATTAACCACTGCGCCACGACGGGAATTCCTGTTTTTTTAATTTTTAAATAGCCACACTATTTTAAAATGGGAGTGGAGTGGGAGTGAAGTGTTGTTTCACTCTGGTTTTGATTCGCGTTTCCCTAATGACAGATTCGTGCCTATTGGCCCTTTGTGTATCTTTCTTTGGAGAAACGTCTATTCAAGTCCTTCATGCCTTTTTAAAAACTGGATTCTTTCTCTTTTGTGTGAGTTCTTTATATTCTGGATGCTAGACTTTTATCAGACATATGATTTGCTGATATTTTTATGTTTAATTTCGTAGCCATTCTGTAAGATCTTGAGGTCAAGAACAGTATCTTTGCTTCCTTTCTGACCCCGTGTACACCAAACTTGAAGCAGCAGCTCAGGAATCTATTTGGTTGATTCGCTGATGCCACTGCTCTTTGAAACTGAACGCCATGTCGCCTTATCACGAGTGCCCTTCAGTTTCTGAAAGTGCTCCCTCTGCTCCCTATCTCAGAGGTCGCCGTGACAGTAGGCACAAGTCAGCTGGCTAAAAACTCAGTCATCTTTTGAGAAATAGAGTGGGTGATGTTTTTAAGAAAAGCAAGTGGGCTAAGGACCATCACTTGTTACCAAGAGAAGTTCACGGTGAATCATCCCAGAGAGTGTATAGCACCACCCACCCCAAGCTTTCAGTAATTCCTTGTGCATTTTTGCCCTTGCAACATCCTCCGATAATCTTCTGGCCATTTGTCCCCGTGCCTCTTCCCAGAGGGACAGGGACTGCGGCTTACCTGGCTCATAATAAGTAGACACCAAAGAAAGCCTTTGTTGAATTAATTTAATTTAGTTTCAGAAAACTATCACTGAGCGTCTGGACATAGTGGATTATTTTCAAGAATTGTTGCTGGGCCCAGGCGCCCTGCTGGCACTTTGTCCTTTCCTCTCACTTCCCTTGAGTTGCATGGCTGGAATAGAGGCGTGGGTGTGTGGAGAGAGAAAGAGAGCGTGTGAGCTTATTTAGTAACAAGTTAAAAAGGGGACAGAAGGAGTTCCCATCATGGCTCAGTGGAAACGAATCCGACTAGGAACTATGAGGTTGAGGGTTTGATCCCTGGCCTTGCTCAGTGGGTTAAGGTTCCGGTGTTGCTTGAGCCATGGTGTAGGTCGCAGACACAGCTCGGATCCCGCATTGCTGTCGCTGTGGCGTAGGCCGGCAGCTGTAGCTCCGATTAGAGCCCTAGCCTGGGAACCTCCACATGCCACGGGTGTGGCCCTAAAAACGACAAAAGGAAAAAAAAAGGGACAGAAGAAAGACTGAGGAGTTTCAATCCTGTGTCCTAAGAGAACACTTAGAGGTGAAATCAGCCCGTGAATGTTCGTGTGAATCCTCGTTGAGCAGTAACAGGTCACGCAGATTGTGGTCTTCTCATCCAGTCTGAGGTTTAATCATTCCCCTCGTCTGTTTGCATCATTGTCACTAAACTGCCAAGTGGCAGGCTTTCTGCCCTAAATGCAAAATGCGATATACTTCGATATTTTGAAATGGCAGTGGTTTCTATGAGGTAGGCACCTGTGGGGTAGGTGTTCCTTCCCCATTTTACACTCTAGGAAATGGGGGCTCAGGAAGGTTAGAGATTTGCCTAAGACCACCCAGCAGATGGACGGTAAGGCCAGAATTGAAGTCCAAGGTCTTAAGAGAAATGCATGTTTGCTGTATAGGTAATTCAGAAAATTAAAAATTCCCCTTATTTGCCTCAATCCTGAAGCCCTTCCCAGAGGGAGTAACATTGCACAGATTGGTGTGTATTTCCCCACTCTTCATGGATTTATAACAGGGTCAGAAATTATATACATACATATAGGAGTTCCCGTTGTGGCTCAGCAGTAACAGCTCCACTAGTATCCATGAGGCCCCACTCAGAGGGTTAGGGATCCTGTGTTGCCATGAGCTGCGGTGTAGGTCACACATACAGCTCAGATCTGGTGTTGCTATGGCGGTAGTGTAAGCCGGCAGCTGTAGCTTCAGTTTGACCCTAGCCTGGGAACCTCTATATGCCACAGGTGCGGACCTAAAAAGACAAAAAAAAAAAAAAAATGTATACATATGTATAACGTTTTTAGGACCCTTATAGAAAACAGATCATACTTTGGATATTTTCTGCAGCGTGGTTTTTTCCACTTAAAATATATTTATGTGGAGTTACCGTCGTGGCACAGTGGTTAACGAATCCAACTAGGAACCATGAGGTTGCGGGTTTGATCCCTGGGCTTGCTCAGTGGGTTAACGATCTGGCGTTGCCGTGAGCTGTGGTGTAGGTCGTAGATGCGGCTCAGATCTGGCGTTGCTGTGGCTGTGGTATAGGTGGCAGACGCGGCTCGGATCCCGCGTTGCTGTGGCTGTGGCATCGGCCAGCGGCTACAGCTCCGATTAGACCCCTAGCCTGGGAACCTCCATATGCCGCGGGTGCGGCCCTAAAAAGCACAAAAAAGAAAAATAAATAAAATATATTTACATCCCACATTGTCTTTACTCATTTGCAGAGATCCTACAGCAAAGAACTGTTTGAAGAAGTTATTTCGAAGATGCGGAAGGCAGGGATCAAATCCACAATAGCGATAGAGAAGTTTAAACTTCTGGCTGAGAAGGTGGAAGAGATAGTGGCCAAGAATGCACGTGCAGAAATCGACTACAGTGACGCCCCGGATGAGTTCAGAGGTGAGTGGGCCCACTTTTTTCATGCTGAATTCTTTGTTTTGAGTGAACTAAAAATGTAACATTAGAAGAGGGTGTACTGTGTTATAGTTGCTTTTTGAAACACTTGGTCTGAAATTGAAATTACATTTGCCTACTTTTAGTTCCTATTATAAATTAGAAGGAAAAAAAGGCCTTAGCCCAATTTCAAACTAGATAATAACCCTAAAGATTCTAAGGTCAGCCTTGCCTTTAGAAGTAGGAATTTGTGTTTTCAAAGAATTCTGAGGAGTTCCTGTCGTGGCTCAGTGGTTAACGAATCCGACTAGGAACCATGAGGTTGCGGGTTCAATCCCTGGCCTCGCTCAGTGGGTTAAGGATCCGGCATTGCTGTGAGCTGTGGTGTAGGTTGCAGATGTGACTCGGACCCCGCGTTGCTGTGGCTGTGGCATCGACTGGCAGCTACAGCTCTGATTAGACCCCTAGCCTGGGAACCTCCATATGCCGCGGGTGCGGCCTTAGAAAAGGTAAAAAGACAAAAAAAAAAAAAAATTCTGAGAAGTCCGAAGAGGAGGGGTTGATACTAGCCTGCCATCATCACTGCACAGCCAGGCAGGGCCTGCCATTGTATCTGCCCCACTGTCTTTTTTTGACTATTTTCTCCCAGCAGTAACTGACAAAAGGGTACTTTCCCCTCTGCAGAAGGCAATGTATAGGCCTCTTATCTAATGCTGAGTCCCTTCTCAACTTGGGGGCCTGGTAGGGCCTTTTGGTTACAATTCCTATGGTTATATTTTTCACTGATAGGAGGGGCTTTGTTTTGTTTTTCGGTTTTAGGCTCTCAGATTAGAGTGGGCTTTGTTTTGTCTCTGTAGACCCTCTGATGGACACCCTAATGACCGACCCTGTGCGGCTGCCCTCTGGCACTATCATGGACCGATCCATCATTTTGCGGCACTTGCTGAACTCCCCCACGGACCCCTTCAACCGACAGACGCTGACAGAGAGCATGTTGGAACCAGGTAGAGGAAGGCATAGCTCGAACTGCAGTGTCTACGCCTGTACCAGGCAGTGGAGCCAAAATCACATATCAGGGGGTGATCAGAAGGGGGAAATGTATCAGGTCCAGACGCTGCATAGTTTATGACATGTAGTGGAAAAGACACAAAGCATTCTTTGTTCTTTCTAAGAATTCTAGTCCTTACTTTTCATGTCCTATTTCTTCTTCAGTCTTCAGTTCAGTGAGGGAATGAATGGCCTTTTCTTTACATTTATACAGAACCGCAAGCATCCTCTCTCAGGAAGAGCCCTCCCATCTGGGGCGTTAATCCTTTCCTTTTCTTTTCTCAGTGCCAGAACTGAAAGAACAGATTCACGCCTGGATGAGAGAGAAACAGAACAGTGATCATTAAACCATCCCCTTTGCCCACCCTCTGCCAGAAACAGCCAAGAGCGGCAGGGCAGCAGAAGCAGCGTCGGTGCTGCAAATGCTGTTCAAACGTTGGAGGCCACCAGTGGTCAAATACACCAAGAGCCCACCCAGAGCGACCAAACAGTGGAGACCCGAGAGGACATGAATGAGAAGAGGAGCCCAATCCCTGTACATATATTTAAGTGAAAAACGTGGTCAAAAGCTTGAGGGACACAGGTTACGATTGCTTGTGTAATAGAGCACGCCCTTCATATGTCACAGTTTGGGCCTTTTGCAACGGAAGTCTCGTAGTGATCGATGACCAGTGGGTCTGGGCAGCATCCCCTTCATTTTTTTTTTCCCCCTGAATCCAATATCCGTTGATTTTGATTGTGATTAGAGAACCTTGGACATTTTGCTGCTAAAGAATCTCCCCCCGCTCCCTCCTCCCTTCCTGGTCCTACTTGCACTGCTGTGGATTTTTTTTAAGAGAAGCAAAAACAGAAATAAATTCCTTTCCCTGGCCCTCCAAACGTATATTCTGTGAGATAACTGTGCCTGCAACAAAGTGTTAATCCTGGGATCGTATTTTTATATCATATTCACATATTTGTTTTTTTAATTGGTGTTAGATGACATGATTAATAAAAAAGGCAAGATATTTTCAGAATTTGAATTTCAGTTATTTTTTTTCTTTTGCAATGTCCCTTAAGTTTTTTTTTGTTCTAAACACAACGAGGAGAATCCTGTTGCTCTGGTCCTTGTCATCAGCCCATTGTTAGGAATCTAAGGAAGAGCTGCAGCAAAGAACGGGTTTCAGTACGTTAGCCTTTCACAACTTACAGTTTCGGGGGTCAGTTAATACTATGTGACAGTTCAACACCTTTACAGTTGTCCTACGAGGGTAAATAATTCCTCAACTCTTGAACCTGCAAGTTTGAGGCAGGGGTCATTTGTATGATGTGTCCTTTGGGGCGTGGTCTTACCAAAGCAAAAAAAAAGGGGTGCGAGAAATGTGGAAATACAGCTGCTTGTAAAGACACAGACAGACACCCACGCACACTCACATCGCATCGGACTTTTTGTATGACTGCTCCCCACTTAATATACTTGAATTCTTGAATTCTCTTTGGGGTAAAAAAGGATTTGAAACCATAAAGTGTTTTGAAGAAAATAAGTCTACAAAAACATACTTTCCTTTTCTTTTCCTTTTTCCCCCCCCTCCACAGACAATGTCCTCTGTTCAATTCCTAACGCAAACTACAATAAATGGTGATACACATTCAGAAGGAATTTTCTTTGAGTCTCTTCTTTTTGTGGAAAGCCGGGGAGGGGGTGAACAGCAAGAGCCAAGTGCATTTGCATGTGGTACGTTATCTTTTCTGGAGTCAGGAATGGCCGTTTTTAACACTGACCTTTCCTGTTTGTGTCAGTCTTTGATGCTCTGGTTCTCGGTCACCACTTGCTTGTTCGAGGGGGTTGAGCTTTGTCCTGTTCAGTCTCTTTGCTTCTCAAGTTGTTACCCTACCACAAATATCTTTTCCCTGACCTTTAAACTTTTTACTCAAGTTCAACCCGTCTTGTTAACATTAACTTAGGCACCACAGTTGACAAAACCTTACCTGCCAGCTCTCGCAATAATAGCGAGCGCTTATACAGCATTTGCTGTGTGCCAGGCTATGCAGAGGCCTTTACATTTGTGGTTTTGGTCTCTAAGAAGACAATACTACCATCTTTGTTTTTTGTTGTTGTTGTTTTTTCTCAGCAGGTCAGGGTGTGGGATGTGGAAACGTCAGGGAACTTGCCCAAGGTCACCTGACCAGGGAGTGGAAGAGCAGGTGTCTAAGCTCCAGAGTCCACGCCCTTAGCTGATACTTCCCTTGAACACATTTGGACTAAATCATCCCCCCGCCCCGAAAATATAATTATTCATGTTAACAAAAATTTTAGACAATATACATAAAAGAAAACCCAAATCACCTGTGATCCCAACATACAATTTCTGTTCATTTACTCTTTACCAGGTTGATATACATTTATGCCTGTACAATCCTGATGTTTATTGGCTTCTACGCCCAGTTGTGTTCATCCATCTCATGAATGTGTGTTGTTGGTCTCCTCTCCAGCCAGAGTATAAACTCTTCAGAGGCACAGGTTCTGCCATATTATTTACATGCCCTCTTCATCCCCCATGAATATGATAGGGTGCTGCTTTATCCCTTCAGATGTAGTCATTGTTTTTTATTTTTGTTTTCGCCTTTTAGGGCCGTACCTGCGGCATATGGAGGTTCCCAGGCTAGGGGTCGAATCAGAGCTACAGCTGCCGGCCTACACCACAGCCACAGCAACACCAGATCTGAGCTGCATCTGCGACCCACACCACAGCTCATGGCAAAGCTGGATTCTTAACCCACTGAGCAAGACCATGGATTGAACCTGCAACCTCATGATTCCTGGTCGGATTTGTTTCCACTGCGCCATAATGGGAACTCCTGTAGTCATTGTTTGGAAAATTCAGAATTCAGAGTTTTCAAGGACCTTCTTCTAGTTAAGGCATGTCTCCTGCCGGTACTGACTCTAGGGGAAATATGTTTGGGTTTTCTATTTATTTTATTTTTATTTATTTATTAATTGCTTTTTTAGGGCCACACTTGTGCCATGTGGAGGTTCTCAGGCTAGGGATCAAATCAGATCCTACAGCCACAGTCACAGCAACGCCAGATCTGAGCCACAGCTGTGACCTATACTACAGTTCACGGCAGTGCCAGATCCTTAACCCACTGAGTGAGGCAAGGGATGGAACCCACATCCTCACGGATACTAGTCAGGTTCATTACCGCTAAGCCACGACAGGAACTCCTAGGGATATCTCTTTTTAGAATCTAAGGGTTGCTGTTTTATAGAAACTTATGTTTACTTTCATTCTGTTAATTATGGATACTAAGACAAATTCCGAAACATTTTAAAATTAGGTCTTGGCTACAAGGAAGATTGTCAAATAGGAAGGAGGTTTCGAGGATCAGATCAGCAGAGGAGAAACGGTCCTGAAGAGAAGGTGATTAAAATGACTTATCTTGCAACTCACTATTCTGGGCTTTTTTTTTTTTTTTTTCAGGGCTGCACCAACAGCATATAGAAGTTCCCAGGCCAGGGGTCAAATTGGAGCTGCAGCTGCTGGTCTACACAGCCATGGCAACTCAGGATCAAGCCGCATCTGTGATCTACACCACAGCTCACAGCAATGCCAGATCCGTAATGCAGTGAGCGAGGCCAGGGATTGAATCCGGGTCCTCATGGTTACTGATCAGGTTCATTACCACTGAGCCGCAATGGGAACTCCTCTGTGGGTTTTAAAAGGTGTTGATAGACTATCTTTTGAAAAAATAGCTGAGCACATCACTTTGTTCACATTTCGTAACTGCAGTGCTTTGTTGGAGTGCTGAGGGGTGTAAATAGGCCCTATCTGACTTGAGAAATTTTTGTTTTTTGTCTTTTTAGGGCCACACCATTGGCGTATGGAAGTTCTCAGGCTGGGGTTCAAATCAGAGCTGCAGCCCCCAGCCTACACCACAGCCACAGCAACACCAGATCCGAGATGCGTCTGTGACCTACACCACAGCTCATGGCAACCCCGGATCCTTTAACCCACTGAGCGAGGCCAGGGATCGAACCTGGGTCCTCATGGATACTAGTCAGATTCGTAACCTGCTGAGCCACAACAGGATCTCCCTAGGTAAGTTTTTGATTGAAGGAACATCCAAGGTATGAACTTGACATTTGACTCAGGTGGTCTGGGGCTGAAGGAGGCCACCCTTGGATGATGAATAAAGTGCATTTCGTGAACATGTTCTATGTACAAGCCACTCTTTCACATATTAATTCCTTTAATCCTCAACAGCTGTGTGAATGAGCTAGGAAACTGGCATGTGAATCCAGGCCATGTGGGAGTCAGGGCCCAATCCCTTCACCACTCCCACTGCATGGCGGTGCAGTGGCCCCTCGCTATCTGCAGGGGGTCAGTTTCCAGACCCCACAGCTACCAGCATCTGCGGATGCTCAAGCTCCTTATATAAAATGGCATTGTGTTTGCATACAACCTTCTCATACACTTTAAAGCATCTCTAGATTACCTGCAGTACCTAATACAACAGAGATGTGAATACACAGTAAATAGTTGATGGCCTGCAACAGATTCAGGTTTTGGTTTTTGGTTTAATGTTTTCAAACCACAGTTAGTTGAACATGGATATGGGATCATGTATACAGAGGGACAACTGTATTCCAGTGGCCCAAGTTCACAATGGCCAAGGAGATATGGAGAAGCAGCACAGTATTCCAGAAAGCACTTTGACCCTGGGGGTCAGCTCTAGACTCAACCCTCATTTTATTTTGTTTTATTCTTTTTTTTTTGGCCACGCCAAGTCATGCGGAAGTTCCCAGGCCAGGGATCAAACCCAGGTCACGGCAGCTACCTGACCCAATAGCAGTGACGACATCGGATCCTGAACCTGCTGAGCCACAGAGGAACTCCCTCAACTCTGGTTTTGTTTTTCCTTCGTTATCGTTGTTTTCTATTTTGGCTGCCCCATGGCATGTGGAGTTCCCGGGCCAGGGGATCACATCCAAGCCAAACTGGCAACCTATGCCTCAGCTCCTTTAACCCTCGGTGTGGGGATCAAACCTGTGTCCTGGTGCAGCAGAAACCTTGCCAATCCCATTGCACCACAGCAGGAACTCCTTAACCCTCATTTTAAATGGTTAACTAACTTCAGTCTCATGGGTTTCGTTGTCAGCCACTCACTCTTGACCCCAAAATGTGCCATCTCCAGCCCAGACCTCTCCTGTACTGCAGACGCTGGACACCTTCTTGTCTGAAAGGCCCTTGGAATTGACATTTCCAGGTTCTTTGCCCCAAACCTGCTCGTCTTAGTCTCCCCGTCACAGTAAGGGGCAACCCTGTCTTTCTTGGTTGCTCAGGCCAGAACCTACGGGGTCAGCCTTTACTCCTCTGTCGGGCTCTTTTCCTGTCCCGTCTGTCCACACATTCCTCTGCTCGACCTGAAAAATGAACCCAGAGACCAACTGCTTCCTAGCCAGGTTCACCGCCATTCGTGGTCTGAGTCATCGTCAGCAGCCTCCTAGATTGTTGCAGTAGCATCATAACGGGTCCCCCTCCATCTTTCTCCCTTGTCCTCCTTTCTCAGAACAGCAGCTGGAACCAACAGTCTTGTTCAAATTCAGCTAAGGTCGTATCGCTTCTGTGCCCCAAACCCTCCGATGGCTTCCTAACCCGCTCAGGATGAAAAGTCCTTACACGCTCCCGGAAGACACTACCCTCCCACCCTTTAATCTCCCCCACCTCACGTCCCATAACTTCCCTTTACGCCAGCCACGGAGCCACCCCGGCTCACTGCCCTCCTTAAACAATAGACACACCCTCCGCCCTGCCAGGGCCCCGTGCTTGCTGCTCCCTCTGTGAGGAGTCTTCCCACGGAGAACCACGTGGCTCACTTGCTCCCTTAGGCGCTTTAGGTCTTTAGTCAAAAATCACCTTCCTTGTTCACCCTTTTTACTCCTTTTTTTCTTTTTTTGGCTGGGTGTGCAGCGGCTTGATATGGGATCTGAGTTCCCAGACCAGGGACTGAACCTGGGCTGCAGTGGTGAAAGCTCTGAGTCCTAACCACTAGACCAGCAGGGAACTACCCCCTTTTTCTTTTTCTTTATTCTTGTGCTTTTTAGGGCCACACCCATAGCATGTGGAGGTTCCCAGGCTAGGGGATACAGCTGCCGGCCAACACCACAGCCGCAGCAATGCGGGATCCGAGCCACGTCTGCGACCTACACCACAGCTCACAGCAATGCCGGATCCTTAACCCACTGAGTGAGGCCAGGGATCGAACCCACAACCTCATGGTTCCTAGTCGGATTCATTAACCACTGCGCCATGACAGGAACTCCTATTTTTATTTTTTAATTTTGTTTTTTATTTTATTTTATTTTATTTTGCTTTTGGGGGCATATGCCTTTGGCATATGGAAGTTCCCAGGCTAGGGGTTGAATCAGAGCTGCAGGTGCTGGCCATAGCCACAGCCACAGCCACAACAATGCCAGATCTGAGCTGTATCTGTGACTACACCATGGCTCATGGCAACGCCGGATCCTTAACTCACTGAGCGAGGTCAGGGACCACACCTGTATCCTCATGGACACTAGTTGGTTTCGTAACCTGCTGAGATGCAACGGGAACTCCTCCCCACCCCACCCCACCCCACTTCTTTTTTTTTTTTGCCTTTTAGGACTGCATGTGAGGTGTATGGAAGTTCCGAGCCGCGTCTGCGACCTACACCACAGCTCACGGCAACTCCAGATCCTTAACCCACTGAGCAAGACCAGGGATCAAACCCTCAACCTCATGGTTCCTAGTTGGATTCATTTCCGCTGTGCCATGTTAGCAACTCCTGATTTTTTTCATTTTAAATTGAAGATGAACTTTAGCCATCCCGGTGCCTAAATCAAATAGGTAATTGGGTATTTGAGCCTGGAGTTCATGGCCGGGTCCAGATTAGAGACATTAAATTGGGAATCATTTCTGTACTTTACAAATGCTAAATTGTATGTGATCTTAGTAAATATCCTTAATTTTGTTTTTAATTGTCCACTCTAAAGATTTAAATATTTCTCTGTAATGGTTTTTCCTAATTACTTTAGTGTCTTTATAGTTTTATAATGGAAAAGATTCTTTTTTATGGTATTTCTAGTCGGATGTTATGTGAAGATGTGTTTTCATTGAAGTTTATCTTTTAGCTAGCAATCTTCTTATTTCTGCTTACTGTGGGATTCTGATGAAATTTCCTATGTAGATATAAATATATCATCTGCAAGTGAAAGACAGTTTTGCCTCTTCCTTTCCAATTTTTATACCACTTCTGTTCTTATTCCATTGGCAAGGGCTCTCAGTACTCTGATGAACAAAAAAGTCGTACTAGGCATCTTTGCTTTGTTTCAGAGCTGAATGGGAATACATACAAAGATTTTTTTAAGGCATGTGATTTTTTTTTTTTCAAGTCTTGGCCTCCGCGAGGCGTATGGAGTTCCCCGGCCAGGGATCAGATCCCAGTCACAGTTGCAGCCTAAGCTGCAAGTGCGGCAACATTGGATCCTTTAACCCACTGTGCAGGGTAAGCGTTGAAGCTGCATCCTGGGGCTGCAGAGATGCCACTGATCCCGTTGCACCACGGTGGGAACTCTGCGTGTGATTTTTTTTTTAAGGTAGGTTTTGGGGAGATAGTATGTATCAAGTTGTGAAGTTTCCTTGTATTTTTTTATTTTAAGGAAATTTCTCTCAAGTGGATACTGAAAATTACTGTTTTTGGAGTTCCTGTCGTGGCTCAGTGGTTAATGAATACGACTAGGAACCATGAGGTTGCAGGTTCGATCCCTGGCCTTGCTCAGTGGGTTAAGGATCCAGTGTTGCTGTGAGCTATGGTGTAGGTTGCAGACGTGGCTCGGATCCCGTGTTGCTGTGGCTGTGGCACAGGCTGGTGGCTACAGCTCCTGTTAGAGCCCTAGCCTGGGAACCGCCATATGCTGCCAGTGCGGCCCTAGATAAGGCAAAAGAAAAAAAGACAAAAAAAAAAGAAAAAGAAAATTACCAGGTTTTTTTCAACTCATGACTTACATTCTTAGATTTTTTTTCTTTTTTCTTTTTTGGCCACACTCATGGCATGTGGAAGTTCCCAGGCCAAGGATGGAACCCATACCACAAGTAGCAACCTGAACCACTGCAGTAACAATTCCGGACTCTTAACCCGCTGATCCACAAGAGAGTTCCGTCACCCTTAAACTATTATTGTTGAGAATTACACAGTTAATATTTTTATCTTATCCCATTCTTGCATTCTTACAAGATTAGTTTCAGCTAATTAATATTTCATTGAGGATTTTTGCTCTCATTAGCAAAGATGAAATGATTGCAGCTTTCCTTTTCTGTATTTCTTTTTTTTTTTTTTTTGTCTTTTTATGTTTTCTAGGGCCACACGCACGGCATATGGAGGTTCCCAGGCTAGGGGTCCAATCGGAGCTACAACTGTCAGCCTACACCACAGCCACAACAATGCCAGATCCGAGCCGCGTTTGCAGCCTACACCACAGCTCACAGCAGCGCCAGATCCTTAACCCACTGAGCAATGCCAGGGATCGAACCCACAACCTCATGCTTGGTTCCTAGTCGGATTTGTTAACCACTGAGCAACGATGGGAACTCCATCCGTTTCTGTAGTTCATTCTCATCCAGTTTTGGAATTAATGAGTTTACTAGTTTCAAAAAATGAGTTGAGGATGTTTTATTTATTGAGTATTTCAAAGGTATTTACTGAGAATCATTGTATGACAAATATTGTTCCAGATACTAGAAAACAAAAATGTTGTCTTCGTGGAATCTATGTTCTAGTGAGAGGAAACAGACAATAAACAAGATAAATAAGTAAAATATACACAGTACAATAGATGGTGGTAAACACAAGGGAGAAGAATAAAACAAGAGGGAGGTGAACAGAAAATCTAAAGAACATATCATTTTAGTTTCTTTTATTTTTGGGGTGGGGACCATGCCTGTGGCATGCAGAAGTTCCTGGGCCAGGGACTGAACACAAGCCACAGCAGTGACCCAAGCCACAGAATGATGCTGGATCCTTAACCCACTGCACCAAAAGGGTGCTCCTGTACTCTTTTTTCTTAGCCTTTGTATTCCCTCTCTTTCTGTTCTTTGGGTTTACTTTTGTTCTTTTTCTAGCCTCTTGAGTTGAACACGTGTATTTTCTGTCTTATTTTCTGATAAATGTATTTAAAGTTATAAATTTTCCTATAGTACATTTTTTTAGTTGATTTACAATTTCGGTTAGTTTCAAGTGTATATATAGCACAGCAATTCTCATTATATATTTTTTCTTCAGATTCTTTTCCCTTATAGGTATTACGAAATATTGAGTAGAGTCCCCTGCGCTGTACATGTATGCATTGAGTCCTTGCTGAGCCGTAGCTGTGTTTTCTTTTAATTGTATTCCGCCAATTTGGATGTGTAGTATTTGCATTGTTATTCATCTCTCTCTTTTAGGATCCCTTTTATGATTTTATTTATTTTTTATTTTTTGTCTTTTTAGGGCTGCACCTGCAGCATATGGAGGTTCCCAGGCTAGGGGTCCAATTGGAGCTGTAACCGCCAGCCTGTACCACAGCCACAGCAACTCAGGATCCGATCCGTGTCTGTGACCTACACCACAGCTCACTGCGGCACCAGATCCTTAACCCACTGAGCAAGGCCAGAAATCAAACCCGCGTCCTCATGGACGCTAGTCAGGTTCGTTAACCACTGAGCCAAGATGGGAACTCCCCTTTTATGATTTTATTTTCAAGTGGAATTTAGTAGTATTTTTAAAACCTCTAGACACACATCTATACTTACATTTAAATCAATTTAAAATTTATTTCTCGGAATTCCCATTGTGGCTCTGCAGAAATGAACCCTGCTAGTAACCATGAGGACACAGTTTCGATCCCTGGTCTTGCTCAGTGTATTAAGGATCCAGTGTTGCCGTGACCTGTGGTGTAGGTTGCAGATGTGGCTCAGATCTGGTGTTGCTGTGGCTGTGGTGTAGGCCAGCAGCTATAGCTCTAATTGGACCCCTAGCCTGGGAACCTCCATATGCTGCAGATGCAGCACTAAAAAGCAAAAAAAAAAAAAAAAAAATTATTTCTCATTTTATTGCATTGTGCTCTGAGAAAAATTTCCAGAATGATATTGGTTCCTAGGAATCTATCAAGGCTTCCCTGGGCCCTTCTATGTGACTAAGTTTTGTAACTATTCCATCTGCTTCAGTATGTATTCTCTGTTTATCAAGTGTGAAATTCTGTATGTATTTCCTAACTCCAGCATATTGATTGTGTTATTTAAATTTTCTCTGTTTTTGGAGTTCCTGTCATGGCTCAGTGGTTAACGAATCTGACTAGTATCCATGAGGACGTGGGTTCGAACCCTGGCCTCCCTCAGTGGATTAAGGATCCAGTGTTGCCGTGAGCTGTGGTGTAGGTCGCAGACGAGGCTTGTTTCCTGCGTTGCTGTGATTGTGAAGTAAGCCAGCAGCTACAGCTCCGATTGGACCCCTAGCCTGGGGACCTCCATGTGCCGCGGGTGTGGCGCTAAAAAGCAAAGAAATTTAAAAAATTTTTAAATTAATTCTCTCTATTTTTGCTTACTTTTCTGTCTGGTTTCCCTGTGGATCTATTGATTTCTGAAACTGTATGATAAAATCTCTATTCCAGGAGTTCCCGTCGTGGCTCAGCAGTAAACGAACTGACTAGCATCCAGTGAGGATGTGGGTTTGACCCTTGGCCTCGCTCAGTGGGTTAAGGATCCGGCGTTGCTGTGAGCTGTGGTGTAGGTTGCAGACACGGCTCAGATCTGGTGTTGCTGTGGCTGAGCTGTAGGCCTGCGGCTACAGCTTCAATTTGACTCCAAGCCTGGGAACCTCCATATGCCGTGAGTGTGGCCCTAAAAAGACAAAAGACAAAAAAAAAAACAAAAAAACCTCTATTCCAGTTGTTGACCTATCTCTTTCTCTCTGTGGTTTTATTAGTAATTGGTTTATATCTTTTGAGGTTGTAAGGAGATATACTCAATATTAGAATTTCTTTTCTTTAAGGTTTTTATTTTTTCATAGTTGATTTACAATATTCTATCAATTTCTGCTGCACAACAAAGTGATCCAGTCATATATATATATATATATATATATATATATATGTTCTTTTTCTCACATTATCCTCCTCATGTTCCATCACAAGTGACTAGATACAGTTCTCTGTGCTGTACTGCAGGATCTCATTGCTTATCCACTCCAAATGCAATAGTTTGCTAGAATTTCTTGGTTATCTTTCCTTTTACCCTCTTTTTGTCTGATAAAGTTTTTCATATTAATTTCTATCTTATCTAATATTAAAATGCATACTGTGGTTCTTGTTTTGTTTTATAACTTTGCCTAGTAATTTTCTTTTTCTTTTTTTCTCCCTACTTTTTTATTGTGAAATATTATCCTATTCAATAAAATTCACGAAACATAGATATAAAAGTTAACGAATTACTACAAAGTTTGTGCTTGTGTAACTATTACTCAGGCAAAGAAACGGAACATTTTCAGGGTCCCAAAGCCTATTTAGTGCTAATGACAACACTCCCAACCTCCATCCACAGGTAAGCGTTACTCTGATTTCTAGGATAATCACTTCCTTACTTTCCTTTACAGTTTTGTCACCTAGGTATACATCCCTAAATTCTACAGTTTAATTTTACCTGTTTTGAAATCTTATTTATTTATTTATTTATTTATTTATTTATTTA
Organism: Catagonus wagneri; assembly: GCA_004024745.2. Taxonomy (NCBI): domain Eukaryota; kingdom Metazoa; phylum Chordata; class Mammalia; order Artiodactyla; family Tayassuidae; genus Catagonus; species Catagonus wagneri. Next base: position 2,074,216 of record PVHT021183551.1, read on the forward strand.
TTGTCTTTTTGCCTTTTCTAGGGCCTCACTCGCAGCATATGGAGGTTCCCAGGCTAGGGGTCTAACAGGAGCTGTAGCCACCGGCCTATGCCACAGCCACAGCAACATGGGATCCGAGCCGTGTCTGTAACCTACACCACAGTTCACGGCAATGCTGGATCCTTAACCCGCTGAGCAAGGCCAGGGATCGAACCCGCAACCTCATGGTTCCTAGTCGGGTTCGTTAACCACTGAGCCACGATGGGAACTCCATATTTACTATATTTAAATCTGACATTTTTTTGGCCGAGCCCACAGCATGTGGAGCTTCCCAGGCCAGGGATCGAACCTGCGCCTAAGCTGCTAAGCCACCAGGGAACTCCAATTCTAACTTTTCTTGGAGTTCCCATTGTGGCTCTGCAGAAATGAATCTGACTAGCATCCATGAGGATGTGGGTTCAATCCCTGGCCTTGCTCAGTGGGTTAAGGATCTGGCGTTGCTGTGAGCTGTGGTGTAGGTCACAGACGTGGCTCAGACCCTACGTCGCTATGGCTGTGGTGTAGGCTGGCAGCTGTAGCTCTTATTCAGTCCCTAGCCTGAGAAATTCCATATGCCACAGGTCCGGCCTTAAAAAGCCAAAAAAAAAAAAAAAAAAAGACCAAAATAACCCCAACAAATTTGACCTTTCATGATCAATATTACATCATAAAGAGTTCCCTGGTGGCCTAAAACGTTAAGGATCTGGCATTGTACTGCCGTGGCAGGGTTTTAATCCCTTGCAGTGGAACTTCACATGCTGTGAACACAGACAAAAAGAAGAATAAAAAGAATTATGTTAGGAGTTCCCCTCATGGCTCAGTGGTTAACGAATCCGACTAGGAACCATGAGGTTGTGGGTTCGATCCCTGGACTTGCTCAGTGGGTTAAGGATCTGGCGTTGCCGTGAGCTGTGGTGTAGGTTGCAGACGCGGCTCAGATCCCGCGTTGCTGTGGCTGTGGTATAGCCCGGCGGCTACAGCTCCTGTTAGACCCCTAGCCTGGGGACCTCCACATGCTGCGAGTGCAGCCCTAGGAAAAAAAAAAAAGAAGAAGAGAGGGAGGAGTTCCATCATGGCTCAGCGGAAACGAATTTAACTAGCATCCTTGAGGATGCAGGCCTTCGATCCCTGGCCTCGCTCAGTGGGTTAAGGATCCGGCATTGCCGTGAACTGTGGTCTAGGTTGCAGACGCGGCTCGGATCCTGCGTTGCTGTGGCTGTGGCGAAGGCCGGCGGCTACAGCTCCTGTTAGACCCCTAGCCTGGGAACCTCCATATGCCGCGGGCGTGGCCCTAGATAAGGCAAAAAGACAAAAGAAAAAAAAAGATTAATGTTAATGTCACAGCAGTGACCTGAAAAATAGTCTTGCTGCATTACCCCTAATTCATTCATTTTCATTATTATATATATTTCATCATATAAATACACCAAAATACTTTTTAATCCATTTTACTGTTGTCAGAGTTGTTACCAGTTTTAAACTATTACACAGTAATGTAGCTATGGACCTTCTTGAATATATTTCAGCGTCTGTTTGATACTAGATTTTGGATCTTGGATTTTTGTCAAATGCATTTTATGCGTCTTGAGATATTTATATAGTTTTTTTGTTTTAGGCTACTAATATGATAAATTTCATGGATTAATTACTAGTGTTAAAGCTTACAGTCCTGGAAGAAATCACACTAGGACATCATATATTATTCTTTTTATGTGTTGTTTGACTCAATTTGCTAAAATTTGTTTTTTTCTTTTTAGGGCCGCACCTGTAACATGTGAAAGTTCCCAGGTCAGGGGCTGAATCTTAGCCACAGCTGCTGGCCTACACTTCAGCCACAGAAGCACAGGATCTTAGCCACATCTGCAACCTACATAACAGCTCACAGCAACGTTAGATCCTTGACCCACTGAGCAAGGCCAGGGATCAAACCCACATCCTCGTGGGTACTAGTTGGGTTGATTTCCACTGCACCACGACAGGAACTCCCTCAATTTGCTAAAATTTAAGAGTTTTTACATCTTTCTATGTCTAATATTTATATCGGTTCATAGTTTTTTTTTCTTGTAATATCATTTTCTAGTTTTAGTAACTTCCTCACTTATTTTTTCTCTGCATTTGAGATGCCAATTTTCAAGGCATTATGATGTTGCATAATTCAGTGATTCAGCATTATGACCTATGATGCCAGATGCCATTTTTCCCTCTCTCTCTCCAAATATATATATGTGTGTATATATATATATATATATATATATATATATATATACACACATATATACACACACATATATAATGTTTCCCCTCTTAGTCCTTTCTTGATATCTTCCAGTGGAGTTTCTCAATCTGATCTTCTGACTCACTCATTCCTTCTTTGCATGCACTTTCCTGTTGAACCCTGTATCTCTAATTAGCTTTTTCAAATAACTGTTTATTCCATTACTTATTACCAATAGCCCATCTCTTTGAAGATATTTAGTATACTTATTTGAAATTTTTCTTTCATCTAGTCCTTTAATTCTGCTTCTTCTGATCTGAGTTGTCCAGTTCATGGTCTCGGATTTATGTTATAGCTGTTTTGCTCCTTCGATGTGTAGTTATTTTCTCATGACCTCGTGTTCCTCTGGGCACTATAAGTTATCTGTTGGTAATGAAAACGTGCAGTGAGCAGGGCTAAAGCTCAGGTGGAAGTTTGTGCTGTTCTGATGTGTGTGTGTCTTGGGGAGGGTGCCTCTCAGGGGGCAGAGTTGGTGGCATTACGTTATAGGTCTCGTGGGTCCCCACTTGTCATACCAAGAGGTCACAGTGCCCTTCAAGAAACCTCCTCATACCTCTTCTCCAGCACTGCTCTTTTCCAAGAGCCTTTTACCGCGGCTATAATCACCTGATCCTTAAGGAATGGAGGAGAAGTAAGCAGGGGGGTCAGGCTGCCTTCGCCTCCTATTCCAGAGCCCAGTGACCCTGTGTCCATTCACAGATTTCTCGGTTTTCATAGAGTTTCTCAGTCTCTGCTTCACTCTCTGTTTGTCCTCTCCGTGGCTGGGTTCAGTGGTGAGGTTACAGCCTCATCTAGTTCATCCGAGAACCCTCATGGTGGATGTTACCCTTGTCCCTTGGTATCTTTGGGGGACTGGTTCCAGGATGCCCTTGGTTACCAAAATCCTCAGATGCTCAAGTCCCTTACGTAAAATGATGCAGTACAGGTGCTCCGTATCCATGGGTTCCACATCTGCAGACACAGAGGGCCAACGGGATTATCTGATTCATTCTACACAGAAGAAATCGAGATTCAGAGGGGTTATGTTACTTGCCTGCGACCACACAGCTGCTAGTTGAAAACACTGAGACTCCAATTTCTCATCCACTGCAAAGGCTGTAAGGTGGTCTCTGGAGTATTCCACCTCAAAAAATAAAGGAACGAAGGAGTTCCCGTTGTGGCTCAGCAGTAACAAAACTGACTAGCAACCATGAGGTTGCGGATTCAATCCCTGGCCTTGCTCAGGGGGTTAAGGATCTGGGGTTGTGATGAACTGTGGTGTCGATCACAGATGTGGCTCAAAACCTGTGTTGCTGTGGCTGTGGCTGTGGCTTAGGTCAGCAGCTGTAGTTCCAATTGAACCCCTCGCCTGGGAACCTCCATATGCCACAGGTGTGGCCCTAAAAAACAAAAATAAAATAAAGTAAAATGAAATGAAATGAAATAAAATGAAATAAAATAAAATAAAATAAAACATGGAGTTCCCCTGTGGCATAGTAGCTAAGGATCCACCATTGGCACCGTAGTGGTTCGGGTCACTGCTGTAGTGAGAAGTTCTGCATGCCGTCGTATGGCCAACCAAGGGAAAAAACAAACAAACAAACAAAAACTCAAGAAAGAAATCAAGAAACATGGAGTTCCCCGTTGTGGCACAACGGAAACGAATCCGACTAGGAACCATGAGGTTGTGGGTTCGCTCTCTGGCCTCGCTCAGTGGGATAAGGATCTGGCATTGCGTGCGTTGTAGTGTAGATCAGCAGCTGTAGCTCCGATTCAACCCCTAGACTGGGAACCTCCATAAGCCGGGGGTGTGGCCCTAGAAAGCAAAAAAGAAAGAAAGGAAGAAAGAAAAAAGGAAAGAAGGCAGGAAGAGGAGAAAGAAAGAAAGAAAATAAGCAAGATCTTTGCTTCACTCATTTCCAAACCCTGTGGGATCCTAGGATGAATAAAGGAACACTGGTGTGCTGATTTCCAGGAGATTGTCTCCTTTAAATCTTCCATCCTTTTGTATCATGTATCACTTTTTATGGTGGTTTAAATTATTTATGCTCTTTTGTTGAAAGCTAAGCACATTGGATAAATTGCCACTAACATGAATGTAGAAAGTGGACAGGCAGACTGGATTGTGATTAAAAAAATAAAAACTGGAATTCCCAGTGTGGTCCAACAAGATTGGTGACATCTGCAGCACTGGGACACAAGTTCAATCCCAGGCCCCACACAGTGGATGAAGGATCCAGCATTGCCACAGCTGCTAGCATAGGGGCAGAGGTTCCAACTGAGCTCAGATCTGATCCCTGGCCCAGGAACTCCATATGCTGTGGAGCAACCCATACATAAAAACAAACAAACAAATAAATAAAATTAAAAACCCCCAAAACATGGTATTTACAAAGCTACAGTAATCAAGGCAGTGTGGTAATGGTACAAAAACAAATACGTGGACCAATGGAACAGAGTAAAGAGCCCAGAAATAAACCCATGCACAGTCAATTCATCATCCACAAAGGAGACAAGAATATAAAGTGGGGGAAAAAAGTCTCTTCAGCAAGTAATTCTGGGAAAACTGGAGAGCTGCATGTAAATCAGTAAAACTAGAACACACCCTCACACCGTGCAGAAAAATAAACTCAAAATGGATTAAAGACTTAAACATAAGACAAGACACCATAAAACTCCTAGAAGAGAACACGGGCAAAACATTCTCTGACATCAACCACGGAAGTGTTTTCTTAGGTCAGTGTCCCATGGCAACAGAAATAAAAACAAAAATAAACCAATGGAACCTAATCAAACTTAGAAGCTTTTGCACAGCAAAGGAAACTAAAAAAAAAAAAAAAAAATCTAAGACAAACTGAGGAATGGGAAAAAATAGTTGCAAAGGATACAACTGACAAGGGCTTCATCTCCAAAATATACAAACAACTCAAACAATTCAATGACAAAAAACCAAATCACCCAATCACAGAATGGGCAGAACACCTAAACAGACATTTCTCCAAAGAAGACATATGGAGGAGTTCCTGTCGTGGCGCAGTAGTTGGCGAATCCGACTAGGAACCATGAGGTTGTGGGTTCGATCCCTGGCCTTGCTCAGTGGGTTAAGGATCCGGCGTTGCCATGAGCTGTGGTGTAGATCGCAGATGAGGCTCGGATCTGGCATTGCTGTGGCTGTGGCATAGGCCAGCGGCTACAGCTCCGATTAGACCTCTAGCCTGGGAACCTCCATATGCCATGGATGCGGCCCTAAAAAGCAAAAAAGAAAAAAAAAGGAGACATATGGATGGCCAGCAGGTACCTGAAAAAAAGTTCAACATCATTGATTGTTAGAGAAATGCAAATCAAAACTACAATGAGATACCACTTCACATTGGTCAGAATGCCGATTGTTAATACGTCTACAAATAACAAATGCTGGAGAGGGTGTGGAGAAAGAGAACCCTCCTACATTGTTGGTGGGAATGTAAATTGGTACAACTGCTGTGGAGAACCGTGTGGAGGTTCCTTAGAAAACTACGTATAGAATTACAGTGTGATCCAGCAATCTCACTCCTGGGCACATATCTGGACAAAACTATAATTCAGGAATACACTATATGTTCATAACAACACTATTCACAATAGCCAAGACATGGAAACAACCTAAATGTTTGTTCACAGATGAATGTATTAAGAAGATGTGGTACACATACACAATGGAATACTACGCAGTCATCAAAAAGAACAAAAATCATGCCATTTGCAGCAACATGAATGCAACTAGAGATTCTCATACTAAGTGACATAAGTCAGAAAGAGAAAGACAAATGCCATGTGTTAACACTTATATGTGGAATCTAAAATATGGCACAAATGAACCTGTCTATAGAACAGAAGCAGACTCACAGACATGGAGAACAGACTTGTGGTTGCCAAGGGGAGGGGGAGGGAGTGGGATGGACTGAGAGTTTGGGGTTAGTAGATGCAAACTATTACATTTAGAGTGGATAAGCAATGAGATCCTGCTGTACAGTGCAGGGAACTGTATCCAGTCTCTTGTAATAGAACACGATGGAGGATAATGTGAGAAAAAGAATGCATATATATGTATGATTGGGTCACTTTGCTGTACAGCAGAAATGGACAGAACATTGTAAGTCAACTATACGTTAATATAAAAATTAAAAAAAAAACCCACAACATGGTATTTCCAATGTTGTGACCCCTTGAAGCTCTTTTGGTGCAAGATGTGTGTGTTTGTGTGTGTGCAAGAGAAAGTGAGACAGAGACAGACAGACAGAGAAGGCTGTTGTCAGAGCTCGTCTGTCACCAGGCCTCTCTGCTCACTTCGCTGGTCAGTTGATAGCCTTTGTTGGTAATTTCTGTAGCTTTTGGTGTCCTTGCAAAACGAACACGTTACCTGTCAATGTTACATGGATGGGAAGAAATTGCTGGTGTAATGGCTTAAAAGAAACTTGGAGCTCGGATAAAGAAAAGTGAATTATGGGAGTTCCCGTTGTGGTTCAGTGGTTAATGAACCCGACTAGTTTCCATGAGGACATGGGTTCGATCTCTGGCCTTGCTCAGTGGGTGAAGGATCTGGCATTGCCGTGAGTTGTGGTGTAGGTCGCAGACGCGGCTTGGATCTGACGTTGCTGTGGCTGTGGTGTAGGCCGGCAGCTGTAGCTCCGATTGGACTCCTAGTCTGGGAACCTCCATATGCCTTGGGTGTGGCCCTCAAAACACAAAAGACGAAAAAAATAAAAAATAAAAAATAAAAAAGCACATTATGAATAGAGTTAATTTTCAGCTCTAAATAGAGTCAGCTTTTTATATAAATATTGCAGGTCAAATGCTTAGCTTCTTCCTCAGAGATGTCTTGTCTTAAAGGCTGTGTTTCATCATCCTTTCAAACCACAACTGACAGAGGCTGTTGCCAATGCAAAAACCCTTTTCTGTTCCAGTTGATTTCTTTAGGGTGATTGAGAAATCCTATGGCGGCCAAGGAGACCTCATCCTCGGTTCTCTCCACAGTGACTGCTTTGTGCCCATGAATCTGAGACCATTTCATCTAGAATATCTCCAGCCGTTCTGCTGTTAACGACCACTCCTCTCAAAGCTTTGTGAATATCCATTTAAATGGCAAAAAAAAAAAAAAAAAAAAGAGGGGAGGAGAGGTAAGATGAATAAAGTTGGTGGACTGAGGGACATGCTCTTTGGACAATGACAGGCTCAGGACATGCACTTTGGACAATGACAGGCTCAGGAACCGGCATTGCCGTGAGCTGTGGTGTAGGTCGCAGACGCGGCTCGGATCCCGCGTTGCTGTGGCTGTGGTGAAGGCTGGCGGCTACAGCTCCTGTTAGACCCCTAGCCTGGGAGCGGCTCTACATAAAAAAAAGGCAAAAAGACAAAAAAAATTCCCTTCCCTGATTTGCCTGGGAACTCTAACAGTCAGAAAGGAAGAAAGTGAAGGGAATAAAAATCTAGTTCTTAATCCTTACTCATTTTCCTTTTGAGAAAATTGAAGACAGAGTCCCAAACGAAGGAGAGAAAAAAGGAAACAAACCTTTTAAAGTTATAAGCAGCTTCTGTTTCTCTGATTGCCAAGAGTGGACTAAGAGGCTGAAATTGCTGCCAAGTAACCTCTTTAGCTGTAAACTAAATATATCATCTTTTCTCTCTTTACAAATTGTATCTTCTCGTCGAAGTGCACACATTCTTGGCTGTGATGCAGGTATGACATCATTTTGATGTAAAACGTGTGGGAGAACGAACTTTTAAAGGAATGCTTCTGAAGCTGAGATGTTTGCAGGAGAGAGAATGGATTTGGTTGAACCACCAGACTGCCAGCCTGCTTTTGATGGAATTCCAATTTTTCCTCCCTCCCTCCCTTCCTCTTTCCTCCCTTCCTTCCTTCTCCCACAGCATGTGGAAGTGCCCAAAGCGGGATCAAACCTGCACCACAGCAGCCACCCGAGCTGCTGCAGTGACAACGCCAGATCCTTAACCTGCTGGACCACAAGGAAACTTCCTCTTCTTTCTCTTTTGATGGTTCATACTTAGTCAACGTCTGTTTGTTTTATGTATTATAAGGAGCCAACGGCGCTGTGCTGAAGGGCATGAGGCTTAGAACCAGATGTTCATGCACTTGAATCTTGACCCTACCACTGCTTGTTAACTGTGCCCGTGAATAAGTTACTTAATCTCTGTGTGAGTTTTCTGTGGCCGCTGTAACCAATCACCACAAGCTGGGTGACTTAGAAAAACAGAACTTAATTATGTCACATTTCTGGAGGCCGGATATCTAGTACCTGTAGCACTGAGCTGAAAAATCAAAGTACTGACCAGGCCATGCTCCTTCTGGGGGCTCTGGGAGACATGGTTCCTGGCCTCTCCTGGCTTCGGGGGGCTGCTCCCTTGGCTTCTGGCTGCGTCATTCCAGTCTCTGCCTCCCTGGTCATTCTGCTTTCCCAGCTCTTGTATGTGTAGTCACAGGGCCCTCTGACTCCCTCTTCTAAGGGTACACAGGATTGCATTTAGGGCCCACTGTGATAATCCACCTCAAAATCCTGTACATCTTTGAATTTACATCTACAAAGACCCTGTTTTCGTGTAAGCTAATACAGTTTCCAGGGGTTGGGACCTGGGACGGTTGGGAGGCCATTCTCCCATCTCCACAATTTCTCTGAGTTTCCCTATATGTGACTTTGCAACAAGAAGAGTTTTTTTTTTTTTTTTTAAATGGTCACACAGAAGTTCCCGGGCTAGGGGTTGAAACAGAGCTGTGACTGCGGTCTACGCCATGGCAACAGCAACACAGGATCCACGTCACATCTGCGATCTATACTGCAGCTTTTGGCAACGTCAGATCCTTAACCCACTGAGCCAGGCCAAGGATTGAACCTGCAGCCTCACAGAGGCAACAGTGGGTCTCTAACCTGCTGAGCCACATCGGGAACTGCTAAGGGCACCTATTTTACAGACTGTTGTGAAGATCAAAGTACTATTATTATTTTGCTTTTTAGGGCCACACCCGTGGTATAATGAAATTCCCAGGCTAGAGGTCAAATAAGAGCTAGAGCTACAGCCACCAGCCTACGCCACAGCCACAGCAACACAGGATCCAAGCCGCATTTGGGACCTACAGCACAGCTCACGGCAACACTGGATCCTAACCCACTGATTGAAGCCAGGGACCAAACCCATATCCTCATGGATACTAGTTGGATTTGTTTCCACTGTGCCATAACGGGAACTCCCTTTTCTCTTTTTTAAAAAAATTTTTCATTGGAGTATAGTTGATTTACAATTTTGTGTTAGTTTCAGGTGTACAGCAAAGTGAATCAGTTATATATATATATATGCGTATATATCCATTATTTTTCAGGTTCTTTTCCCATAAAGGTTATTACAGAGTATTGAATAGAGTTCCCTGTCCTGTACAGCAGGTCCTTGTTAGTTATCTACTATATAGATATAAAATGTATATATGTTAATCCCAAACTCCTAATTTATCCCTCGCCTCCACGTTTCCCCTTTGGTAACCATAAATTGATCAAATGAAAAAATCTTTTCTTTTTTTGGCTGCACCCAAGGCATATGGAAGTTCCCAGGCTAAGGGTCAAATCTGAGCCAGAGCTGCATCCTACACCACAGCTGCAGCAGTGCTGGATCCTTAACCCACTGCACCCAGCCAGGGATGGAACCAGCACCTCCACAGAGACAAGCAGGATCATTAACCCACTGCACCACAGCGGGAACTCCCAAATGAAATAATTAATGTGGAGTGCTTAATGTAGTTCTTGGTCTGGGATAAATGCTCAGTAAATACCAACTGCTATTATCACTATCAGCATCATCATCATCTATCTAAATTCTTCATCTTGCTTGAGAGGAAGAAAAAAGTCCAGTAAGTACAGAAGAACAAGATGTTAGAACCTGGAGTTCTCTTGTGGCTTATTAGGTTAAGGATCCAGCTTTGCCACTGCCATGGCTCGGGTCACTGCTGTGACACAGGTTCAGTCCCTGTCCCAGGAACTTCCACATGTTATGAGTGAAGCCAAAAAACAAATAAAAAAAAGATTAGAACCTGAATAGTCTTTAGAACTCATCTACCCTGATTTCCTTGATCAAAAATCGAAGTCTAGGCAAAAAGGCAAAAAAAAAAATTGAAGTCTAGGAGTTCCGGTTGTGGTACAGCGTTTAACTAATCCGATTAGGAACCACGAGGTTGAGGGTTTGATCCCTGGCCTTGCTCAGTGGGTTAATGATCCGGCATTGCCATGAGCTATGGTGTAGGTCGCAGACACGGCTCGGATCCTGCGTTGCCGTGGCTACGGTGTAGGCGGGGGGGGGGGGGGCTACAGCTCCTATTCAATCCCTAGCCTGGGAACCTCCACATGCTGCGGGTGTGGCCCTAAAACGACAAAAAGGCAAAAAAAAAAAAAATCCAAGTCTAAAGATAATGACTCGCTCATGATCCCACAGCTAGGGTGAAGGAGATGTAACTCATGATAACAGTGTAGTCTGTAATCTGTAGATAGAGAAACTAGAGAAAGGAGGACTCAGATCACTTACACAGAGGGAGAGAGATGAAAGATTCCATGAGCTCATTTTTGACTTGCTGGGCCCATGGCTTTATTATTATTATTATTATTATTTTGTCTTTTGTCTTTTTAGGGCTGCACCCATGGCATGTGGAGGTTCCCAGGCCAGGGGTTTAATCGGAGCTACAGCTGCCAGCCTACGCCACAGCCACAGCAATGCCAGATCCGAGCTGCGTCTGCGACCTACACCACAGCTCACGGCAACGCCGGAGGCCAGCGATCGAACCCACACCCTCCTGTTTCCCAGTCGGGCCATGGCTTTATTATTATCAACAAGGCAGCACAGCAGACACTGCGCTTCACGCTCACGCCCTGATTGGATTCTCACACTGAGAGGAGCATCATCGAGTATTATCTTCACTCCCAGTTTAGAGATGAGAACACCGAGGGCCATGTGCTCAGAATTAGAATGAAACAGTTCAATGCTCAGGACTGGGGACTCTCAACCCCTCACTCCTTCCTCTTTGCAGTGAAGGAATTTCTGCGCGTGAATTATATATTCACGCCAAGCGGCTGCACTCTGAGCAGGAGGGACAAAGCGTGCTCCCGTGGGGTACTCTCGGAAAGCCGGGCTCTGGGGCGAGAGCTGTGTCTTCAAGCTAGACTCCTTGGACTGAGGATTTGGGAATGATGGAAATGACGGGTTCATCTGAGATCTCATGACCCGGGTGAACTCCGTTCACCTAGGCATTGTGCTCCCAGCTCTCCACTGGAGAATGTCCCCATTCTCGTGTCCCAGAGGTCCCTCTTGGCAGCTGGACTCTCTCTGGAGCCTCAAGAAGCCCACGTCAGGCACTATCTTCTTCTCATGTGTTCCAGGGCCATCTGTCACTGGCACAGCGATTGCCAGCAACAACAATTTGGTTTCACTAATCATGGCTTTAAGACCAAAGTTAATTGATACGAGGTTGTTCCTAATCAGTGAAAATGCTTGTTACGGAAAAATGATGTGCAAACTACAATTCAGAAGAGGGGAATCTATGCAGAGGATTCTTCTCTGCCTAAAATGATGGATCCCCAGTCATGACCTGGGCAAAAGCCAGACACACTGATTACAGCTGACTGACTTTGCAAAAAGCCGACAGCTGATTAAAACGAAATCTTGCACTAACCATTGGGAACTTAGAGATCACACCAAATTGAAACTTCCAATTCTTTTAGTCTTTGGAAAAAAATATTGTTTGGGAAATTCCTGTGTGTCGCAGCAGCTTAAAGACCCCCGTGGCTACAGCTGTGGCTCAGGTTCGATCCCTGGCCCAGGAACATCCACATGACGCAGATGTGGCCAAAAAATATTTATATATATATTGCTGTTTGGTACTTGATTCATTACTTCTGCATGGATTTTGGTATTTACTATGTAGTCCTCAGGGCCAGGGTGATTGCAGCAGCCCTGGTTTGCTTTGTTTGGTATGTAGCACTTAATAAGCTAATAGTTGTTTAATATTTACATGAATCGAGCATTGGAGGAAAAGGGGGAAAAATGACATGAACTGATTTTGCTCCTGCCTTTAAGGGCTCTAGAAAATGTGGCCTGGGCACAGGATTTTTCTTTTCAGGACTGTCTAGAAGACTAGGAACTTACTTTCGAACATGCCATTTTTTCCCTACTTGACATGTTTGTGAAACCGTTTCTAGAATTGTGTTTATATACTGCAGCAGGATTTTGACAGTTCTCCACAATAACAGAATTCAGTTTGCATTATTAGTTTGGTTTCTGGAGATAGCTAAAAGTTATTTGGATCCAAATATTGTCGGAGAGCTAGGTTTTTTGAGCTCTTACACATGCTTTTTAAATTTTAAAAATTTTAACCTTCGTTGTAATAATCATTGCTTCTTCTAGCACTGCAATCCCCCATTTCCAATTTTTTCCAATCTTATTAGCTAAAGCTGTCGAGCTTGTTAGAATTAGTGGTGAAGCATGAGAGAAGAAACATTGAATGCAGGCTTGAGGAACCTGACAATGAGTTAGATGCTTGAATTTTATAACATCTATTATTGGCTGATTTTCTTTTCCTTCCTTCTGGATTCTGGGTAGTTGAAGCCATCAGGAAAAAAAAATCAGTCCTCGACAAACTAGAAGTCTTGCTGTGCTCATCAGTTTCCTGATGGACTAACCAGTCCTAAGATAACTTCCACTTCTGGTTCTCTGACTCCAAATAACTTCAGCATAAGTGGTATCACTGTATATTAATATTAGTAAGTTAAACCAAATGGCATTCTATTCACTTAAAAAAAAAACAACAACAAAAAAAACCCCCAGCAATTATTGACTTATCTTGAGCTCCATATTGTTATTTAATACAGTATTCAATACAATCTGTAGATATATACATATTTCAAATAGATATTAACTGATTAATATTTACAAGGATTTTGTATTTAAAAAATAGTTCCCGGAGTTCCCATCTTGGCGCAGCGGAAATGAATCCGACTAGGAACCATGAGGTTGCAGGTTTGATCCCTGGCCTCACTCAGTAGGTTGAGGATCCAGCATTGCCGTGAGCTGTGGTGCAGGTCACAGACTTGGCTCAGATCTGGTGTTGCTATGGCTGTGGTGTAGGCCAGCAGCTATAGTTCCAATTAGACCCCTAGCCTGGGAAACTCCCTGTGCCATGGGTGCGGCCCTAAAAAGCAAAAAAAAAAAAAAAAATTCCTTTCTACTTCAGCATGGTAAACTCCACATTCTAAAAATATAAGCAGTTTCTATTTTTAAATGTGCAACATGACGCAAGACTTAAATACATGTGTTACCTGATCTTGGTAAAATAACTGGAAAACAATTCTCTTTGTGGGCATAAATAGTTCTACAGAAGATTGCCATCTTAATTCTTCTGGAAATGAAAATGGATTTTTCCTACCTTTTTGTCAGTGCAAGTGGTGGCATGTGGTAGTTTTGAATGAATACGATTCTGAGTCAGGAGGCCCAACTGAGGGCCAAGATATGGTGGCCTTTCTACATTGCACGGTGTGAGACCAGTGCCTCTTAAAACCGGGTCAAAGAGAGGATTATGGCTTATGTTCTGCCCACTCAGTCCCTCATGCCTGGCTCAGCTGCCACCGGTCAGTCCCTCTGCTCCAGCTGCTGACCCAGCCTGCAGAGGGTTACTGGTGGGACCACAGCTGGGTTGCCTTCAGACAAATATCATTTTTCATTGATGAAATATTTTGTAACAGGCAGTAAAGGATAGGGACTGTCATGGTACCCACATATGGTTCCACCACCCAGCTCTATCAACATTCCCATCCTCCTGTCATTTTTTTCCCAAGAAATAAAATATTACAGATGGAGTTGATGTTTCCTGTGTCTTGCTTCCTGATTCCTTTGCTCCTGTGGCATATGGAAGTTCCTGGGCTAGGGGTTGAATTGGAGCTGCAGTTGCAGGCCTACATCACCGCCATGGCAACAGGTCCTTAACCCACTGATCGAGGCCAGGGAACAAACCCGCCACCTCATGGATACTATGTCAGGTTCTTAACCCACTGAGCCACAATGGGAACTCCCTGAGTTCTGATTCTTTTCTGTCTTCCAGAAAAACCTGTCATTTAGTGAATTACCATTCCCACGCATGTTTTTAACTATATATGAATATAGTCCCAAAAGTAGAGTGTTCTTCTGCATGTTTTCAAACCTTATGTATAAATGATATTTTACTGTTCTTTTTTGCTCAGCTTTATGATTTTGAGATTTAGCCATTGTGCTGGCTGTTTACTTAATTGTTTCTCAGCCCCGTACTCACACTTCTTCTTCTTCCCTCCTTTTTTTTTGTAGCCATGCCCACAGCACGTGGAAGTTCCAGGGCCAGGGAATGAACCTGTGCCATAGCAGCCACCTGAGCTGCTGCAGTGACAACGGTGGATCCTTAACCTGCTGTGCCACAAAGGAACTCTTAGACCCAACCTTCTAGTGTCTATTTCTCAAGCTCCTTTGCCAGTTGGCGTCCCTTTGGGTTCTGCCAGAAGAGGTATTGAGATGAGAAGTCAAAGATTTTCTTTAATCTTTGTCTTTCCTTTTTCCTTGTGCTTTTTCCTGATGCAGCAGGCTCTCCTCTTCACCCTCATCTCCAGTACTGGCTCCTCCTGGAGTTTCTGATCTTTGGTAACAACCTCTCCTCACTGTTTCTCCCAATGCTACGGATGAAGCACGTTCTTAGAGTGTCTAGTCTCTGCATCATCATATCCCTTCTACTTTTTTCCTCTTTGAGCCTGGGAACATCTGAATAACTAGTTCCTCTATTTGCTCTCCTATGTTTGTAATTACTATCGAGGTTTCTGTTTCCTGACTGGGCCCTGACTGCTGCTGCAGGTGTGCTGTTAAATGTAGTTCTGGATCACTCGTTTTTATTGCCACATGGTATTCCATTATAGGACCACATCACAATTTTCACTCGTTTTTATTGCCACATGATATTCCATTATAGGACCACATCACAATTTTCTTTTCTTTGGCCACACCCTCAGTATGTGGAAGTTCCAGGGCCAGGGTTCAAACCTGCATCCTCATGGATACTAGCTGGGGTTGTTACCACTGAGCCACAAGGAGAACTCCCAATTTACTTAGTTGTTAACAAAGTTATGTAGCATTTTACTCCCTGACATCACTTGGTATTGTTGAACTTTTCATTTCTGGCAGTTAAATGGATTTGCTTATGGTAGCTCATTTCCAGTGAGTTAGGTGTCTATGAATTTTCTACTCATATTCCTTTGCACATTTTTTTCCTGATAGGTTGTTTATATTTTCATATTGATTTGTATTATTGTAAATTGATTGGATTTCTTTAGATGTTCTGAATACTTCATTGGTGATATGTGTGGCAAATATATTTTTCCAATCTATGGTTTGTTTTTGTTTTGTTTTGTTTTATGATATCTTTGATTATGCAGAAGTGGTTTTTTTTTTTTTTTTTGTCTTTTTGCCTTTATCTAGAGCTGTACCCACGGCATATGGAGGTTCCCAGGCTAGGGGTCTAACAGGAGCTGTAGCTGCCGGCCTTCGCCACAGCCACAGCAACGCGGGATCTGAGCCACGTCTGCAACCTACACCACAGCTCATGGCAACGCCGGATCCTTAACCCACTGAGCAAGGCCAGGGATCGAACCCGCAACCTCACGGTTCTTAGTCGGATTCGTTAACCACTGAGCCACGAAGGAAGCTCCTAGAAGTGTTTTTTAATTTAATTTAATTTAATTTTATTTTATTTGCTTTTCAGAGTCACACAAGCAGCATGTGGAGATTCCCAGGCTAGGGGCTGAGTTGGAGCTACAGCTGCCAGCCTACACCACAGCCACAGCAACACGGGATCCGAGCTGTGTCTGCCACCTACACCACAGCTCACGGCAGCACTGGATCCTTAACCCACTGAGCGAGGCTAGGGATCAACCCACAACCTCATGGTTCCCAGTCGACTTTGTTTCCGCTTTGCAACTCTGTTTTTTTTAAATTAGAGTCAAATTCATTAGTTTTTCATGGTTAGTGTTTTTTTTCTCTTTTTATCTAAGATCATAAAAATATTTTATATTTCCTACTACAGCATTTAAAGCTTTGTTTTTCTGAAGTTCTCTGGTGGCACACTGGGTTAAGGATATGGCTTTGTCATTGCTGTGGCTCTGGTTTGATCCCTGGCCTGGGAACTTCCACAAGCACAGCAGATTCAGCCACACACACACACAAAAAATAATAATAATAAAATAAAAATAAAGCTTTGCTTTTCTGACTTAGGTTTTCAATCTACCTGAGATTTATTTTCATGTGATATAAGGATCATATTTTTTACCGTATAGTTAAGCAATTATTCCATATCATTTATTATCATTTATGGCTTATCATTTCTCCAGGGATTTGTAATGCCAATGCTGTGATATGTTATATTCCCCTATGAGTGTGGTCTGTTCTGTCCTCTATTCTGTTCCGTTTCTGTATTTGTGTATTCTGTGCCGATGCAACAGAATTCTAATTCTTATGATGTTACAGAAAATCTCACTAATTTATGGACAAATTCCCACACCTCGCTCTTCAAAATTGCTGTGGATATTCTTAGATCTGTTCTAGCATATTAATTTTTTTTTGAAATGGACATGGAATAGATTTACCATTTGAATTTCACCATCACTTTGTCAAATTCCACGAAAAATCCTGTTGAAATAGTCATTGAAATTACACTGAATTTAGTGATTGGGAAGAACTGACATCTTCATAATATTTTCTTCCTGCCCCCAAATAAAGAATACCTCCCCATCTATTTAGGTCTTGTTTAATGTGTTTCATCAACACAGTTGTATAACTTTTTCCCATATGGGTCTTGCTCATCTTTTGTCAACTTATCCTTAAATAATTAATAGTTTCATTGCTATTTTTAATGAGATCTCCTTGAAGCACGTTTTCTAGTTGGCTATCCCTAACAAAAAGGAGTACTTTGGATTTTTGCACATTGATCTTGTAGACAGAAACCTTATTAGTTGTGGTAGCCTGGCTGTGTACATCCCATTAATACATCTTTTGATGTTTTCCCCTTGTATTCTAGGGTTGATTCTGAGCCATGGTTAAATTCAATTTCCTGTGGAGTTCCCGTCGTGGCCCAGTGGTTAATGAATCCGACTAGGAACCATGAGGTTGCGGGTTCGATCCCTGGCCTTGCTCAGTGGGTTAAGGATCCGGCGTTGCCGTGAGCTGTGGTGTAGGTTGCAGACTCAGCTCGGATCCCGTGTTGCTGTGGCTGTGGCAAAGGCCGGCAGCTACAGCTCCTGTTAGACCCCTAGCCTGGGAACCTCCATAGGCTACGGGTGCGGCCCTAGATAAGGCAAAAAGACAAAAAAAAATTCAATTTCCTAGTATTTTACAATTTTTAAGAGGCGTCTTTGCACAAAATCTGTAACCTGAATAACTGAAGGGCTCTGCAGTGTGACTTCATCCATCAGGGGTCAAAAGGCTTAGGCAGAGCAGGCAATTTTAGTCTTAAAATCAAGAACAGCCTTATATGCCTCTGTTGACCGTTCTCTGTGTGCTTTTGCTTAATTTGTCTAGGGCTGATTACAACCACATTCCCTTCACCGTTTTATTCATTTACTTTTTTATTGAAGTATAGTTGATATAAAAGGTTGTGTTAATTTCTGCTGCACAGCAAAGTGATTCAGGTATACCTATACATATATATATATATTCCTTTTCAAAAAATATTCTTTTCCATTAGTTAATCGTAGAATATTGAATACAGTTCCCTGTGCTATACAGTAGGACCTTTTGTTTACTTATTCTATATAAAATAGCTTATATTTGCTAACTCCAACCTCCCCTCCATCCCTCTCCCAACCCCTCCCCTTTGGCAACCACAAGTCTGTTCTCTTTGTCCCTTCCTTCACTCTTTTGGAGTCTTTTTAATTTGAGCTCCACTGGGAGCTCAAATTATAACTACCATACAGGTTTTTGTAACTCTCCATGGTGCTTATCAGAGTACTTAATGCAATGGGATCTTTTTTTAAGGAAAAAGTTGGTGTCCACTGATGAATAGATGAGCTTCTGTTTATTAACACGTTATAATTTCATTCTTTTCCCACACCAGTGACATATAGAAGTTCTCGGGCCAGGGACTGAACCCCAGTCACAGCAGTGACAGTGTGGAATCCTTAACCACGAGGCCACCAGGGAACTCCATTGTAATTCATTTTGTTTCATCCTTCAGGAAACTAGGAGCTGAGTTTTGTGCTTAGTGGTGCACCTTGCCTTGACTCTGTTTTTTAATATTATTTTTCTTTCTGTTTATTCCCCTTATTCATACAGCCCCCCATATAGCCTTTTACTATTTAAAAATTATGCTTAACTTTACTCCTACTATAATGCTATACATACAGTTTTATTGCTTGTATGCTTCAGGGTAAGCTATGTCAAGTCCTGTCAATAGGTGAATCTTAAATTCTAAATGAGGAGTTCCTGGCCTGACTGAGCGGAAACAAATCTGACTAGGAACCATGAGGTTGTGGGTTTGATCCCTGACCTCGCTCAGTGGGCTAAGAATCCCGTGTTGCCGTGAACTGTGGTGTAGGTTGCAGTGGCCGCTCCAGATCCCGCCTCGCTGTGGTGTAGGTCGGCAGCTGTAGCTCTGATTAGACCCCTAGCCTGGGAACCTCCATATAACCTGGGTGCGGCCCCAAAAAGCAAAACAAACAACGAAAAAAAAAAAAAACAAAAAAAATCTAAATGAAATGAGAAAAGTTCAATAGATGTTGACTGGATTTCCAGTCATGAGGACTTAAGCGGGAGTGGAAATTTTCCGAAATCATTAGCGTAGAAAATTAATTTTGATGCTTTAGCGTCTATACTTATAAATAAGGCTTTTAACATACAATACAATATTGAATTCAGGGGGAAAAATTCAATTTTACTTTCAATTTCTGCTAGTAAATCAGAAAGCATTTCACAGCCTTATAAACAGTGGTGCTTGGCATGAAAATTGCACAAATTACTTTTGAATTAACATTTTGTTAAGTGCTGAATTGGACCTCTCATGAACAGTTGTGGGCTTTTCTTCTGAGCAGAATCTAAATCTAAATCTGATTAAAAAAAATTGCTACCAGGGTGCTTCTGTTCTCCGAGTTTCTGAATTCCAATAGCCCTCCTTCAAGGGCATCTCCCAGAGCGGAGCTCGGTTGGTTAATTCCCAGGCGATACAAAGCATTTTGTTCCTTTACTCACGGCCCTTAGTCGGTCTCCCAAGGAGACAAGTTGAATGCCCACTAAGTCATGCTTTTCCATTACTCATTCCGCCTTTTTTCCCAAGGTGGCGTGTGGGAGGTGTTTGCGGGCTGGTTAAGAATAGGCCGGGCGGCTTTCTGCGGGATAATACACTCATCCCTTTGCGTGTTTCAGTTCCGACTGCGCAGTGTTCCACGGCTTCAACGTGCGAGATGTTTCCCAAATGGACAATGACTCTACACTCGGCCGCCTCCCACATTCATCTCGGCTCCCCCCGCAGGCGTCGGGCCCCCACAGTCCCGCCCCGCCTCCCTTGGCTTTGCTTTGTCCCCTTACAAGGAGGATCATCGGGTTAGCCAGGCGCGGCTCCGGCCGACTGACGCCCTTCGGGGGTCACCCGGGAGGGAACTCTGGGCGCCGCCTTTGCCCACCCCGCACCCCCGCACCCGCTCCCGCTTCCGAGCCACCAGGGGGCGTCCTGCGGTCTCCGCCTCTCCCACGGCCTCGCTTCTCCGGCTCCCCCTGCGATTGGTCGACGCGCACGTCAGTCGCGGGCGCCGGGGCGGGCCGAGGTGACGCGCGGCGGCCAGGCTCGGGGCGGTGTCCCGCGCCGGCGACTGCGGGCGGAGCTTCGCGAGGACCGACGCGGGGCAGTCGGACGGCGGCGGACCCGGGAGGTGCCAGCGCGAGTCCAAGCTGCTCTCCGCCCGCCGCCGCCGCCGCCACCGCCGGCCCGTCTTCGCGTCCCGGTCTCCGCGCTCCTTCCCCTCGGCAGCCGCGGCATTCGATGCGGGGCTGGTCCGCTGCGTGATGGGGTTGCCGAGCGGCGCCCTGCTGCTCGCGGCGGCGGCTGCTCGCGTTGAGGAGAGTCGGTGCCGGGCTCCCCGCGCCCCCGCGCGCCGCGGCGCCTGCTGATCCGGGCCGTCAGCCAGGCGCTCCGCAGCGCGGCTGAGGTAAGGCGGGCGGCGGTTGACGCCGCGCCGCCGGCCTGAGGAGGGGGCCGCCCGCGGGGAGGGGCGGCCGGGCGGGGGGCGGGCGGGGTCCGAGCGGGGGAAGCTCCGGGCTGGAGCGGCGAGTAGAGAGGGCGCTGCCCCAGCGGGGCCCCGGGCGGGGCGGGGCGGGGCGGGGGAGCCTCGCCCTCGAGCGTGGGGGACCGACCCGGGGCCAGCGGCCTCCTGGGTCCCCCGCAGTGCCCCGCACCAGCCCTCCGCTCCCCCTGAGCCGCCAGGCTCCGGCCGTGCCGAGCGGTCGGGCAGCTGAGCCGCCGCTGGCCGTGCGTTCCCCGGGCCCTCTGCGCACATTGCGGCTTGGCTCCGATTTGCAGCCCCGCTGCCTGATTTCCCCCATGCCCGCTTCCCCGTTTTGATTGGCATCGGGGCTTCGGCTAGGAATGTGGTCGTGCCCTTTTGCCAGATGAAGGCGGGAGCGGGCGTCGCCTGGGAGGGGGAAGCCGATGGCGCAGGGACCGGAGGGCAGCGCGATGGAGGAGGGAGGGGGCTTGCTGGATGCCGGCCAGCCGCGGGAAGGCCGGGTGGTCTCGGCGTTCGGCGGCCCGGGATTACTCCGGCAGCCATATTGGGAGGATGATCTGACAAATCCTTTCGGAGCCAAGTCCGGTTGCTGGAAGGCAGCGAGTGACAGCCCTGGCAGCTTTCAGGGTGACTGGCCGCACCGGAGCCAAATTGTGGGGGTTGGGAGGCCGCTTCAGCAAGCTAGTCATTGTTCATGCAGCACAAAACATCCCAGGCCATAAAACCAGAATGGAACTCCCAAATCACTTTTTCTTCTCCATAAATTGCTAATTGAGCTTCCCAGGTAAAGTGCCTTCAAGATTCCATTCTCGTTGGGGGTGAAATGCCGTGTTTTCGTTCATCGTCCATAGCCGGTGCTATGGGCGCAGAGGGCCGTGGATCGCTAAGGCCAGTTTACCAGTATGGAGGCCTAGAATTAGTATATTGCATCGGATGGGTAGATTTTCAGAGTAGCTCAGCATGCAGAGGTGAAGTAAACTGGAATATTCGGGTGATGAGAGTGGCTTGCAGCAGTATTTCTGAGGACGCAGGTTGTCATCTTTGTGGCATCTCGAGGTAGCTGAAATTAGATTGTCAACAGATCTCTTGCTCACATATCTCTTACTGTTCTAGGCAGCTGTTCTGCTGATACTGAACATGTTGCTTTGTGACTTATATGGGTATCTTTGAGCCCCCGTGAAAGTATAGTGATTGGATTTGAATAGCTCTTAAGAGGTGAGATCACGTAGTTCCCATCGTGGCTCAGTGGTTAACGAATCCGACCAGGAACCATGAGGTTGAGGGTTCGATCCCTAGCCTCGCTCAGCGGGTTAAGGATCCAGCGTTGACGCGAGCTGTGGTGTAGGTTGCAGACACGGCTTGAATCTTGCGTTGCTGTGGCCATGGCCTACAGCTCCGATTAGACCCCTAGCCTGGGAACCTCCATATGCCGTAGGTGCTGCCCTAGAAAAGGCAAAAAGACAAAAAAAAAAGTGATATCCTGGTGGATATTTTGTTCAAAGGCTGGCATCGTGTCAACTTAGCTTAGTCATAATAAAATCTTAGTTTGTGTCCTTTAAGAAGTGAGGTGATGCTTTCTAATTAACTTGGTATGACTCTTGGATTATGAGGCAAGTGAAATTGGTAACGTACCATTTATGAATGGAATATGAATATTGCACACGTGTTTGCATTGTGAAAAAGATCTGGTTATGATCAGTAGTTGAATTCAGTGCGAGCCTATAAATCTGTCTTTTCCTGCATCCTAGACATGGACAGGACCTAGGGTGGCATGCCGACCTTCTTTGTGTCCTTTGCTTTCATTCAAACTCCATTTCTTAATGGATAAATCCCCATAACTTAAGTTGAACTACTTAAAACATTTTCGGAGAAGAGTTTCTAAGAAAAGTCTTAACACTTTATTTTTTACTTTTATCATTAAGCTTTTCTTTTAAAACTTGGTTGAATCAAAAATGGTTTCAACATAAACTAGTGTTTTTCGCATTATAGTAATGTGAGAGAAATACAGAATGTCTGCTTTTAAATTCCGTGTTCTAATTAAGGAATATTTCTGCGGTTTAAATTTTAACATTTATTAGTGAAAAAAGATCTGAAGAATTGTGGTTAAATATAATTTCAGCATTTGGTAAAATCAGACCTGATTGCGAGTTTGATTAGGTGGCAAGATTTTGTGAGTCTGTATAGCTCTGCTCTGATGAATGTTTTTCCAAAGTTTATCCAATTAAGTACAGCTTCTAAGCAGACTTTCCTTTTCAAAACTAGATAAGAATACAGTTTTCCTTTTTTCTGTCTTTCCTCTTTCCCACTTTGAATTTGTGCAGGGAATAAACTGCCAAGAAGAGTGCCAACAGAGTCTCTCCAAGGCCAAAACTTTCTAGCCCATTTCCCACTTTGGTCTTGTCTGGGTACAAAGTAAAAGACAACAAAGGGCCCCTGCTTTGTTTGTAAAATCCTTCCCAGACTGCTAATCACAGCAGGTCTTTTCCAGGAATAAGCATATCCATTTGGTCTTGTAAATGGATATAATTTCACAAGGCTCTGAAGTGAAAGGTATAAGTGTATCTACTTCATGCAGTTCTCTTTAAAAGATGGCCTTGTTGGAACAGAGACTGGTAAATTTCCGGAGTTTATATAAAAGTGTGGATAAATATATACATGTAGAACTTTTTTTCATGCAGCTTATCAGTATATAAGATAAATGAAACAGATGAGACTGTGGATAGGAAAAACCTGCAAAGAAGGCTTTGGACTTCTGAGTTGGACTTTGGTTAATGGTCCAGTAATTTTTTTGTGCTTACTTTTACGACATTCATTACCACTTAACTGAGAGTGCCCATGAAGATTTAGTTCTTTACTCTCAAGGAACTTAAACTTTACCATGTGTCTGTAGATATGGTAAGATAGGGTTAACTCCAGCTCTTTTCTGTTTTAGTGCAGCTTAGTCAGCCCAGGCCATGGCGGTCTCCATGATTTTTCTGAAATCTTGACCATTTTAGTCAGGCTTCCCCACTGCCTCATACTTGACATAAACCTTACCCATGGCCTCATAGGAAAGAAAAGAAAGGAACTCCCCCCGTTTCCCTTTCCTCTGCTTAGAACATCTCTGTCTCTTTCTTACCCGCTTTCCTCTGGTCTCAGGGGGAAGGTTGCTCTCCCTGACTTCAGCTGACCCCTTGGCTTGTGTATTGGGTATTGCTCGCTGCCTTCTAATCTTTGGGACTTGCTTTATTGGCCTCCCAGTTCCTTGGACACAGCAGGCACACTCTGTCTTCCACTTGGAACACTCTTCCCCTGAAATCTGCATGGCTAATTCCTTCACTTGCTTCAGGTCTTTGCTTAAACCTCACTGCGGTAACAGGCCTACAGTGACCTCACTGATGTCCCTGCATGGCACCCCCTCCCCGCCATGTTCCTGATCCCCCTGGCTCTGCTGACTTTTCTTCTCTCATAACGCTTATTGTCACCTTATATTCTGTATAACTTGTTTATTATTTTAATGTCCCCTCTCCCCCACTAGAATGTAAAATCCAGCGTGTTCATCTGTTTTGTTCACTGATTTACCCTGGACTCCTGGAACTACAATAAATAGGTGTTGAATAAATGATAGAAACATACAAATCTTTTGTATTAAAAAAAGGGGGTTGGAGCGGGGAGGAGAAAAATTCCTCCTTCATTCCTCTTCCCCCTTGGCTGTCTCTCTTGCCCTCACAGCCAGGTTCTGGAAGCTGTGAGGATAGTGGCACTTCCAGTTCCTTGCTTCCTCATTGTTTCCCGGCCCACCACAGACTAGCTTCAGTGACCCCTCCTTTACTGACACGGTTCATGCTCTTGTTTCCAGCCTTTTATTACTGACACTAGGGACTAGCATCACTCCTGTGTAGTATTGAAAGTACTGCTCACTCCACTCCCTCCTTTGCTTGTTTTGGTGCTGCTGGTTTCAGTCTCCTGGGCCTCCTGCTTTTCTAGCCACTCATATGCCTGTCATTTATGCAACACAAATTTTTGTTTAATTTTTAAAGACTTTATTTGTTTTTAAGAACCAGAATGTTTTAATTTTTAATTAAAAAAAATTTATTTTAAGTCTGCACCCCTGGCGTACGGGAGTTCACAGGCTAGGGGCCAAAGGAACTAGAATTTTGACTATAACATATTTTCAGTGTTAAAATAAGTAACAGATTAGTCTATTAGAGCAAAGGTTTATTTAGTTATAATTTATATCACTTACTGCTTTAAAAAGGAAGCTTACCACAATTGTAAATATACAGTGAAACTGCTAAAACATGGAGAAGAAACAGAAATCTTTTGATAGGGAAAAGTAAATATGCAAACTATAGCAATTTGTATATGTATATATTTATACAATGTGGTTTTTGTAATTTAGTTTTGAAACTTTTGAAATTCATGGTGAAAAAGGAAAGAGAAATTACACAGTTTTCATCCTGGTAAAAGAAAGCTAATGGTTTGTTAAGAGGAACTTTTTTCCTGGTAATAAAGTCTAAAGAAATTCTAAGAGGCAATTCTCCTGTGGTTCAGTGAGTTAAGGATCCACTTAAGGATCCACAGCACCTCAGGTCACTGCTGTGGCTCAGGTTTGATGATTCCTGGCCCTGCAACTTCCACATGCTTTGGGTGGGGCCTAAATAATAAGTAAATAAATAAGTAAATAAATAAAAAATTCTATGAGAAAACTGTTACAGACATCCTGATACAAGGATATATGTAGTAAGTGTTTTCAACAGGTCTTTAAGTAAAAGGAAAAATATTCTTCTTCAAAGACCTACTTAGGAAAAGTAATCCATATGTTCTCCACACTGAGAATACGACATTGAAGTATAACTGAAGTCTTTTCTGTGAGGGATACGATTAATGTGGTTCAGGTATATCTTTATATCAAAATAAGTCTGAGTATTCCAGAAGAAAATTCATTATTTAAAACCCTGGTGAGGAGTTCCTATTGTTAAGAACCCAACATAACTGTCTTTGAGGATGGGAGTTCAATCCCTGGCCTTGCCCAGTGGGTTAAGGATCTGGTGTTGCTGCAAGCTACCCAGGTAGGTCACCTGTGCGGCTTGGATCCTGAGTTGCTGTGGCTGTGACTGTGGCGTAAGGCCAGTGGCTGCAGCTCCCATTCGATCCCTAGCCCAGGAACTTCCATATGCTGTAGGTGCGGCCATAAAAAGAAAAAAAGCCTAGTGAAAACCTGGAATACTTGTATGTTGTCATCTCAGTGAAAACATACCTATTAAACTTTGGGTACTGGTTTATCATGCAGTGCAATTGACAGGTTGTTGACACGTGGAAAAATCTGACCAGCATTCTTGCCCAGCTAGTGAGCTACCTCCCAGACAGGTAGCTGCAAAGGCGTGGTCATTCAGATTTCAGAAAGAAAGAACCTTGACTCATATTAAATTTGAATTAACCTCTGATTGAAACTCTACTTTTACATCATAGCCAAACTGAGTTCATTTAACCTGGACAATTCCAGGAGTAGCTGTTGTCATCCACTTTGACATAAGAACTTCAGTGGAAAATTGGGTTTTGAATGGCAGAATTCCCAGCGATTCTGTTAAAATAAAATTATAGGATGTAGCTTTAGATACTAGAGTGCATTGACCTACTAGATAGAGTTTAATATTAACTATCCAAAGAGTGAAAGATAAGAAAAGAAAATAATGAAAATTATTTTCGTTTAGAATAGTTTATTTTAAGCCATAGGCCATTGAAGCTGTTTCTTTCCTTTTTTTTTATTTTTTTTTAAAGGCCGCACCTGCAGCATATGGAAGTTCCTGGGCTAGGGGTCAAATGGGAGCTGCAGCTGCCAGCCTCCACCACAGCCACAGCAGCTTGGGATCTGAGCTGTGTTTGTGAGCTACACCGCAGCTTGTGTCAA
Organism: Catagonus wagneri; assembly: GCA_004024745.2. Taxonomy (NCBI): domain Eukaryota; kingdom Metazoa; phylum Chordata; class Mammalia; order Artiodactyla; family Tayassuidae; genus Catagonus; species Catagonus wagneri. The sequence goes on from PVHT021183551.1 coordinate 2,100,683, forward strand.
CACAGAATCCCTAACCCACCGAGCAAGGCCAGGAATTGAAGCCTAATCCTTATGAATGCTAGTTGAGCTCTTAACCCACAGAACCACAACAGGAACTCCTGAAGCTGTTGTTTCTTGATGTACCTCTTGGTTTATGAGAATAAAATCATGTCAGCAGTGAAAAGGAAGATCCTTGATTTCTTAATTAAAGTGACAGGAGGATGTGTGTCTAATAAATTTAAAAGGTGTTTCAGGTTATTTTCAGTAGTGGTTAAAAGAAAACAGATGGGGAGCCTGACTGAGTTAGTTTAATCTCATTTGAGATTGAAAATCTGATCTGTCAGGAAACTTCCTGTGCAGTAGATTCTTGGGTTAGAATGCAGAAAGAAACTTTTCTGACATCAGATCCGTATTTAGTTTTCACAACTTGGCTCGTGGCTGATTTTTATCCAGAGAGTCAAAGACCAAGAATAGACATTTATACACACAGGATTCATATACAACCCAAAATAAATTCTTACATTTTGGGGGCCATTTTATCAGTATGGCCATGGTTGGTGACACAGAGTATTGGATCCTAAAGCCTGCTTGATCCTCATGGAAAGCATTAGATTAAGAGATGCAAAATTTTGGAGTTCCCTTCGTGGTTCAGTGGTTAACGAATCCGACTAAGAACCATGAGGTTGCGGGTTCAATCCCTGGCCTTGCTCAGTGGGTTAAGGATCCGGCGTTGCCGTGAGCTGTGGTGAAGGTTGTAGACGCGGCATGGATCCCGCGTTGCTGTGGCCGTGGCGTAGGCCGGCAGCTACAGCTCCTGTTAGACCCCTAGCCTGGGAATCTCCGTATGCCGTGGGTGCGGCTCTACATAAAAGGCAAAAAGACAAAAAAAAAAAAAAAAGATGCAAAATTTTCATAATAGTAAGGAAATTTTCACAACCTCTCAAAACAGGTGGGTTAGCTACATATATTTATTTTGGGGTTTCCATGAATTCATTATTATAATTCATCCTTTAAAGTGTAATTCAGTAGAAGACATTATCTTTTTTTTTTTTTTTTTGGTCTTTTCAGAGCTGCACCCGCAGCAAATGGAGGTTCCCAGGCTAGGGGTCTAATCAGAGCTGTAGCCGCCGGCCTACACCACAGCCACAGCAAAACGGGATCCGAGCCGCGTCTGCGACCTACACCACAACTCATGGCAATGCTGGATCCTTAACCCACTGAGCGATGACAGGGATCGAACCCGCAACCTCATGGTTTCTAGTTGGATTTGTTAACCACTGAGCCACGACGGGAACTCCTGAAAACATTATCTTTTAAATAGACTGTTGATACTGTAAATTTGCGGGGATGTAGCAAATTATGTGAATGTTGAATTTAAAGGATTGCATTCCTTGGTTAAATTCTATTTTCAGATGTGACAAATGTGCTGAGTAAAGTATCAGTGAATGAGAATTGGTACTCACTGCAAGATAGGGCAGAATGAAGCAAAGTAGAAAAATGAATCAACACATTTTTAGGGAGCAAAGAGAAAGAAGGTATGATGTTTAGCTTATTAGAAAGGGAGATGTTAAAGAACTTAATGCTTGCTTCTTGCCTCATGGTGGCAGTTAACCATGTCTTCAAAAGATAGGGATTGTAGTAGGTTAGAAGGGAGATTGAGCTTCCAGGAATCATATGTTTGGTGTAGTAAAAGGTGCTTGGTTGAGCGGGCTTAAAATTGTGCAGTGAAAACTGGGACCGGGAGAAGGAGATTGGATTGTGGAGGCCCATGCGTTTTTAGGTTGTGTTCTGAGGCTGTGGAAAACAACGGTTTTTCAGGAGAGGAGATGACATGAATTGACCTCTGTTTTAGGAATATAGTCCTGGCTGTTTTCTATAACAAGCAATATTGTAAAAACCAACCAACCAAAAAACTAAGATTATTTTGTTCTTGTTTATTCACTTTGCTGAAAGATCAATTTGAGTATAGTCTTCTCCTTAGACTCCTAATAATCCAGAGTACTACTGATGGCAAGTGAGAATGGCAATATCAAAGTTAAGCAATTGGGGGAAAATTTAGAAAAATTCAAATGAATCAGATCTTAATGTTTTATTAACCCTTTACTGTTAGCAAACACTTCTGGAATTTTTGCTCCATTCCATTTTCCTAATGCTTCTAATCATATGTCATAAAGAAGGAAAACTGGTCAGAGGAACGGTCTAGAACTGAGGCTGTGTAAGTGATTTAGAGTATGTGTCGTTGCCTTTCCTACCTGCCTTTCTTTCTTTGGTTCTTTAAAACTTGGAAAATGTATTTTAACTTTTGTTGTTTTCCTATAGCTTCTTAAAAATATTTTGTAGTTATTGTTTCTCTTACTGGTGGAAATTAAACTTGATTTCAGATTTATGTAATTGGTGATTTTAAAAAAAGAGAGAGTCTTAAAACTAATTTTTTGATGGACATCCATTATGAGAGATACTCTTTGTGGTTGTAGGGAAGTAACAAAAATGACACTTTTTGTAGTCCACTTAATTGTAGCTTCCTGTCACTGGATAAAATTTTAATTCACCTGTGAAGATGGTTGCAGTTTTACCACAGGACAGTTAAATCAGACAAAATATATATATTTAGGTTCGGGTTGTTTGGGGAAATAATAATTTTAAAATGTACAAATCGCTTCCAAAGAAGAATGACTCTTAGCTTTTTTAATTAGGAAGGAATTTGAAATTGGTTTTATCATTTTTCTTTTTGATTAGTTAATCTTTATTTTGGAACAGCTAATGTTTTTTATTAATACCATTCCAGCATTGTCTGTTGATACACAGTAAACTCAACGAAAGTATTTTGACTATGATATTCAAGACCACGTGATGTAGAGAATTGGAAATATGACTAAAATTTTGTTCTTGTCCTCAAGGTACTTAAAATTTACCATAGAGATAAGAAAAACAAATAACTTACCCTGTCCTAGGTAAGGTGAGAAGTATTAAATGGAGAGGTATTTGCATTTGGTTTGCAGGGTGGGAGAATCTATGAAGGCTTTAGAAACAGGTAGCATATGAGAAGGTCCTGGAAGAAAAATTGGATTTTGAGAAGGCTAGGAGAGAAGGAAGGGTATAATCGGTAGAAGGAACATTGGAGCAAATGCGCAGAGATGGGAAAACATGAGATGTTTTCAGGAAACCCTCTGGTGGGTGGTTGTTAAGGAATGTGGATGGAAGGCAGTGTTTTGTGGGCTTGTAAAAATGGGTGGTTTATGTTACAGAACACATTGAATGCCAGTGTGGGGAGTTGCAGTCCTTGCTTGGTTAGATTGTAGGGGAAGTTTGAGGATTTTTAAGTGGACAGTGATCTGAAGAGACCTGTGCTTCAGGAGTATGAAAATGGCAGTATTGTACGGTTGGAGTGGATGGATGAAAAAGTTAAGTCTTGGGCGAGATATATTGAAGGCTTAAAATGGATGGTATAATGGTGGTAGAACTGGAGAGATTTTAAAGGTAGAAGCCATGTAATTTGGCAGTTGATTAGATGAATAGAGGAAGTAAGTTTTCTGGCCACTGTGGGAACAGGAGAATGGTGAGAACATTAAAAGAAATTGGAAAGAGGTGGAAGAGCTGCGGGAGGTGGAGAGGGATTTTGGCTTTGAGTGTGTTAGGTTGATTGAAATGCTGGGAGGTTAGCTAGGTAGAAGAGTCAGCTATTGAAAAGTGTATGTGTGGGGGACATTAAATATTAGATTTGTTAGTATTTTGGTTTCCAGTATTTTATATCTAAAACTCAGCAGCAAGGAGGTCTCAGCCTTTGCTGTCAGTTTGTAAGTTACTTAGCAGCATTTAACACTTTGTAGGCCTGACTAGAACACAAAAGAAGAAAGTGGTTTTTTTTGTCTTTTTGCCTTTTCTAGGACCGCACTCGAGGCATATGGAGGTTCCCAGGCTAGGGGTCCAATCGGAGCTACAGCCTCCAGCCTACGCCACAGCCACGGCAGCGCGGGTTCCGAGCCATGTCTGCAGCCTACACCACAGCTCACAGCAATGCCGGATCCTTAACCCACTCAGTGATGCCAGAGATCGAAACCGCAACCTCATGGTTCCTAGTCGGATTTGTTAATCACTGAGTCACAACGGGAACTCCTTTTTTTTTTAATTTATATATCTACAATATTCAGTAATTGTGAACATTTAAATCTCTTTTGTCAGCCCTCCCCCAGTCAAGCTATTTAATTGAGGAAACTGGGTGAACCAACCTATAGATTTTTTTCCGTAATCTGGGTTTGGATGATTGTGTCTTTAATAGGTATCATTTAAGTTGTTTCTTTGCTCCCTAGATATCTTGTAAATGGAGGCTTGATTCTTTGGAGGTTTTTTTAAGGAGGCGGGCCAAGAATATTTACTGATGCTGCATTTTCTGTTGTAGCATATCAGGAAGCATAGGCCACCTAGTTGTCCAGCTTTGAGTGATGTTAGATTGATGATCGTTTGGTTCAGATGTTGTCAGCCTAATTCATGTGATATGATATTCCCACTTCAACCAACCTTTCATTTAAGTCTTTTCTCCTTTTTTTTTTTGCTTTTGCTTTTGCTTTTTAGGGCCACACTTGTGGCATATGCAAGTTCCTAGACTAGGGATCAAATTCAGAGCTGCAGCTGCTGGCGTTTGTCACAGCCTTAGCAACGTGGGACCTGAGCCACGACTGCAACCTACACCGCAGGTTGTGGCAACACCAGATCCTTAACTCATTGAGTGAGGCCAGGGATTGAACCTGCATCCTCATGGATGCTAGTCATGTTCATAACCTGCTGAGCCACAATGGGAACTCCCGTTGAATGCTTTTTTAACAGATAGTGATGATGCAGAGAACCTTTATATTAGTAGGGTTGGAAAATGGTGACATTAAAATTCTGTCATTTCTTTTGCATTTATTAGCTAGAATTTTTCTGTAAAGAAGAACTTTCCCTCATTGACTATTTGGCTGTCGTGGATTATAGTACGGGGTATGTATAGACTGGATGTATGCAACGTTCCTTTGTTATATTTGCCAGTTTTCAGAATAATGAGGTTTTCGAAAGTATTGTTATGGAGTTCCCACTGTGGCGCAGTGGGTTAAGAATCTGATTGCAGTGGCTTGGGTGGCTGTGGTTCACTCCTCAGCCTGGTGCCGTGGGCTAAAAAGGTCCAGCATTGACGAAGCTCTAGCATAGGTCACAGCTGTGGCTTGGATTCGGTCCCTGGCCCGGGAACTTCCAAATGCCATGGATGCAGCCATAAAATTTAAAAAAAGGAAAGAAAAGAAAAAAAGAAAGTATCTTATGAACCCATGAATTTATATATTTCACGTTTTCCAATCCGTTTGCTGTATGTTTGTACGTATGTATACATATTTATGCTCCAGTTATCCCATTTTTGTTCAATGGGAGCCCCTGTAAGTTGGCACCTGGGTCTTTTTGCCATGACTCCATTTATTTTTGGTTTCTTGCTTGTAGTCATGCTGAAATGTCCCAGGATTCTTAAAATTTCTTGCCCAGACTTGGAATTAGCTATTTTTCTCAAGGAACTCAAGTTCAAAGAGATTTTTTGAAGGAATAGGATTTTCACTTTGGGAGGCTGTTAAAGAACAGAACAAGATAGAATACAGTCATGTAAAATGATAGCAGTGTTCTCACAATGTGTTTGGGACTATAAGTGCAGTAGGAAATACCAGTGATTCCTAGAATGTTTGGGTAGTCATTTGGAAGAGGTAAGACGAGCTGGGCCACCAAGTAGAGGAGAAAATGAAGATCCATAGGCTCCTTGTTAGGAGATGTGAAAGAATCTGTGTGGGATCGGAAAGGAGCTTGCCTGATCTTATAAGCACTGGGGAGTAAGAGAAAGTTCTTGGGTTTGAAAGTGAAATGGGAAGTCATACTTTAGAAAGGTTAGTATTACACTAGAGTTAAGCAGTTGCTTAAAGTGGGGTTCTCAGCTGGAGATTTACAACGTAATCTTTAGGAAAACTAAACAAAACAAAACAAAAAAGGAAAAAGAAAAGCAACTCATACCTGGGGCCTGTCTCAAAACTAGGAGCTTCTAGGCTCATTTGCTTTTCAGAAGACCCTTGTGTTATTGTTTTGTGTGTGCCCCTCCCACCTCCTTTAAGGACTGTTGGTTGGATTAAAAATAAAGGCTCAAAGTTAGTTCCACTCTTGTATGTACGCTAGGTATGAGGTGGTAAGGACATGGATTAGGATCAGGGCATTGGAATGAGAGGAAGGAAGGGCTGGAAAAATGGAAATCTGTGTTTTAAAAGTTTTCATATGGTATTTCATAATGTTAACGCTAATAAAATAATTCAAAGAGAAGGAAACAAAGATGAATCTAAGATTTATGATATGGGGCCAGATAGAAGTGGGAAGATTGGCAGAGATAGCTAGTTTGGGGAAGAAGATAACGGAACACGTTGAGATGACGGCTGTATATTAAAGTGAACTCTAGGGAGTTGAAATGTGTTCTGTGTCTTGCTTTTTGTGAATGCTTCATTCACTGTCTTTTGGCAGACTCCTGTAACAAGTGGCTATAGGTCATGCTGTATTGATTGTAAGGGTTAATAATGCTAATAAGCTTTCATATGATAAATGTGATCACGGTAAATGTTTGATGTATTTTTAAAAACCATCTGTTTAATGTAAAATGTGAAACAGACTGGAAGTAGCATTACAGCCAAATAAAAACATTATTGTCAGTAAATATTTTATGGAGACCTAAATAGACATTTCTCCAAAGAAGTCATACTGATGGCCAGTAGGCACATGAAAAAATGCTCAGTATCACTAATTATTAGAGAACTGCAACTCAAAACTATAACGTGGTACCACCTCACACCTCAGAATAGCCATCATTAATAACTCTACAAATAACAAATCCTGGAAAGGGTATGGAGAATAGGGAACCTTCCTACACTGTTGGTGGGCATGTAAATGGTACAACCACTGTGGAAATCAGTATGGAGTTTCCTCAGAAAACTAAATATAGAACTAAGATATGATCCAGCAATCTCACTTCTGGGCATACATGTGGGCAAAACTATAATTCAAAAAGATACATGCACCCCACTTGTATGTTCATAGGAGCACTATTCACAATAGCCAAGACATGGAAATATCCTAAATGTCCATCCACAGATGAATGGATTAAGAAGATGTGGCACATATACACAGTGGAATACTGTTCGGCCATAAAAAGAATGAAATGATGCCGTTTGCAGCAACATAGATGCAAGTAGAGATTATCATACTAAGTGAAGTCAGAAAGGGAAAGACAAATACCATATGATATCATTTATATGTGGAATCTAAAATATGGCACAAATGATCTAGTCACTTAGGATGGAGCATGATAATGTGAGAAAAAAGAATGTATACATGTATGTGTGACTAGGTCACCTTGCTGTACGGTAGAAAATTGACAGAGCACTGTAAACCAGCTTTAATGGAAAAAATAAAAATCATTATAAAATAAATAAAATAATAAAATAATCCATGGTAAAAGAAATCAGCTATAATAGAAATAAAAAATGATAAAAAAATAAAAAGTAAATAAAATAAAATATGGTACAAATGAACCTGTCTACGGAACAGGAGCAGAAGCAGACTTACAGACATAGAGAAGAGACTTGTGGTTCCAAGGGAGAGCGGGAGGAGGGGGTGGGATGGACTAGGAGTTTTGGGTTAGTAGATGCAAACTGTTACATTTAAATAGATAAACAGTGAGGTTCTACTGTATGGCACAGGGAACTATATCCAGTCTTTTGGGATAGACCATGATGGAAGATAATATAAGAATGTATATATATGTATGATTGGGTCACTTTGCCGTACAGAAGAAATTGGCACAGAATTGAAAATCAACTATGATAAACAGGTTTTTAAAAATTAAAAGAATAAATATTTTAATCATTTGAAATACAAAAGAAGTCAGTAAACCGGGTAAAGGACTTGAAACAGATAATTCTCACAATGGGGAAATATAATTTATTCATTCTTTCAGCAAGATGTAATGAGCTCTTTCATCAGACACTGTTTTAAGTGCTAGCAAACAAGGTCTCTGGGGGTGGTGTGAGAGACAGACAATAGACATGTTCCAAAAAGCAAGAATTTCAAATACTGTTAAGAAAATAAGATAGGGTATTTATTTTTGCCTTTTCCTGTGGAAAACATTCGTAGTTGTACAGCTGGAGATTAGCATTCCTAACCTTTACTTAATTGTGTGGAAAAAAGTTGGTCAGATTTTAAGTTCTATTGGAGTTCCCTGGTAATTGGACCCATAAGTAATTTTCTTTCTTAGTTTTTTCTTTTATTCAGTTCTTCTTGAAGATGTTTATATGGTGGATAGAGTACAGATTGAGATCTGTTGTTTTTTGTGGAAATTACTTACGTGGGTTCTTTTCACAGAATAGTGTTCGTTTTGTTCTGTTGGGAGGGAAACTGTTTCTCTAAAAAATGTTCGCATTTTTTCCTGTGGTTTTATTCAATAGTGAAATGTAGTGATTTGATTCTGTCATGAGTCAGAGGATAGAACTTGGGCCTCTTGGAACTTTCTGCTGTACAGGATGGTCGTGAGGGTCAAATGAGATACACGAAAGATTCGTGTAAGTTAAAGGAATCCCTGGATGGCTGGAAGTTAAAGAAGCTAGCCAGGGCTTTTGTCCTTTGCTGTTTAAATATGCATTGTGTAACTGGATGTTTCAAGCTGAAATTAAAATATAAAAAGTTCAGTACATTTCTTTAAAGACAAGTAATAAGTTCTTTTGCAGATGGGAAGTTACTTGTACAAAGAACCCTCTTTTTGTTTTGTTTTGTTTTTTTTTGATTTTTTTAGGGCCTCACCCACAGCACATGGAGGTTCCCAGGCTAGGGGTCGAATTGGAGCTACATCGGAGCTACAGCTGCCGGCCAACACCACAGCCATAGCAACGCCAGATATTAACCGTGTCTGCGACCTACACCACAGCTCGTCGCAATGACCGATCCTCAACCCACTGAGTGAGGCCAGGGATTGAACCCACAACCTCCTGGTTCCTAGTTGGATTCGTTTCCACTGTGCCACGATGGGAACTCCTACATTTTTTATTACCAAGTTTTGGGGACTTTTTAGTCATAGCAAAGAGATAATGGAACAGGAAAACAAATTGCAGTCTTCAGTTTTCTATCTGATAATTTACTATTGAGCCTATAAGATTTATAGGGAAAAAAGAGGTTGAGGTTTTTAAGAAATGGAAATATAGTACTAGTATATAATTGCTCTTATGCTCGAGTTAGCCCATGCTTTCTTTAATTCTGACTATCTTGTAAGAAATCTTTTTCTTTTTTACAGGAAACTTGAACATAACTTCATAAGAAAATTTGAATCTTTATTCCTGGACTGAATATATATATATATATATATATAACAAGACCATCAGAATGTCGGGAGCCTCAGTGAAGGTGGCTGTCCGTGTGCGGCCCTTCAATTCTCGAGAGACCAGCAAAGAGTCCAAGTGCATCATTCAGATGCAAGGCAACTCAACCAGTGAGTTCATGTTGTCATCTATCAACTCTATCTTATTTTCCTATTCTTTTCCCTTTCCTTCTTGCTGTGATTGGAATAAATGAACATTTGGGTATTAAGACTTGGAACTTTGCTGTTCTGAATAATCCATTGAATGCTTCCCCTCTGTGATATTAGCAGTAGCATATTTAAATATGGACTCTTTATTTTGTTTTTTTACATTTGAGAAGTCCCTGGAGAACTGAGCTAATTTAGCTAGTGTTATTAAGTTGCAATCTTAAAGATAGTAAAGGCGTAAGCAGTGATTTTTGGTAAATGATGATGTGAAATATACCTGTTGAGTCTCCAAGATTACTTTTCTTTGTTGATTTAAATAGCACTTGAGGAGTTCCCATGGTGGATCAGAGGTAACTAATCCAGCTAGTATCTGTGAGGATGCTGGTTTGATCCCTGGCCTTGCTAAGTGGGTTAAGAATCCGGCATTGCCATGAGCTGTGGTGTAGGTCGCAGAGGCTACTTGGATCCTGTGTTGCTGTCGCTGTGGTGTAGGCCAGCAGCTGCAGCTCTGATCGGACCCCTAGCCTGGGAACTTCCATATGCCACAGGTGCGGCCCTAAAAAAAAAGATAAATAAATAAATAGCACTTGAGCTTGCCAAGATGGTCTTTACACTTATTTGAGTTTTAAGTTTTTGGAGTTGAATAACAGAGCTGTAATAGATAGTAAATTTGTGAATTATTGCTAAAATTATCAGTCATTGCTTCCTAGCTTGTTTCCCTATGTAATTGCTTAGGTGAAAAATGGCTGAAGCTGAGTTTTTTGGTATTTGGATTAATTACTTGATATGAATATGTAGGCAGACTGGTAAGTATAATATTGGTAGGTTCTACCATCTTGAAACCTATAAGTTTGTGATAAAGCAGAATTATTATTTTCAGACACAAGTTAATGCTGAATTGTTGGGAAAACCATTTTGAGCTCATCTGTTTGTGGACCAGTGTTCTGTGTAGAGGATTCTCCCAGTGGGAAATAAAACTCTACATATTTAAGGTGTACAGTATGGTGCTTTGATATGTTTATACCTTGTGAAATGATTAGCACAATCTAACAGATCCATCATATCTCATAGTTACCTTTTATTTTGTGGTCAGAACACGTGAGAGCTACTCTCTCAGCAGATTTTACAGATACCATGTGCAGTCACTGAGCTCCAATTAGTGTCCAGAACTTCATCTTAAAGTGTGAACTCCTTTGATCGATATCTCTTTCCTCCAACCCTCAGCCTCTTGTAACCACTGTTCTCTGTTAGTGTGTGTTTGAGTTTGCCTTTTTTGAAAATATAGATTCCTCATATAAAACTTTGAACTTTCTTTTGCTTGTACACTTTTCTAAACTTGCTAAATAGGACTTGCAACATTCTGTTTTTTCAAAAAAGATTCAAAAGTGAAAGTCTAAACTGCTGTACCATTGTTTGTATTTTACATTTCTTTTGTCTGTTGTGCCAGTGATCCTATGAATTATATGTCCTGTGAATAGTTATAAAAGAAAAAGAGATGCAGAATTCAGTATTGAATTGTACATTTTTTTATGGTTGAACTCAGGGCCTTGCTAGCTTCCTCTGTATTGTTCCAGTTTTAGTATAGGTGCTACTGAGGTGAGCACACTAAATCCTGATTATTGAGCCTATGATTTCTGTCTGAAAAATACGTTTATTTATAACAGGATGGAGGCATTTTTGGCTCTTGGTGTTGCCTCTAAATATGCTGGTGTATATCACAGTTTGTTTTTTTGTTGGCTGCATCTACAGCATGTGGAAGTTCCCTGGGCCCAGGGATTGAACCTTTGCCCACAGCAGCAACCAGAGCCAAACCGAGCCACAGTAGTGACAACACCTGATCCTTAACCCACTGCACCACAAGAGAACTCCTATCTAAAGGGTGGACTTTAGGAAATCCTGGATCAAGAGCCAAAATTGAGTCCAAGAATAACTACTTTTCTCTGATATGTTCTGCATATTAAACCATCCAGCCCCCAGTGTCATGGAGTTGGATTTTCATCCATGTTGGAGTTTGTTGCTACTTTTCTTATAGAGTTGGAAATCTTACTAAAATCTTTTAAGTAGAGTGTGAGTATTAAAAGGCCATATCCATGAAATGCAAGCCAGTTTATCATATAATAAAAGACATGGGAATTTTTATTAGTACAAGTAATAATACTAATGCTTCCCACCCTACCCCACCCCCAGCTTTTTAGGTCGTACCTGCAGCATATGGAGGTTCCCAGCCTAGGTGTCCAATCAGAACTGCAGCTGCCGGCCTACACCACAGCCACAGCAACACAGGATCCAAGCAGCCTCTGTGACCTACACCACAGCTCATGGCAATGCCGGATTCTTAACACACTGAGCAAGGCCAGGGATCTAGCGGGCCTGCGTCTGTGACCTATACGGCAGTTCACAGCAACACCAGATCCTTAACCCACTGAATTCAGGGCCTGGGATCGAACGCAGATCCTCATGGATACCAGTCAGGTTCTTAACCCACTAAAGTCACAACAGGAACTCCTAATGTTTTTTCTTGAGAAATCATTTTAGAATGCCCACATCTTAAATGGGTTATAAGTTTATATTCATTGTCAAGGTCAAATAGCGTTACCTTAATTTCTCCCAATTTTGATTTATATTTGTGAATAGGTAAAACTTTCACAAGGTATAAGATTCAAAAGGTACAAAGAGTATATTTATTACAAATATTCTTCTCACCCCGTTGCATGGTCAACCAGCTCCTTTCCCTAGAAGTAACTTGTGTTAGATGGTCTTCCGGAGATCGTTTAAGCAGCAGTTTCTTTTCCTAAGTGCATTTCCCCTTTAATTAGTGATAAGGTATAATAATAGTAGCTTATTCTTCACTGTGTTGTGTATTTTAAACACTTGACTAAAACATTCATGTTTATATCTTGTAAGAGTTGTGTATTTTTTTTTGAGATTTTAGCATGAAAGACTTATCCATATGAGTTAATAAGACTTTATTTATTAGCACATATCTACTATGTGTATAATGGTATGCTAAGTACTAAATGGAATAAAAAAGGTAATATATTGACTATCCAGTAGAATAAAACTGTTAGAATGTGTAACAAAATTAGAAGATTTTCTCTAGTTCTGGATAAGTGAAATGGATCTGAGTCTGCTTGATTTTCTGACTTTGCTGATTTTTTTAATCGTCTGTATTAATTAATAAGATTATTGATGGCTAATAGAAAAAGTGTTAGACCTCATTATATCTAAGATATGTAGCTTTCTTTTTGATCTTATTATTTTGATTGTATAGAAAATAATGTCAGTTTAGGGGGGAAAGTAAAATTATCCAAATATAATACTCACTCTGGATGAAGGATTGCAAACGTTTTCACTTGTAGTAGATAGCAAACTGAAGAAGAAAATAAGATTCCTAGTTGATTATCTTCTAAGGATAGAGCCATAATTTTTGGAGTTTGTGGGGATTTAAGTTCTATTTACTCTTTCTTGTTTGTTTCCCACAAAAATCTGTCCAAAATTATTGAAAATATTTTTATGTTTTTCTTTTGGCCTTGCCTGTGGCATGTGGAAGTTCCCGGGCCAGGGACTGAACCCTTGCCACAGCAGCAACCCTAGCCGCTGCAGTGACAGTGCTGCAGGGACAATACCGGATCCTTAACCTGCTGTGCAAGAGAACTCCAGAAATATTCATGTGTCTTTTGATGAAGTATTAAAGAAGAAATGCCTAGTTTTTATTAAAAAGTAATTAATATGGTTAGAATAGGCCTGGGGATATTGTACTAGTCCTCTGAAAGCCGGTCTGTGGATCATCTTAAGCACAGTGCTGAACTATCAATGATTTTTCCATCATATATTGTGCAAAACCTTTCTAGACCACAGGTTGAGTGGCTTTGCTCTGCCTTGCCCTTTCTTTCCTTTTTTTGAGAGTCAGTGTTGCATGCACTGTAGGTCTCTCCCCATAAGGAGTTGTTAAGGTTTGTGGTGCGAGAGACCAAAATATTAAAATGAACCAACTGATAATTGCCATAAAAAAGGGTTTTTGAAAAGTACGGATGTGAGTTTGGCAAAAGGCACATGTAAAATTCAAAGACGATAGAGCATTTCAGCTGAGCCTTGAGGAGTAAGATTTAAACAAAACATTCAGTACGTTTGGGGAAAATTTCAGAATTGTAGCTTATTAGGATTTACTGGTGTTATATCCAGATGCTGGGATTCCTAATCCCCGTCTAGCTATATAACACATTGCCTGTTTGCGTTCAGAAGGAGAAATTTGTGGCTTTTAAAATAATACTAGTCTGGAATTCCCGCCGTGGCTCAGTGGTTAACGAACCCGATGAGGAACCATGAGGATTCGGGTTCGATTCCTGGCCTTGCTCAGTGAGTTAAGGATCCAGCGTTGCTGTGAGCTGTGGTGTAGGTTGCAGACACAGCTTGGATCCCAAGTTGCTGTGGCTGTGGTGTGCGCTAGCAGCTGTAGCTCCAGTTCAACCCCTAGCCTGGGAATTTCCACATGCTGCGGGTGTGGCCCCCCCCCCAAAAAAAGAAACTAGTCTCCTGAAACAAAAATCCTACTTAGATGAATGAGCCTTAGAAAAAGTAGTGTTAGTTTTCTAGCCTAATACTTACTTTGTCATGGTTCAGAAGGTTAATTTTGCTTCCTTTGAAAGATGTTTATTCTTGGAAAGCTAATTAGCTAATCCTATCAGAGGACTTCTTCCTCTAGAATTTTTTTTTCAGTTTTCTATTGCTATTTACAGTTTTATATGGCAGTTTCTTAGTAATTTGACTAATATGTTATCCAAATAACTTTTTTTTTGTCTTTTTTTTTTTTTGCATTATCTAGGGCCGCACCCGTGGCATATGGAGGTTCCCAGGCTAGGGGTCTAAGAGGAGCTGTAGCTGTCGGCCTGCACCACAGCCACAGCAACGCAGGATCCGAGCCGCGTCTGCAACCTACACCACAGCTCATGGCAACGCCGGATCCTTAACCCACTGAGCAAGGCCAGGGATCAAACCCGCAACCTCATCGTTCCTAGTCGGATTCGTTAACCACTGAGCCACAACGGGAACTCCTCAAATAACTTTTAAGTGAGAGATTTTTAAGTGAGCCAATTTGTTGTATTTAGAAAGTAGTAATGACTTTTTTTGTTTGTTTTTTTAATGAGCTTGAGCTTGGGAGAGAGATGATTTTAGACCTAGAATTGTTGAAAAATGAAATGAATTTGCTATAGCCACATGTGTTAGCTCCATTAAAAGACTGCTACGCTGGCAAGCTGGCCTGGACTGCTACTCACGGGGATTATAGCTGATTGCAGATGGAATGCAATGGAATGTTCCTGCCATAAGTCTCTTAGGAAAAAATAGAAGATGGTGAAGAGTACTTTAGGGAGTGTGCCAAATTTGAAAACTGAGTAGTGGCAGTTTTTATTCAAGTACTTTCTGGTCTCAGAAGAAGTATTTTCCATGGCACAGATAAATGTTACTGCCTTGACTTTTTGGAGACCAGAGAGCATACAAATAGCTTTGTTCAATAATATCCCATTATATTCCAAGTTTCTCCCACTTCGGAAGCATTTTTTATTGTCTAATTACCTTAAAAAAGGAAAATGGGGCAAAATGAATGCTCTGACTACTTACATTTATGGTTAGGATACTTGTAAATCTGGAGGCTTTGAAACTGCTTAAATTCCCCTGTGAATAACAGGAGATAGATAAAGTTGGTTTTCACTCTTTCTGGTGATTAAATTATGATCTTTGCTTTGTCTTTAACCATAGAAGTCTGTCTCTAGCCTTTTGGTAAGTCTCCTGGGTATTTTTATCGATCTTCTTTAGCCCAGGATCTTTTTTTTTTTTTTTCCCCTGTAGGCCCAAGTATTAAAAAAGAATACACTGTTTATTTTTTTCCTGTTAATTGCTTACATCTCTTAACACGTGCATTTCTAACTGCACATCACAACTGGTCCTAAGAATGACTTCATGTCTGGTAATGAAAATTTGCGGTGGGGGAATAACAGCCACAAAATGGAGGTTTGGAAAGGAAGACTTTGTTTGTTTGTTCTGTTTTGTTTTTTTGGTCTTTTGTCTTTTTAGAGCCACAGCCATGGCATATGGAAGTTCCCAGGCTAGGTGTCAAATTGGAGCTGCAGCTGCCGGCCTACAGCACAGTCACAGCAACGCAGGATCTGAGCTTTGTCTGGGGCCTACACCACAGCTCATGGCCACACCAGATCTTTAACCCACTGAGTGAGGCCAGGGATCAAACCCACCTCCTCATGGATACTAGTTGGGTTCCTAACCTGTTGCACCACAACGGGAACTCCCTTTTTCATATTCTTTAGCCATTCATCTGTCAGTGGACATTTAGATTGCTTCCATGTCTTGGTTTCAATACTTTTGTTGTTGTTGTTGTTGTGCACCTTGCAGCATGTGGCAGCTCCTGGGCTAAAGTCTGTGCAGTGACCTCTCTTCTCCCTTTGCAAACCTGTAGCCTCCTTGGTCTTTCATTTAGTAGTATATTAGGTTAATTTTCCCAGTCTAAAGTATTCTTCAGGAATATGATTTTTATGGCTCTATTGTGTTTATGAATCTTACATTATGTAGCTCACGCTCTTGTTATCAGACACTTGAGCCTTAGGTTTCTCATTTATTAAATGGAGATGTTGCTAATGCCTACTCAGCCTGCTATCCAGAGGTTGTTGTGAGGATCAAATTGAATCAGGTACGTTACAGAGAACAGTATTTGAAAATTATTTGTTAAATTGTTTTTTGTGGTTAGACTTGGCACCTGAATTATTTTTTTAAGTGGAAATATAAATTTAAAGGCAGAAACAGTCCATCCAACCTGTCACTAAGGTGGAGGAGGCTTTGGTGGTGTGTATTTGGAACTGCTTTTTATTATAGTGTATAATTTAAACTTCTTCAGTTACTTCAGTAAGTTGTTTTCACATCTGGATTCCAAAACCGCAAAGAGAGAATACTGAGAAAACCTTGTAGGAAACCTATGGCTTTGCATCTTATTGTTCTAGTCTTGATTTTGCCTTGATTAAATCCAAAGTGTATATCATACAGCCTTTATGTACATTTTTTGCTTTTTCCAAAGGGGAAGGCAACCATGCCCAATTATTTTTTTGTTGTTGTTTGTTTGTTTTTAATGCCTTCTTTGCAACTCTCAAAAGATGTTTTGGAGTTCATTTTTGGGTCTGTGCCAACAGCGGAATGTTAATTGCTTTTGGTAGTTGCCCAGTGAAGTGTGAAGTGCTGCAATGGCAGCTAGCAAAGTGTGTTTAGTAGAATGGGACCACGAAGGGGGCTTCAATTGCCGGTCGTATAGTAGGCAAAGTTGGTATTCATAGATGTAATTTTAGGTAGTATATTGACAACATGCTTATTTTATGAAAAAACATTTCTAGTGGGCTAAAAGTCTTGCTTGGTTGTATTATTTAGGGATGAAAGTTTTGTACCTATAGATGGTAAGAATAAGAAATACGAAATTGGGTTTTTGAGAACATCTGTGGGAAATAGATTTTTGTAATTCAGCAAGCTTAGGCTAGGAGGTTATCGTAGAGATAAGTAGTCAAAACATTGTTAAGACCATTTATGAAGGCATTAGGAGAGATATCTAAATAACTGAGAGGCAGGGCCAGGATTGGTAGGGAATGTCTGGGAAACCTCTTTTGGGCAGAACAGAAAATTGTACAGCTGAAATTAGCAGAAACCATGTAAATGAGGAAATGATTTAACTACATTTGCTGTTTCTCTGTGACATTGTTCTGGTCTGATACCAGAGTCCCTTTTGTAACTGTGAATAAAATTGAGAAGGCAAAATGGGTAAAGGGAAAAAAACAGAAGCAGCTTTTGTTTTTTAACTTGCCTTTTGTTGGGGGGGGGACCACCATGATTAGTAATTAACAATAACAAACACTTAAGCTGTGCCAGCAGCAATTAGGCATTTAGAGACTTTAATTTATTTAATTCTCACAACAATCCTGTGGCAGATATTCTTATTTTTCCCCATTTCACAGATGAGGGCATAGGTGCTGGCTGGCTGACTTGCCTGGGGTCACACATCTAGGATTGAGAGAACTGGAAAATGAAGAGGTGCCATCTGGCTCCAAAGCCTTCACTCCTTTTTTTTTTTTTTTTAAGTTATAGTTTTTTTTAAGTTACAGAAACTAAGCCTTGCCTTAGTTTCTGGTGTATGGCAAAGTGATTCAGTTATACGTTTGTGTGTGCATATATATTTTTTCAAGTTTATACTTACTAATCCCAAACTCCTAATTTCTCCTTCTCCTGCCCTCTTTTCCCTTTGGTAACAATAAATTTTTTTTTTTTTTGTTTGTTTGTTTTTTGCCTTTTTTGTCATTTTAGGGCCGCACCCGCGGCATGTGGAGGTTCCCAGGCTAGGGGCCTAATCAGAGCTTTAGCCACTGGCCTATGCTGCAGCCACAGCAACGCAGGAACCAAGCCGCGTCTGCCACCTACACTACAGCTCACGGCAACGCTGGATTGTTAACCCACTGAGCAAGGCCGCAGCCTCATGGTTCCTAGTCGGATTCGTTAACCACTGCGCCACGACGGGAACTCCTAAATTTATTTTCTGTGTCTGGGAATGTTTCTGTTCTTTAAATAAGTTCATTTGTATCATATTTTAGATCCCCATATACAAGTGATATCATATGGCATTTGTCTTTCTCTTTCTGAGTTCAAATAGAATGGTAATCTCTAGGTCCATCCATGTGGCTGAGCAGTATTCCACTGTGTATATATACATATACACCACGTGCTCTTTATCATTCATTTGTTGAAGGACATTTGAGTTGCTCCCATATCTTGGCTCTTGTAGGTAGTGCCGCTGTGAACATCAAAGTTACACATATCTTTTTGAGTGTGTGTGTGTCTTTTTAGGGCCTTACCCAGGGCATATGGAGTTTCCCAGGCTAGGGGTTGGATCTGAGCTGCGGCTGCCAGCCACAGCAACACCAGATCCGAGCCGTGTTTGCAACCTACACCACAGCTCATGGCAACGCCAGATCCTTAACCCTCTGAGCGAAGCCAGGGATCGAACCTGTGTACTCATGGATACTAGTCCGATTTGTTTTGTTTCTGCTGAGTCACGACAGGAACTCCATGTATCCTTTTGAATTAGAGTTTTCTCCAGGTACATGCCCAGGAGTGGGATTGCTGGACCACATCACAACTCTGTTTTTAGGTTTCTGAGGAACCTCCATACAGTTTCTATAGTGGCTCTACCAGTTTACCTTGCCACCAACAGTGTAGGAGGGTTCTCTTTTCTCTACATCCTCTTCAGCACTTACTATTTGTAGATCTTTTTTTCCCCCCTTTTTAGGGCCTCACTTGTGGCATATGGAAGTCCCAGGGTAGGGGTCAAATTGGCGTTGGAGCTGCAGCTGCCAGCCTGTGCCACAGCCACGGTCATGCCAGATCCAAGCCACATCCTTGAACTTCACTGCAGCTTGCAGCAATGCTGGATCCTTAACCAACTGAGTGAGGCCAGGGATTGAATCTGAATCCTCATGGATACTAGTCAGGTTTTTAATGTGCTGAGCCACAACGGAAACTCCTATAGACTTTTTAATGATGGCCATTCTGACAATGTGAGATGATACCTCATTGTAGTTGTGATTTATGTTTCTCTAATAATTTGTGATGTTGAGCATCTTTTCATGTGCCTATTGGATATCTGTATGTCTTCTTTGGAGAAATGTCTGTTTCGGTCTTCTGCTCATTTTTTGATTGTGTTGTTTGTTTTTTTGTTATTAGTTGTATGAGCTGTTTGTATATTTCGAAATTAATAGTTCAGCCTTTGTTGGTTGCATCATTTGCAGCTATTTGCTCCCATTCTATAGATTGTCCTTTTGTTTACGGTTTCCTCTGCTGTGCAAAAGCTTAAAGTTTGATTAGGTCCCACTTGTTTATTTTTGCTTTTATTTCTCCTGCCTTGGGAGACTCATCTAGGAAAACATTGCTGTGATTTATATCTGTGAATGTTTTGCCTCTGTTCTCTTCTAGGAGTTTTATGGTACCATGTCTGTAAACCATTTTGAGTTTATTTTTGTGTGTGGTGTGAGGATGTGTGCTAACTTCATTGATTTACATGTGGCTGTCCAGCTTTCCCAACAGCACTTGCTGAAGAGACTGTCTTTTCTCCATTGTATGTTCTTGCCTTCTCAGTCAAAGATTAACTAACCATAGGTGTATGGATTCATTTCTGGGCTCTCTATTCTGTTCTGTTGATCCATATGGCTGGTTTTGTCAGAGTCATCTTTTTTTAAAATTTATTTTATTGAAGTAAGTTGACTTACAATGTTAATTTTTGCTGTACAGCGAAATGATTCAGTTATATGTATATATACATTCTTTTTCATATTTTTTTCCATTACGGTTTATCACAGAGTATTGAATACAGTTGCCTATGCTATATATTTAGACCTTGTTGTTTATCCATACTATATATAGTAGTTTTTCTCTGCTAAGCCCAGACTCCCAATTCATCCCTTCCTCACCCCCCCACCTTCAGCAACTACAGGTCTGTTTGCTGTGTCTGTGAATCTGTTTTTGTTTCATAGAATAAGTTCATTGTGTCATTTTTTAGATTCCACATATAAGTGATATATGATATTTGTCTTTCTCTTTCTGACTTCACTTAGTATGATAATCTCCAGTTATGTCCACATTGCTGCAAATGTCATTATTTCATTCTTTTTTATGGCTGAGTAGTATCCCACTGTATATATGTACCACATGTTCTTTATTATTCAAAGCAGCACTGTTCACAATAGCCAGAACATGGAAGCAACCCAAATGCCCATCAGCAGATAAATGGATTAAGGTTGAGAGCTTAATATTTATTACAGCTAGCTTTTTTTTTCTTTTTCTTTTTTTGACCACTCCATGGCACATGGAATTCCTGGGCCAGATCCGAGCCACAGTTCCAACCTGTACTGCAGCTGTGGCAGTGCCGGATCCTTTATCCTGCTGTGCCCAGTGGGGATCAGACCTACATCCTGGTGCCGCAGAGATGCCACTGATCCCCTTGAGCCGTAGCAGGAACTCCAGCTAGCGTATTTATTTTATATCTGGTTGATGACATTGTGACATTACAGAGTTGGTAGTTTTATTCCTTTTTTTTTTTTTGTGCTTTTTAGGGCCGCGTCCGTGACATATGGAGGTTCCCAGGCTAGGGGTATAATTGGAGCTACAGCTGCCAGGCCTGCGCCACAGCAACGTCGGATCTAAGCCTCATAGGCTACCTACACCACAGCTCATGGCAATGCCAGATCCTTAACCCACTGAGTGAGGCCAGGGATCAAACCCACAACCTCATGGTTCCTAGTCAGATTTGTTTCCGTTGCACCATGATGGGAACGCTTCCTTTTTCTTTTTCTGTTTTATGTTAACTACTCTGGGATTGAGTGTATAGTTGACCCTTGAACATTGAGGTGGGGTTAGAGATGCTGAGCCTGTGCACAGTTGAAAATCTGCCTATAATCTGTAATTGGCCCTTTCTGTGCCCTTTTTTTTTTTTTAAGGGCTGCATCCAAGGTATATTGAAGTTCCCAGGCTAGAAGCTGGAACTTCCAGCCTATATACCACAGCCACAGCAATGTGGGATCTGAGATGCATCTGCGACCTATACCACAGCTCATGGCAACCCCAGATCCCTGACCAGTTGATCGAGGCCAGGGATCAAACCCGCATTCTCATGGATACTAGTCGGATTCGCTTCTGCTGCAACACAGCACAAACTCCTTGATTCTTTTTATACTCAGTTCTGCTCCATAGGTTCAACCAACTCTGGGTCGCCTAGTACTGTAATATTTACTATTGAAAAAAATCTGCATCCATATGGACCCATACAGTTCAAACCCAAGAATCAGCTGTATAGTAAACACATATAATATATTTATCCTGTTTTTACAGGATTTGGAATCTAAGTTTGTTATTTTAAGTTTGCTCTTTTAAGAAACTTGGGGAGTTCCCTGGTGGCAGAGCAGGGTAAGGATCTGGCATTGTCACTGCCGTGGCTTGGGTGCTCCCTGCCCCTGGAACTTCTGCATGCCATAGGTGTGGCCAAAAAAAAATAAAAGTAAGAAACTTTATGGTTTTAAGTCTTTTACTCAGATCTATTTTATGGCAGTATGCTTTATATCATTTTAATATATTTTCAGAAATGTTCTGAGTGGAGCAGGGGGCTGCTTATGGATTTCTTTATGGTTTTGGAATACAAATGGTATGCAAAATACTTTAATCATGTGCCGTTTTTCTTAAATTTGGATATAGAGCACTCTTGGAAAGGGAATATATGCTGAAGATATCACTGTGTTTTGTTTTTTTTTTTGGTCTTTTTGCCTTTTATCTAGAGTCGCACCTGCGGCATATGGAGTTTCCCAGGCTAGGGGTCTAACAGGAGCTGTAGCCGCCGGCCTTCGCCACAGCCACAGCAACGCGGGATCCAAGCCGCGTCTGCAACCTTCACCACAGGTCACAGCAACGCCAGATCCTTAACCCGCTGAGCGAGGCCAGGGACTGAACCCACAACCTCATGGTTCTTAGTTGGATTCGTTAACCACTGAGCCACGAAGGGAACTCCTGTCACTGGGTTTTTTAACAGGCTCAAAACATGCCATGTTTGAACAGTTAATATAAAGTTACATTGTTGCCCCAATGATATGTTAATTGTAGTTTGCAAGGCAAAATCTTTAATAGTTTGCCAACAACAGTATAATTGCTACATAGAGACTTAGAGATATTAGATAAACAAATTTATTCTGGAGAATAAAAGGGCTTTTAAGTACAAATCTTGTTTTGACTGCCTTGTTTTCTAGGACTTAGTAATTAAAACATTATTTCTGCAGCTTGATGCTGAAGTACAAAATTGGAAAAAAGGCATGGAAAAAAAGAGGCTAAAGTTTGGGGACTTAGCTGACTTTTTGAGACTAATTTTGACTTAAAGGGCCTCCAAGAAAGAGAAGATAGTCTAGTGGTTCATCAGTAGACTAAGCCTATGGAACATTTTATGCTAATCATTTTAAAGGCATTTCCATTTATCTTGGATAAGGGTCTTCAAGCCTTAGCATGAAGATGCTGTCCTGTTCTTCACTCTTCTCCAGTTCTCCTAAAGTAAGGAATGCCACGTACAGCATGAAGAATAAAAAGTTTGAAGAAAAAGAGTGGAAAGGTGTAAAAGGTGTAGGGAGAGGATAAATATGATGTCTTCTCCCTGGGCGCTTGGGGAAAGCTACAATCAGATCTTCAGTTCTGAGGCTGCATTTATGATTTATGAAGATGGACTTAAGAAAAGAGCTTTGGGGAATTCATGAGGACGCGGTTTCAGTTCCTGGCCTCGCCCAGTGAGTTAAGGATCCGGTGTTGCCAGGAGCTGTGGTGTAGGTCACAGATGTGGCTGGGATCTGGTGTTGCTGTGGCTGTGGTGAAGGCCAGCAGCTGCGGCTCCTATTCGACCCCTAGCCTGAGAAGTTCCATATGCCATAAGTGCAGCCTTAAAAAGCAGAGAAAAAAAAGAGAGAAAGAAAGAAAGGAAGAAGGAAAGAGAGAGAAAGAAAGAAAACGAGATGAGATCTGGATGGTGATGGGCGCCAAGGCCCAGAGATGAGGATGGGCAGAGCAAGTTATGGGGAAGGTAGGAGGTAGTGGGTGTAAGGAGTGCAGAAGGTGGTTAGGATAATAAACACTGTAATGACAGTAGCTTACACGGCTTGGCTTCCTTCGTCTCTTGGCTCTCGGGACCGCGTGATCTCCTGATTGCTTTCCCTCCTCACAGGCCATTCTCTGTTCTTTCCTTACCTCCTGTGTTAAAGGTACACCAGGACTTTGTCTTTTCCTTTGATCTCTTCCCTGTCTCTAGTGATTCTATCTAGGCTCAGGCTTTAAATGTCATCGAGGTGGCAGTGATTCCCAAATTCATTTTTCCAGTTTGGACTTGTTTGTCGAATTGTAGACTTGTCTCTACCCAGTTGCTGATTTAACTCTGCGTAAAGGCCTAAGAAATGTTTCAAACTCCGAGTATCTTCAACAGAACTGTCTTCCCTTCGCTGCCCAGCTAAAGTGGCTTTTCCTTCATTCTTATCCATTCTTGTCTCTTTTGCTTCTCTCTTTTCCTTACAGGCTGCCTATAATTCATAAATAAGTTGGTTCTGTTGTCTCTGCTTTCACAATCTTTCCTGAATCCACTTAGTTTTTACCATTTTTACTCTAGTCTGAGTCCGTACTCCAGTTGCTTCCTGTCTTTCTGCTTCTGCTTTTGTTCCTATGCAGTAGCCAGACTCATACCTCAGAAATGTAAGTCAGATTATATCACCCCTGTGCTTCGAGTCCTTTGCTGGCTCTCTATCACTTTTAGAATATAACTAAATATCCTCACTTTTGCCATAGGACCCCACATAATTTGGCTTCTGGCTAAATTATGATTCCACTTGTCTTGTTTACTCCTCTGGCTACAGTGGTAGTCTTCCAGTTCCCTAAATGTCATTCAGGTTCCTGCTCAAACATCACCTTCTCAGATGTGGCAGCCTGCCTACTCTTACCTGAAATAGTTGCTCCTACCATCTCTACTGTCACTTTATATCTCCTAACTTCGTCCCAAGGTTATACTATATTAGGTAATTGTCTGACTTCCTCCCCTCCTCCTTTTTTTTTTGGCCACACTCATAGCATGTGGAAGTTCCCAGGCCAGGGATCGAACACTCTTGCTGTACTTGTGGCCTGTACCACAGCTGCAGCCATGCCAGGTCCTTAACCTACTGTGCCACAAGGGAACTTCCAGCTGACTTCTTATTTAGCATATAAAGTCCTTCAAGACAGGGAATGGTTCTTCAGTAGATACTTTCAGGCCTGGGGCTTGGTAGGCACTCACATATTTGTTAAATGAAAGAATACTTTGGGAGTTCCTGCTGTGGCACAGTGGGTTAAGAATATGACTGCAGTGATTTAGTTTACTACAGAGGCATGAGTTTGATCCCTAGCCCGGTGCAGTGGGTTAAAGGATGGAAGGCTGAGTATTTATGCTAGGCCCTGAGCTAAAATTCTTGACATGGATCAGTCATTAATCCTTCCAAAATTCTGTAAAGTTATACACTATTATTATTGTACCCATTTTACAGATAAGAAAATTGAGGCTTACAAATTGTTATGTGCCCAAGTTACAGATGAACCCTAGGATAACATTAGGTACTTATTAAGGTGGGGTTAGATTAAAGCATCTACAGTATTCTATTTCCTTCACTGCTAGATATTTAATAATGTCTTCTAGAAATATTATATAGGTCAACTCAGGTTTGTTCATTTGTTTATTTGTTTTTGGCTGCACCCGCAACGTATGGAAGTTCCCAGCCTAGGGACTGATTCCAAGCTGCAGATGTGACCTATGCCGCAGCCACAATACTGGATCCTTAACCAGCAGGAACTCCTCAGTTAACTTGTTGAATATTGGGTCATATTTTAAGACAAAATTCAGTTTTAGATCAAGAAACATAGTGCTTTTGAGATAGGAATGGACTTTTCTTTCTCTTGGTCCCTACAAATACCCCAAACTAGAAGTCATGGGTTTCTGATGCCAGATTCAGTTCTTATGGGAATAACTGTGTAAATGACAGGCAGAAGTTTCCAGATGTTCTATGGTGGTGGTTGTGTTCTGTTTAATTAGTCTCCAAACTTCCACTCATGCTTTTCTCCAGTCCAGTCTCCACACTGTAGCCTGTCACTGTAATCAAGTCACTTCAGTGGCTTTTCATTGCTCAGGGGTTCACCAGTTTCTTGGGGCCTGTCCTTGACCCTGAGACTTTTGACCACATGCTTCCTCTTAAAAAAAAAAAAAATGTATATATATATACACACACACAAACGTATATGTATGTATATACATACACATACGCTTGTATATATGTGTGTGTGTGTTCATTGGAATATAGTTGATTTACAATGCTGTGTTAGTTTCAGGTGTACAGCAGAGTGATTCCGTTTTCACACACATTCTTTTTCAAATTCTTTTATATATTACGAGATAGTCCTGTGTGCTATACAGTGAGTCCTTGTTGGTTATCTATTTTATATGTAGTAGTATGTGTATGTTAATCCCAGCCTCCTCATTTATCCTTCCCCCTCCCCTTTCCCCTTTGGTAATCATAAGTTTGCTTTCTGTGTCTGTGGGCCTATTTCTGTTTTGTAAATAAGTCCATTTGTATCTTTTTTAGATTCCACGTATAAGTGATATCATATGGTATTTGTCTTTGTGTGGCATACTTCACTTAGTATAATCATCTCTAGGTCCATGCATCTTGCTGCAAATGATGTTATTTCATTCTTTTTAATGGCTAAGTAGTATTCTATTCATTGTACGTCTTTTTGCCCCAGTGTTTCCTAATCAAGTCCCTGGTCTGAGTTGCGTGTTGCCCAGGGGTTCAGAGCTCTGGAGCCAGATGGTCCAAATTTCAATCCAGGCTCTGGCCTTGGTCAAGTTCAGTCATTTCTGTGTCTCAGATGTTCCACATGTGAAAATGGGGATGATAATAACAAGGTTATTGTGTGGATGAAATGAGTGTGTACATGTAATGCATTAGCACAGTGCTTGGAACTGTGCTAAATGGTAAGCATTCAGTAAGTGTTAGCTGTTATTAAACCACTCCACTTTCCTTGGCTATCTCCCATTTATCCTTCAACTCAGCTTTCTTTTTCATCAAATCAGAGTTTACGGACTGAAAAATTGATATATGTTTCCTTTTATATGTTCCTGTTTTTATGTTTTTATAGGACCCTATGCTTATCCAGCATGGATTTTATCATAATTTGAAAGCATGTGTTTATGTTGTGTGATTTTTGTCTGTCTCCTTCATTGGCTCTAAGCTATAGAAGGGCGGAAATGATTCTTGCTTTCTTGTTTTATTCTCAGCACAATGCCTGATAGGTAGTTTGTGTTTAATAAGTGTGCTCATTAAACATGCTTAGTGAATGAAAGATCCGTTTAACTTTTCCTTTCTAAAGTAGTATGTTGGGATCTTTTGTGGTAACCCTTGCTTTGGGGAAGGAGTAATGTTCAGGTGGAAACTAGCATTATTTCAGATATGGAAGCGAATTGATTACATGTACACGTGGCAAAGGGGCAGAGACTACTGGAAGAGAGGCAGAAGGATCAGGGAAATGAATTTATCTGGATGGATGCTGTTGTAACGGTGTTTTTGTTGAAGATCTTTGAGTGATGCTCCGTCCTGGATGTAGCTATGATATTCAACAGTGATTCAGCCAGTGTCTGTCGAAGCTCTGCTCTGTGCTGGGCATTGAGCATCTCACCGTTCTAACTGAATGTATTTTTGAGGGAACCTACATCGGAAGATGAACACTGAAAATATTAGTATTTATTTACATCTTTTGGTATTGACCATATGGCAATGCCTTTTAGGTATGTGTTTTGTGTGTGAGGTCAAGAATTTGTTTCACAGCTGTGCAAAAATCCTTATATACAAGTCAAGCTTGTCATATCTAGCACAATGGGGAAATTTTTTGTAGCAATAGATTTTAATGGTAAGATACCTCTGTCTGCCCTGAGATTCTGAATTTCCTGTGAAATACAAACTGTAAGAGATAATTCTAAAGACCTGGGGAAGAAGAGCAATTTCCGATACCTGTTCCACTCTCCTGCCGCTAATGTACTTTCCCTTATCCTTACCTTTCTCGTGGACCTTCGTTAGCACATCTTCCTCTGCCTGTGCCATTGAAAACCTGGTCCTCTTTCCTGCTGTTCCCTGTTTACCTATTACGACTGTTTCCTTAAAGTTGCATTTCTGATCTCTAGATTGGAATTTAGAGACCTCCTTTCCCAGAGATTAATGACTATTGCCAGGAGCTGAGTAAACTGGCAGCTCAGGGAGAAAAGGCTCAGGAAGCAAGTGGTGTTGAGAGAGTTACTTTCCAATTCACAAAAAAAGCATCACCTACTTAAGAAGTAGCACTGTGAGTGATAGAGCAAGAGGAGGCATTGTTTCCAGCCACAAAGAAGTGACAGTCTATAAGGAAGGATAAAACTAACATATTCATTGCTTCTTTGGGTATATAGTGAGTATCTGCCATGTGTCACACACTGTCCTGGGAGCTTGAGGATGTAGCAGTGAATGACCAGAGAAGTTCTGGTCTCATGGAACTTACATCATAATGACTCATATAATAAGTCATGAGAGCAGTGAAGAAAAATAAGGCAAGATAAGAGGATGAAGATTGAAGTGAATGATGATTTAAATAGGATGGTCAGGAAAGGGCCCTCTGATAAGATGATCTTTGAATAGAGACCCATATGAAATTAGGGAGTGAGCTAGTCAGATACCCGAAAAAGCATTCCTGGTAGAGCAGAAAGAATAAAGGCCCTGAAATGAGAACGTGTCTTTAGTAAGGCGGCCAGTGGAACTGGAGTAAGGGGTGAATCTTAGAGAGGAGGTCACAGAGGGACTGGAGCTGTGTTCAGTGTATGATCGGAAACCTTTAGAAGGGTCACTGGAGCATGACGTGAAGGTGATCTGGTTTAGGTCTGAGAAGGATCATTTCCTGCAGTGTAGAGATGAGACATTTCAGGGGCCCAGGGGAGAAGTGGAGAGCCCATTAGGAGGCGTTACAGCCATCCAGGTGAGAGGGTGGTAATGAGGGTGGTGGTGAAAAGTCGTGGGATTCTGGATTCATTTTGAAAGTAGAGCTGACAGCATAGATCAGACATGGAAGATAAGAAAGTCAAAAGTGACTCCACTTTTGTGGAATCGTCTGTGGAAAATTACTAGTGGAGGTGGGTCCAGATCCAAGTATACCGTGTCTCCAGAGAAATCTGGATAGAGGGAGCCTTAGATGCAGGAGTCGTCTTGAAAAATGGCATGAAATGGCGATTTTTATAGAAAATAAAGCAATATGAAGTATACAGCACTTTAAAGTAGAGTTATATTCTGACTCTAGTTTTCAAAAATATGCCTGGAGTTCATTCCATGAAGAAAAAGTATAGATTTGTCTTAGACGAAGCCTGTTCACTGATGACCGGTGACTCTGGAAGACTTAACTACATTTGTAATAGCTTTTACATTGGTGAAGATACGGTTTATATCATGAACATATTCAGTAATTCCTATAATTCCATCCATATGTGAATGCTTTCTAAGAGACAAATTAGAAGTCCTACAATGTCTTTTAGCTCCGTTGACCTTTTTTTGGCTGTGCTTCCAGCATGTGGAAGTTCCTGGGCCAGGGATCAAACTCATGCTACAGCAGCAACCCAAGCTTCTGCAGTGACAATCCTGGCTCCCCAAACAATGCCACAAGAGAACTCCTAGCTCAGTTGACTTTGAATCCCTGTATTATATTGCCCAATTTTTCAGTGATAGAATTCTCCTATATTCTTACTGTGAAAGTTGATAAAAATTTACTGGTATTTTATGTGTATATTGTATAGGTATATAATTTTTTTAATGTTCCTGAAAATAGTATAGGATTTAGTGAAATTAAAATTATTCATGCGGAAGTTCCTCTTGTGGCTCAGTGGGTTACAAACCCCACCAAGTTACAAACCCATGAGGGATGTGGGTTCAATCCCTGGCCTTGCTCAGTGGTTAGGGGTTAGAGATCCCTGTGGTATAGGTCACTGACACAGCTTGGATCCCACGTTGCTGTGGCTGTGGTGTAGGCCAGCAGCTGCAGCTCTGATTGGAGCCTTAGCCCAGAACTTCCATATGCTGCAGGTGTGGTCCTAAAAAGAAAAAAAAAAATTATACACTAGCTATGGAAGACATTCATTTGAGTGCTGGTTTGGTGTAGGGCAGTGTAGAGGATCCGTAAGACACGGTCCACATCCTGAAAGGATTTTTAATGTGCTAGGAGCACCTGAGATTTTATGGTATGTCTAAAGGACTGCAATGAAGTACTATCATTCTTGCCAGTAAGGCTTTAGCTTGTTTATCAATTAGTGAACTTTTTTTGCGTTGGTTTAAAAACCATGGAATATGGTTATCATACCCACCAAACACTAAGAGAATTTAAAACAAGATAAAATACCTATTTTTGAAAATTAACATTTGTGTGTACTTAATCATTTAATCCTGCGAACTAGGTATTATCTCAGTTTTAGAGAGGACACAAAGGTGTAATAATACCCAAGTTCACAAAAAAATCTAAATTTGTTTCTTAATTGTTCTTACTGATGTTGGTCCTTTGATTCCAAATCCTATATCCTTTCTATTGCATGTACACTCTCCCCCCTCCTGTCTTTTATTAATGGTTGGAAACATCCTGTTTCTTAGTTGGGTTAAAGGAAGTGAGTTAGATCTCAGCTGTTATTCAGAAAGAAAAATCCTTTGGCACATTTGAAAACATTAATTCATTGTCCATGGAAATAATAGTGGAGTTTGTGGGCTTCTAATGAGCTCAAGTGCTGTCATTAATATTTTACCCCATAACAATTTTTTTTCCTCTGCATAGTTCTGGAGTTTAAAATTTTTTTACTAGGAAATATTTCATATATTTAAGATAATACAATGTATATATAAATATTAACAATAATATAAAACAGGAGTTCCCTCTGTGGAGCAATGGGCTCAGGGGCATCTTGGGAGCACTGGGATACAGGTTCAATCCTTGGCCCAGCAGAGTGGTTAAAGAATCAGACATTGCCACAGTTGTGGCTTAGGTTGCAACTGTGATGTGATCCCTGGCTCAGGGTGGCAAAAAAAAAAAAAACCATATATGAATGTATATATACATATACACACACACACACACACACACACACACACACACACACACACACACACACATATATAAAACAAATGATCCTCTAACTACTACCCATCCTAACATAGAAATTACCCATAGATTCTCAGTCTTTGTACTTACTCTCCCCCAAGACAGGTAGTAAGAATATTGAATTTTGCATTTTTCCAAGGTTTCTTAAAGAAATATCTTTAATTTAGGAATTAAAATCTCTTA
Source organism: Catagonus wagneri (assembly GCA_004024745.2). Lineage (NCBI taxonomy): Eukaryota > Metazoa > Chordata > Mammalia > Artiodactyla > Tayassuidae > Catagonus > Catagonus wagneri. The sequence goes on from PVHT021183551.1 coordinate 2,131,182, forward strand.
AATATTGTGGGTAAATTTCATCTTGTTTGACATAACATATAAATAGCTTTTTAAAATTATATTCTGATTTACTTATATTAAAAAGGATTTTTGTTGTCTGGAGGCAGTTATTTAAAAGTTTGATGTAGTGATAATACACAAAAGTAGAAATGTAATGTACACATGAAACATGTTATAAACCTGTTACTTCAATAAAGAATAATTTTTAAAAACTCAAAAATTTGAAGGAAAAAAGAAAAAAATTTGTATATTTCTGATCTTTCTTTGTGTACCTAACAATACACAGCAAATGTGCCAGAAAAAAAGTTTGTTAAATGAATTCATACATCCAGGTGCTGAATGAAATAAATAATAGCTAAAAGAAAAAATAGATAAAAATTAAAGGCAGCTTGGTTTTGAGGCTGGAAGTTAGGAAAATTTATTAGTTTCAGCAGTTTCAGCAATCTGGGAGAAGAATATATTGAGGAAGAGGAAAAGGATTTCATATGAATCAAGGAAATTACTCACTGGTGTAGTTTTTCTTTGCTAGGGAAAAGAGAACAGAAGGATGGTATCTGAAAACTAGTACTTTCCTAAGTTCTTGGCAGAATTGGTACTGGCAGTGAGTAGTTAAAAGGGTAAATGAGGTGTGGCTTAAAAGTTTTATGAGAGCAGATTTCCTAGAGATTAGAAAGTGTTTATTTTAACCCTGTTTTTGAGTGGTGAAGACCACTTCAGGGGTTATATTCTGCATCTTGGTATTGTCCTTATTGCTGAGCCACAGAAACCTTGGCTCACAAAGTATGATACCAGTTTCCTTTTCTTGGTAGAGTTGGTGTGTGTGTGGTCTCTCATCTTTTAGGAACTATAATTCTAATAATTCCTAGTTTCAGATGGGTAAGGAGAGTTCTAAACAATGCCTGTGATACAGTTTTTTGGGGGGGTCATAAACATGTGCCTACACATACACATATGTGTGCATCCACATAGAAGTGCCTTATTGTGTCTGCCTTGGTGATCGCCGCATGTAGGGAGTATTTACATGGTGGGCGACTGGGCTCAGGAGCCAGCCTCTCCAAGCTCACATCCTGAATTGCCACCAGCTAGCGCCACAGCCTTGGGTAAATTACTTAACCTGTTTGTGATGGTTTCTTTGTAAAACGAGGACAGTGAAACATCTGCCCTACTGAGTGGCTGGGAGGGTTAAATAGGTTAGTGCACAGAAAGTACTTAGAGCTCAGAGTAAGTGCTCCATGGATGCTGGCTGTTTTTTAAATTTCATGGGTAGTGCCTTTTGTTTAGAAGCCTACTTCTTTCTTTGCTTAGGTTACCATTTGTGTGTGGGGAGATGTTCTTTCTAGAACTATGTCTTCTTGTCACATGATTATGTGCAGTGTGAACCTTATTAATACTCTGTCAGCATTTGAGGTTGGAACAGAAGTGTGGCCATACCCTGTGGAATCCAGCCAGAGAGAACTGAGCACCGTAGCAACTGTTGCTATTTGTGTCCTGAGCAGCAGCTGCCCGCGACAGATTTATTTTTTAATCCTGATCTCACTGATGGCCGGGGATGTGGTCTTGCCTTAGAGAAGTGGATTGGTTGAGATACATGGTCTTTGAGGCGATTTCATGACCACATGTTTTAGAGATCCTATTCCATGTGAAATATGAGGCGCTAAAGCTTTGTGTGTGTGAGGGAGGAAAGGAGGCCAGGCCTCAGCGTTCAGTCAGTCCCTGAAGTATGTGACTCAATTAATCACACGACAGATCACTTCTAATATGGGCGATGAGACTTCATACTTTTCAGTCAAAAGTAATTCTACTGTTTATGACTTTCTACAGTCGATTTAGAGGTCTGTGGTTCTAGTGTGTACACATATCCGTCTACGTACACATGTATATATGTATATGTAGTGACTTATCTGAGTTATTATCAGCTGTGGGTTTCAGAAATAAAACTTCCCAATGAAGCATTCTTAAGTAGGTAAAAAGAGTTTGTTTCAAATAGTGGTTGGATTAATTGAATAATTTTCTAATTTTTATTTCTGGGGTCTTGAAATATTTCAGGCCTTATGAAGTACCTTGAAATAGTAACATGGCCCATTTCTAAATTTGGTTTGCCAACTTACCTAAGATTCAGTCACAAAGTATTTCCTGAGCACCTACTATGTACCAGTCTCTGTTGTAAGTCCTGGTAACACCTAGTGAATGTTGTTGGTCTCGTTCTTTTCAAGTTCTATGTATAGATCCTACCTATTAAAAATGTGATTGTTTTTGGTTTTTGATTGCCCTGTTCAGATTGAGTGGTACAAATTTACTGATTTGGATGTTTTGAGCTTCTGACATAACATCATGTTGAACTAAAGAACATTTAACTGAGTGACTTACAATATCAAACCATTTTCATCCTCTAGGTATTATTAACCCAAAGAACCCAAAGGAAGCTCCAAAGTCCTTCAGCTTTGACTACTCCTACTGGTCTCACACCTCGGTGAGTGTTTTCATGGTGCTGCGTAGTAGAACATTGTGGGGTTTCAACGTCTTGAAAGAGTCTGTGGGTCCACCAGGAAGACAAAGATTACTGACACCTAGGGAAATGAAGAGTAGGACCCTTCGCGGTATACCCTTACCAGTATAGGACCCCAAATCTTGCTGGCTTCTAGGTATTGTTCCTTAAATAGAGTTTGCTTCTGCATCTCTTTGTTATGCTTGTTTTTGTTCTTTTTTTTCCCCTCTGTTTTGTGTTAGGAGATGTGCTAAACTATTGCAAAGCCTGATTGCCAAGAGAAAGGCCTGTGGAAAGGGTTGGAAAACATTCATCACTGAAAGCTATGTTTATTGAGAAATAGCCACACCTCCTAGAGCGAATTCAAAGAAAATGTTTTTATTGGTGAACTTCATCTTTGATCTTCCAGTCCTGTTTTCCACCTAGGAAAATTTTCTCCGAGCTCCCTATGCGTATAAGAGTGATGCCTTCAAGGCTATGGAAAATGAAATGTAATCATGTCAGATAATTTCAAGTAGATATTTTTATGTATAGCTCACCTGGATGTCTCTAATAGTGCCTGTGTGTGTGTTTAATGAGAAAAATATATGTAGGGGGGACTTAAATATTTAGTTGACTATTCTGACTCTAAACACTTTTATTTATTATAGAAGTAATCAAGCATAGGAAAGAATATGAATGAAATGCCACTTATTTTCCCTTAATCTTTACAGCCAGAAGATCCCTGTTTTGCATCTCAAAACCGTGTATACAATGATATTGGGAAGGAAATGCTCTTACATGCTTTTGAGGGATATAATGTCTGTATTTTTGCCTATGGGCAGACTGGTGCTGGAAAGTCTTATACAATGATGGGTAAACAAGAAGAAAGCCAGGCTGGCATCATTCCACAGGTAAAAAGCAATGAAAAACCTTTGTTCTTACTCTTAGTCCTCAATTGCTTTAACAGTTATTTTTATTTAGCAAACGTTTATTCAGGGACCACTATATGTGAGGCGCAAAGATAAAGCAGCTATCCTTTCTCTCAGAGGAGCTAACAGTGTTGATATGTATTTGTGTTTGTCTTGAAAGGTGGGGAAGTTGACCTTCTGTGAAGGTTTTGCTCTGTATCCAGTGTCATGTTATTTCATCTTTTGAACAATGTTACCAGCCTCTTTAAAAAGTGGTGGTGTGTACCAGTCTCTGCTTGGTGTCCTGGGCATGCCTAGGAATGTTGCTGGTCTGATTTTTCCCCCCCAAATTCATACATTTGAGAATGTGATCATTTTTGTTTTTTGAATACCTTTCCTTTTTTACTTACTAAATCAGTACTATCACTTTAAGCTTGAACCATCTGAGGTTTTTTTTAAAGAACAGTTAGTCTGGAGTTCCCGTCGTGGCTCAGTGGTTAACAAATCCGACTAGGAACCATGAGGTTGTGGGTTCGATCCCTGGCCTCGCTCAGTGGGTTAAGGATCCGACGTTGCCGTGAGCTGTGGTGTAGGTTGCAGACGCGGCTCAGATCCCGCATTACTGTGGCTGTGGCAAAGGCCGGCGGCTACAGCTCCGATTAGACTCCTAGCCTGGGAACCTCCATATGCCGCGAGTGCGGCTCTAAAAAGGCAAAAAGCCAAAAAAAAGAGAAAAGAACAGTTAGTCTTTGACTTTGTTTTGTTTGGGAATGGAGAAGAGTTGTGGCTTAGGCACCTTTACAATGAATGTCTTTTTTTGTTTTTGTTTTTTTTGTTTTGTTTTGTTTTTTGCTTTTTAGGGCCATATCCACAGCATATGGAAGTTCCCAGGCCAGGGGTCTAATCGGAGCTATAGCTTCCGGCCTACACCATAGCCACAGCAGTGCTGGATCCGAGCTGCATCTGAGCTACACCACAGTTCATGGCAACACCGGATCCTTAACCCACTGAGTGAGGCCAGGGATCGAATCCACATCCTCATGAATTCTAGTCGGGTTCATTAAGCCAGAGCCATGAAGGGAACTCCTAGAAGGAGTGTCTCTTGCTAATAGCAGGAACATGGTTTGCTTTTATTGATGATATTTGGGATTAATTTTAAGTGTTCTTTTACTTTATGCCTAGTGTGTGGCCATTGCTATATTCTGAAAATAAAATAAATGAGTTCCCGTCGTGGTGTAGAGGTTAATGAATCCAACTAGGAACGATGAGTTTGCGGGTTCGATCCCTGGCCTTGCTCAGTGGGTTAACGATCTGGTGTTGTCATGAGCTGTGGTGTAGGTTGTGGACTCAGCTTGGATCAGGCGTTGCTGTGGCTATGGTGTAGACCAGCAGCTGTAGCTCCGATTAGACCCCTAGCCTGGGAACCTCCATACACCGCGGGTGTGGCCCTTAAAAAAAAAAAAAAATACATAAAGGGGCAATAGCTACTATTTCAAATGGATTATTGGCCTATAATTTTTAATTCAGCTATATAATTGAAATGCATAATTATTAATAAAGACTGGGACATTTTCAGAAAAAAATTGAACATTCTAGCATATATTTTTTTTCTCTAAAATGTACATGACTTGTTAAGACACATATTTGGTCAAGCTCCCACTGTGGCACAATGGGGTCAGTGATGTCTTGGGAGCCACTGGGGCACGGGTTCAGTCCCTGGCCTGCCCCAGTGGGTTGGGGATCCAGTGTTGCCGTAGCTACAGCTTAGGTTGTCACTTTGGCTTGGATCTGTTTTCTGGCCACTGAGCTCCATATGCCACAAGGTGGCCAAAAATGACACACACACACACACAAAGGCATATTTGGAAACTGTCCTTTGTGTGTAGTGATGGCAATAATTACAATACTAATTAGAGAAAATATTAGGTAGTACTCACCTGTCATGTGCCAGGACAGGTCTACGTGCTTTACAAATGTTATCTCATCTCATCTTCCTCACGTGCCCCTCTTGTAACCCTCATGTACACATGATGGGACTGAGGCACAGAGAGATCTTGTCACTTGCCCAAGCGAGTGGCAGAGCCAGGATCCAAAAGCAGGCAAGGTGGTTCTGGAGTCTTTGCTTTTACTACTGTGTAATCACTTCTTTGGCAATAAAATAGCTGTTTGTAGATTATAGCAAGTACTATTAAATAGTTATATTTATTTTATCCCATTAACCCCACTTAGTTTCTCCTCTTTGCTTTAATTTGTTTGCTGTTGGAAGTCTTGTATCGTTACATATGCATCATTACATATGTACCTCTTGTAGAATTTTGGGATATTATATTTTAATGCCAAACATGAATTTTTTAAAAAGACTATAATTATTTAGAAACTGCCACTTAAAATACATTCTAAATTCTATTTAGACTTCTAGAGAATCATGGAAAATATAGTTCATTTTTCGTATGTATATTCTTTGCCTTAATACTAGACAGAGAGCAAGCAAATGAAAATTCAGTGGGTTTTTATTAGTTATTCTTATTAAAACAGCCCATATTTTTAAATGAACTCAGAGGATAGGGAGAGTGGCATTTTATAATTTTCCTGATTCAGAAAAATAAATGTTTTCTGTTAGAAATGTTACTGTGTAATAGAGTGGAATAAAAGGGGTTGGAATTTTAAGACAAAGATAAAGGGGAAAATTTTATAGAGTCAAAATTATTCTTGAAAGTGCCTTCATTTACTCCCTTAAATAGTGTGTATCTCTCTATACATGTATATATGTATGTATTTGTAATGTATGTAGTAACTGACAGCATGTAATAAAACATACATATGAGTAATAAATGTACAAGGTAAGATTTAATAGTAGTTTCACTCCTGCAACTAGTTTTACTTTTCTAATACTGATAGTAGAGTCACAGTTAATTCTGGAATATATGAAGGGTTGAAATTAGTGACATAAATAATTCCTCCTGTTTCCCTAAATGTGGCTTCTTTCCAGGAAACATTATTGAGATGATATTGGTGAGGGAGAGTTGAGATTAGATGAGAAGAATGTGTTTAAAGCTTTGTTTTATTTCATTCAAAGCATTTACCTTTGATGTCGATACCATTAATACTTTGAGAAAGAAAAGCCAGGTATGGTAGGAAACAGAGTAATGGCCGAAGTCTTTGGTACATTTTGAGGCCCTTTGCTCCTGCTTAAGGATTTGAGACCACATTCATAGCTATGAAAGTTGAGTGGAGAAGTCTCATGAATTCCTTTAGCACTTGCGGGTGGCTTAGTACTGCTCTGCTTTATGCTCTTCATGCCTCTTTCTGTTTCTACAGTTATGTGAAGAACTATTTGAGAAAATCAATGACAACTGTAATGAAGAAATGTCTTATTCTGTAGAGGTAAGTATAATTGTGGGTTAAAAACAGGGTCCTCTTTACTCCATTCCCTCAAATGCTGTTTTATTTTATTGTTGCTGTACCCACAGCATGTGAAAGTTCTTCTGGCAGGGGTCGAACTCACATCGTAACAGCAGCCTGAACCACATTGACAACACCAGGTCCTTAACCTGCTGAACCACCAGGGAACTCCTCAAATACTAGTTTTAAATGGTTCCAAGTTATGACTTCCCCAATTTTGTTCTTCTAGGCTGTTTCTAAGTTTTGGCTATCATGAATAATGTTGCAATTAAATCCTTATTCATAAATCTGTGGAATTATTTTCTGTTATTACCTTTGTATGTAGTTTGGTTGTCAAATAATACATTTGAATTGCTAAATGGCCTTTTAGAAAGAAGTGCTGGGAGTTCTGTGGTGGTACAGTGGGTTAAGGAGCTATTGTGGCTTGGTTCCCTGCTGTAGCACAGGTTTAATCCCTGGCCTGAGAACTTCTGCATGTCATGGCATGAAAGAAAGGCTGTACCAATTTTCAGTGCCATCAGGAGGGTGTAAGCACCCACTGTGCCTTTTTCGACCCCTTTTTTTTTTGCTTTTTAGGGCTGCACTTGTGGCATATGGAAGTTCCCAGGCTAGGGGTCGAATCAAAGCTGCCAGCCTACACCACAGTTACAGCAACTCAGGATCCAAGCTGAGTCTGCTACCGACACCACAGTTCACGGCAACGCTGGATCCTTAACCCACTGAGTGAGGCCAGGGATTGAGCCTGTGTCCTCATGGATACTAGTCGGGTTCCTTACTATTGAGCCACAACAGGAACTTCTGTTAACCTTTAGTTTGTTTTTTCATTTTTGCAAATTTAGTAAGGGAAGATTCCTCACTCTTATTTAAATTAGAATTTGTTTGATTATTAGCATGGTTGAACATCTTTTTAAGTATGCATATGCTTATTTGTATTTGGGGATTGTAATGTTTTTCTTATACATTTGTGTGAGCTCTTTCCCCTTTAATATTACTAATAATGATTTTTGACAGGCCTAGGTTTTTAAAATACTTCATAGTCAAATCTCTTCTCCCCTTTATAGTTGTTACTAATCTTGAAGAGTTATTCTCTATTCTAGTATATATACCCTAGCTCTTTTGAGAAGAGGTCTGTAGAATTACATATGTTAGTTCATTTCATAAACATTTCCTATTTTCTGTACAAGTGCTTTATGAAACTGTTGTGTTTTTTTTGTTTGGTTGGTTTTTTTTTTTTGTTTTTTTTAGGGCTGCACCTGCGGCATGTGGAGGTTCCCAGGCTAGGGGTCTAATCAGAGCTATTGCTGCTGGCCTGTGCCACAGCCATAGCAACGCCAGACCCAAGCCGTATCTGCAACCTATACCACAGCTCACGGCAACGCCAGATCACTAACCCATTAAGCAATGCCAAGGATCGAACTCGGAACCTCGTGGTTCCTAGTTGGATTCGTTTCCAGTGTGCCACGAGGGGAACTCCATTATTTTGCTTTTTTTTTTAGGGCTGCACCGGTGGCATATGGCGGTTCCCAGGCTAGGGGTCAAATTGGAGCTATAGGTGTCCGCTTATGCTGTAGCCACAGCAACGTGGGGTCCGAGATGCGTCTGCGACCTATACCACAGGTCACAGCAATGCTAGATCCTTAACTCACTGAGCAAGGCCAGGGATCGGATCTGCATCCTCATAGATACTAGTCAGATTTGTTAACCACTGAGCTACAATGAGAACTCCCTGAAGCTATTGTTTTATACGTCCCCATTTTTGATATTGTTTCATAGTAACTGAAATTATTAAAGCATTCTGCTAATTAGAGCCTGTTGTTTAGAGAAACTAGTCTATTTTTAAGTGAATTCTAGATATTTAAAAAATGTTTATTTTGTGATTTTCTATAGGACTTAAATGATTCCTAGTTAACCCATTTAGCTGCTTTTGTTTTTTTCTTTAACTTTTAATGGGTTGTATAAATATTAAGGAATTCTGCCTTGTGATTGTCATACAGCTAAAGGAGAATGTGCTGCTCTAAAAATATTTTTGTTAAAATGAATTCTCTAAATTGCCTTTTTTATCCGGTAACTATTCTTTTTTTTCCCCATCAGGGAAATCCTTAACTATTCTTTTCTGAATATTAAATGTATAGCCGATAAAATTCCATATATATTTTTTAATCATTCATATTAAAACATCACACATTTTAAATAAATTTAAAGGATAGGGAGAGTGACAATGTGACTGAATTTTTTGAGCTTATAGGTAATAAAAGAAGATGCCATTTTCTTTCCTATTGGATTTTACAGGAGGACCAGGTAGACCCTAGTTGATACTTTGTTGTTCTTTACAGTTGTGGGCCCTCTAACTTCTCTCTGGGATTTATTCTGCTCCAGCCATACTGGCTTTTTTTTTTTTTTTCCCCTTTACTGTTTCTTGAACACACCAGGAACATTCCAACCTCAGGGCCTTTACATTTACTTTTCCTTTGGCCTGACATTTTCTTTCCTTAGATACCTTTTTGACAAGTTTTTTACCTCTAAGTCTTTTACTGAAATCATACCATCTCAGTGAGACTTGCCATGACCACTTTGTTTAACTCTGATTCTGCAGCTTGCCCTCTACCCCGGCACTCCTGATCTCTCTTTCCCTGTCCTTTTTACCCCCCATAGCACTCATCAAGTCTAACCTGCTTTATATAATACTTTATTTTTTTATGTTTGCAATTTATTTTCTGTATCCTTTGTTAGAATCATAAGCTTCTCTAGGGCAGGGATCTTTATATACTGATGGATGCCAAGTGCCTAGAAATTGCCCGGAAGATAATGGTGCTTAGTGAATTGAATTTGCCAGATGGGGTCTATGATGATAGTTGGTTCCGAAATACTGATGGCTCTAGATGAATTTGCATGTTAGAGAATAAGTAACAGAGCACATTAACCTTTACTCAGGTTATTTGGGTCCTCTTAGTGTCATACCTGTGTGAAAAGGGACAGCAAATTTCCCAAGGAGATATATCTTCCTGGGATTCAGGAAGTTTTAAGTACCTGGGATAGGTAAGTTTTAAGTACCTGAGAATGATTAAAGGTACCATTTCAGATTCTCACATAGGATGACCTGCTTTTTAAGAAAAGAATGGGAGTTCCTGTTGTGGCTCAGAGAGCTGCAGACCCTATGCTGTCTCTGTGAGGATGTGGGTTCAATCTCTGGCCTTGCTCAGTGGGTTAAGGATCTGGCGTTGCCATAAGCGGCATAGCTTGCAGATGGGGCTCAGATCTGGTGTTGTCATGGCTGTGGTGTAGGCCTCAGTTGCAGCTCCAGTTTGACCCCTAGCTTGGGAACTTCCATATGCTGCAGGTGCAGCTATAAAAAGAAAAAAAATTTTTTGAAAAGAAAAGAAAGAATGTTTGTTGTCCTGTTGTTTTAGTCTCCTAATGGATCAATTACTTTACCTTTTGAGGGTTCTCAGTATTTTAAAAAGTTATTTTACAATACAGTATAAATGTAGTCACATCAAAGACTGAGTGAAAAAAAAAAGGCAGTAGAAATGGAGATACGGTTTTATTTCAGATACTCTGAAAATGTTTCCCTAGAAATTTAAAGTTGAAAAATGCGTAAGTTATATTGTATGCTTGAACAGCTTGGTGACACAGAAGTGTTTCATTCCTAGGGAAGCATTGTAATGAGGCTTCCTGTGGTGAATTTTTCCCACTTTAGAGCTTTGGTTGCTTGGAAGTCTGATCTTATAGATGCTTCAAAGTCAGACTCTTGTGTGAAGCTCATTTGGCTGATGTTAGGAACCTCCATATTGTTTTGTTGCTTTCCCATGAGAAATAAGTATTACTCTGACCAGGGTAATGTTAGCAAGACTGGGATATGACCTCCTGTGGGCAGACCTCTTTTGGAACCCTGTTGGTTTTTTGGTGAACATGGGGTTGGAGAGGAGTTGATTTAACAAATGCTCATTTGCTTCAGAGGAAGAAATTAACAGCCTAATACATCCATGTCCTTGATAGGAATAGTTCGATGATGGGACAAGAATCCTGAAGCATATTCCCTGAGACTTCCCCTCTCCCCATGAGACTTGGATAGGTCCTGCCAAGCAGTCAGCTTCCATGCGGCCTGATAGATATATTTTTGGTCTCAGTATGGCCAAAGTATGAGAGTCGCTGGTCTCTTGTCTTTCCTACTTTGGAATATGATGCCGTTGCTTGGTTTTAACACTAATAGAAATCTTATTTTCAAGCTTTTGGAGTAATCTTACTGCAGTCCCCAATTATGACAATAGCATTCATTAAAAAAAAAAGCTAATAACTGATAAATGGCTACTACAAATATTTTTCTGCCTAAGACAAGTAGCAGCTACTGTATGCTGAGAGAGCCTCTTTACCCTCTTGTTCTTCTTGAGAAAGTCAGAAGGCTGGTTCTAACCTTCTCAGGATATCCCTGCTACTGGTAATAGAATGAAAGGGTCTGGAACTGTGGCCTTTCACCTTGTAAAGGTCTACTTCTCTACTTGCCCTTTTTTTTACCTTTTTCTTTTTAAGGCTGCACCTATGGCCTATGGAAGTTCGCAGGCAAGGGGTCAAATTGGAACTGTAACTGCAGGTCTGTAGCACAGCCACAGCAACGCCAGATTCGAGCCGCATCTGCAAATCAGGCTGGAGCTTATGGCAACACTGAATCCTTAACCCACCGAGCGAGGCTAGGGATCGAACCTGCATCCTCACAGACACTATGTCGTGAGCCACAATGAGAACTCCTAATTGTAGAGATTTTAATAAAAACTTAAAAGATAAAAAAAGCTTTTTAATGTTTAAGATTTCTTTTTCCAAGTCCTAAATCACTTTAAAAATATGTTTCTAGGTGAGCTACATGGAAATTTACTGTGAAAGAGTACGAGACTTGCTGAATCCAAAAAACAAGGGTAATTTGCGTGTGCGTGAGCATCCACTTCTTGGCCCATATGTGGAGGATCTGTCAAAGTTGGCAGTCACTTCCTACACAGACATTGCTGACCTCATGGATGCTGGGAACAAAGCCAGGTATGGTAGGAAACAGAGTAATGGCCGAAGTCTTTGGTACATTTTGAGGCCCTTTGCTCCTGCTTAAGGATTTGAGACCACATTCATAGCTATGAAAGTTGAGTGGAGAAGGTAGCAGTGGAGTGGAGTGGACCACATTTATAGCTATGAAAGTTGAGTGGAGTCCTGATCCTTTGGCTGTGCTGGAGAAGCGGGAGCTTCAGCATATTTGGTATTCTTCTCATCCAGACATTGCATACCTGAAACATTTTAGAACTTTGGTTAAGTTTTACTACTAGGTGATCAAGTCGTGGTAAAATGTTGGTTATCACATGCCTATGGTAGTAACTGATTCTGTAATAAATGAGCACCTAATAAAGAATAAAAATTAAATGCCTCAGTGATTACCAAAGGTATAGCTGGAGTAGGAAAAATGATTCTGATGGGGCCTCTGGAGTTGGAGGGTAACACAAATAAGGTATATTGAGAGCAGTTTTGTGAAAGTAACAGTCTTTTCATCTGAATAAGTTTAAAGCTGTTGCTTATGATTGTTATGCTTATGATTTGGAGGCTATTGTCATTTCAGTGTTCATCTAAGAACTCCATTGTCACATGGTCACCTTTATTTTTTTTAGGACAGTGGCAGCCACCAACATGAATGAAACAAGCAGCCGTTCCCACGCTGTGTTTACCATTGTTTTCACTCAGAAGAAACTTGATACTGAGACCAACCTTTCCACTGAGAAGGTAGGAAAATTTCAGTGTCTGGGTTGGAGTTGTGTGGAATAGGGGTTTTCAGAAGTCTCTTTTGCTACCTCCTGCATTTTGTGGAAGGGAGGAATGTTGCCCTTTTACTTAATGGAGGATATTTTATATTTTCTGTTTGTCTTTTTTTTGCTTTTTGTTTTTTAGGGCCGCACCCACACATATGGAGGCTTCCAGGCTAGGGGTCTAATCGGAGCTGCAGCTGCCAGCCTACACCACAGCAACACAGGATCCGAGCCGCATCTGCGACCTCCACCATAGCTCATGGCATCACCGGATCATTAACTCATTGAGTGAGACCAGGGATTGAACCTGCAACCACATGGTTCCTAGTCAGATTCGTTTCTGTTGTGCCGTGACAGGAACTCCTCTGCTTGTCATTTTTATTCTACTCTAAATCAGTTTCGAGTATCGGTTCTTAAGTGAAATTACAAGATAGAAAATAGGGTTAAGGAGTTCCCTGATGGCTCATTGGGTAAAGGATCCACTGTTGTCATTGCTGTGACTCTGGTTCCAGCTATATAGCATGAGCTCCATCCCTGGGCCCAGAAGGTCATGCCATGGGCAAAGCTGAAAAGAAGAAAAGAAAGTAGGGTTAAGAAAAAACAATCCAGGGAGTTCCCGTTGTGGCTCAGTGGTTAACGAATCCGACTAGGAACCATGAGGTTGTGGGTTCGATTCCTGGCCTTGCTCAGTGGGTTAAGGATCCGGCGTTGCCATGAGCTGTGGTGCAGGTTGCGGGCGCGGCTTGGATCCTGCGTTGCTGTGGCTGTGGCAAAGGCCGGCAGCTACAGCTCCTGTTAGATCCCTAGCCTGGGAACCTCCATATGCCGCGGGTGCAGCCCTAGATAAGGCAAAAAGACAAAAAAAAAAAAGAAAAAACAATCCAAGACTTTTTTTCGAGTCTCAAAAACTACTCTGTGCGAGAGTTGAGCAGTTCTGTGGCAAGAAACTCCTTTTCTTTACTGGAACCTCTTAATTACTTCATTAACTTCTTTGCTATGTATATTTTACTCTTTTGAGCTCTGATAATGTTACTGTGGAATTAAACTGAGCAAACAAGTGGAAAAGATGTGTTTTGTTTTTGGGAAAAAAAAAAACTGCACAGCATTTCTGATGTTCTTCAAATACCTGGGTTCTTTAATTTGTCCTTTTCTACAGTGGTTGGCTAAATATATTAGACTTTGAAATTCCCTTTTGTGGTGCAATGGAAGCGAATCCAACTAGGAATCATGAGGTTGTGGGTTCGATCCCTGGCCTTGCTCAGTGGGTTAAGGATCTGGCGTTGCCGTGAGCTGTGGTGTAGGTTGCAGATGTGGCTCGGATCCCGCGTTGCTGTGGCTGTAGCGTAGGCCAGCGGCTATAGCTCCTGTTAGACCCCTAGCCTGGGAACCTCCATATGCTGTGAGTGCGGCCCTAAAAAAGGAAAAAAAAAAAAAAAAAAAAGACAAAAATAAATAAATAAATAAATAAATAGATTTATGTTGATTTCTATTCTGCCTATATTCCTAAGTAGCAGCTGCTAGATTTCTAAATCTGAAGTTAGATTTGTTGTGCTAGCTGTTACAAAGATCTTGCCTTATAAACTGAGTACTTTGTGATGTCGATATCACTAAAAACTAAAAATCACCTTGTACTTGGTGACTTGTTTGTTTTTAGCTGAAGGTTATTTTTTAAAGTATACTCTTTATATAGATGATCAAATACCTTGACACTGCTTAGCCAGAGGTTCTATATTAATGTTATTTAGTGGTCAGTGTTTGAATGGCACCAAGGAGTGTCCTATGTGAAAGTATTTTTTGCATTCTTCCATGATGTCAAATCTTCAAAAATAGTGATGTTAATCCCATAACCATAGCTTCCTTGTTAATTTTGGATACTTTTCTCTAAGCTTTACTGAAGCTTGAAAAAACTTTATTGAGGTGTTATTGAAGTACAATAAACTACACATAGTTGGAGTGTAAAATTGAATCACACATGTATGCAGTAGTCTCCCCCTTATCTGCCAGGATACATTTCAAGACCCGCAGTGGATCTCTGAACCTGCAGATAGTAATCAAAACCTTATATATGTTTTTTCACATACATACTTACATACCTGTGATAAAGTTTAATTTATAAATTAGGCACAATAAGAGATTGACAACAATAACAATAAAATAGAACAATTATAGCAATATACTGTGATATTGATTTGTGAATGTACTCTCTTTCACTCTCAAAATACCTGATTGTACAGAATTAGTGCCTTTTCCATGTCTTTTTTTTTTTTTTTTTTTTTTTTTTTTTTTTTTTTTTTTTTTTTTTTTTTTTTTTTTTTTTTTGCTTTTTAGGGCTGCAACCTATGGCATATGGAAGTTCCCAGACTAGGGGTCAAGTTGGAGCTGTAACTGCCGGCCTGTACTACAGCCACAGATCTGAGCTGCGTCTGCGACCTACGCCATTGCTCACAGCAGTGTCTGATCCTTAACCCACTGAGCAAGGCCAGGGATCGAACCCGCAACCTCATGGATACTAGTCGGGTTCATTACCCTCTGAGCCATGAAGGGAACTCCCGCCTTTTCCATCTTAACTGAGCAGTTGTCACACACTGTGATGATAACTTTTGCTGTCTGAAGTACAAGAGAAAAACTAACATGTATTTCTTTCTCCTTTGCGGTTTCATGAGTAGAAAATTCATTGTTACCATAGATATTAGCAACCTCAGCATGCGATTTTTTTTCTTTCCTTAAGTAAAAAACTTTCCTCTTTTCACTTAAAGGAAGTGATTTATATAAGGCTTCTCTTTGGCATATCTGAATTACCAGCATTACTACTCTTGTAGTTTGGGGCCGTTATTAAGTAAAATAATGTGATACCACAACAGTTGATCTGGTGACTGAGATGGCGACCAAGTGACTAAGGAATGGGATAGGCTGTACACAGGGATGATCATATTCTGGGCATGATGGAATGGGGCGGGGCTAGATTCCATCATGCTACCAGAATGACACACTATAAAACTTACAAATCGTTTATTTCTTGAATTTTCTCCTTATTATTTTCTGATGGCAGTTGACCATAGGTAAGGGAAGCTGCGGAAAGTGCAACTGTGATTAAGGGAGGACTGCTGTACACTTGTAAAGCCAATACCACAGATCGGATAAAGTGAATTTCCATTACCCCCCCGTGTTGCTTTATGCCCTTTTGTAGTCTCCACTACCCTCAGGCAGTCCCTGATTTGCTTTCTGTCACTATGGATTAGTTTAGACTTTCCAGAATTTTGTTTAAAATTTCTTTTTTTTTTTCAGGGCCGCACCCGCGGCATTTGGAGGTTCACAGGCTAGGGGTCTAATTGGAGCTGCAGCTGACGGCCAGCGCCACAGCCACAGCAACGTGGGATCCGAGCCGTGTCTGCAACCTACACCACAGCTCATGGCAATGCCGGATCCTTAACCCACTGAGCGAGGCCAGGGATCGAGCCCGCAACCTCATGGTTCCTAGTCGCATTCGTTAACCACTGAGCCACAATGGCAACTCCTCCAGAATTTTGTATAAATAGAATCATATAGTTATACTCTTTTCTGCCTGGCTGCTTTCACTTGCATAGTGATTTTGAGATTCATCTCTGTTGTGTGTATCATTAGTTCATTCATTTTTATTGCTGATTAGTATTCCGTTGTGTAGTTCACACATTAATTCATGTGTTGACAGGCATTTAAATTGTTCCCAGTTTTTGATCATGAAGATGCCATGAACATTTGTGTACAAGTCTTTGTGGGGATACTTGTGTTTGGTTTTGTTGATAAATACCTAGGAGTAGGATGGCTTAGTCTTAAAGTAAATGTAAGTTTAGCTTCTTAAGGATTAGTAGTGTATGGGAGTTCCAGTTGCTAGAAGCTTCATTTTTTTTTTTTTCTTTATAAAGCCGCATCTGTGGTATGTGGAAGTTCCCGCACTAGGAGTCAAATCAGATAGCTGCAGACCTGCACCACAGCCATAGCAACGGAGATCCAAGCTGTGTTTGCCAGCTACACCACAGCTCACCATGACACCTGATCCTTCACCCACTAAGCGAGGCCAGGAATTGAACCTGCATCCTCATGGATATTGGTCGGGTTCTTAAAACACTGAGCCACAACAAGAACTAGAAGCTTCATTTTTAACATGCCTTGTAATGCGTTATGACATATTTTAAAATATGTTTATCCTTAAATTATCTATTTTATTTATTTATTTTGTTGGCCATGTCTGTGGCATGTGAAAGTTCCCAGGCCAGGGGTTAAACCTGTGCCACAGCAGCGACCCAGGCTGCTGCAGTGACAATCCTAGATCCTTAACCCACTGTACTACAAGGGAGCTCCTAAAATCACTTCTTTTAAACCAAGATAATTGCTGTAAACTTTTTTGCATGCTCTTTATTTTATTTATTTATTTTTTGTCTTTTTGCCTTATCTAGGGCCACACCCACGGCATATGGAGGTTCCCAGGCTAGGGGTTTAACAGGAGCTGTAGCTGCTGGCCTACACCACAGCCACAGCAACACGGGATCCGAGCCGCATCTGCAGCCTACGTCGCAGCTCACGGCAACGCTGGATCCTTAACCCACTGAGCAAGGCCAGGGATCGAACCCGCAACCTCATGGTTCCTAGTCGGATTCGTTAACCACTGAGCCACGACGGGAACTCCTGCATGCTCTTTAAATTGACTACAGTCGGTTTGTCATCTTAATCCACATATAAGGGCCTTAATTATTATTTTTAGTCTTCTCTATGCCTTAATCTTTAAATTTCTTGTCTCTAAGTACTTTCTACTTCTACCTTGCTTATTTGTTAATTGCCCCAATATTCTTGCTTTTTACCAGGTCAGTAAAATCAGCTTGGTGGATCTTGCAGGAAGTGAACGGGCTGATTCAACTGGTGCCAAAGGGACTCGGTTAAAGGTATTTATTTTACCAAATAAATAGCCTAGTCAGTAAATGTTCTATAACACAGATCAACAGACTCTGGCCTATTGGCCAAATCTGACCCACTGCCCATTTTTGTAAATAGAACTTGCTGGGACACAGCTGCCTCTATTTGTTCATTGTTTGTGGCCGTGTTCATGCTATAGTGGTAGAGTTGAGAAGTTGTAGCAGGGACCACACGACCCACCATACCTTTCACAGAAAAGTTTTACTGACATCTGATTTGTAACTTCAATGAAAAGATGCATAATAACATTTAAGGAGGGCTTCTGGTCAAGGTGAAAATTGAATTGTATTTTGAGGAACAGTCAGAATTTGGTTAGATGTAAGTTAAGGGACAGTAATGGGAAAAGAGTACTTAAGCTCCAGATGTGGGAAGGGGTTGGACTTCTCTAGAGATATGCTTAACAGGAGGAGAAATTTGGTGTCAGCGAGCTGTAGGGGAAGGGCTGCATCTCTGAGTTTTTGGAGGACAGGCATCTTGACGATACTTTAGGACTATGAGTTAGGCGTGTGGTCCTGGCATGTCAAGAAGTGGAGAGGAGTAAAGATTGAGAGTTAAGGAGTTCCCATCATGGCTCAGCGGAAATGAATCTGACTAGCATCCGTGAAGACCTGGCCTTGATCAGTGGGTTAAGGATCTGGCGTTTCCATGAGCTGTGGTGTGGGTCACAGATGCGGCTTGGGTCTGGTGTTACTGTGGCTGTGGCG
The DNA here is from genome assembly GCA_004024745.2 of Catagonus wagneri. Classification (NCBI taxonomy): domain Eukaryota; kingdom Metazoa; phylum Chordata; class Mammalia; order Artiodactyla; family Tayassuidae; genus Catagonus; species Catagonus wagneri. The sequence goes on from PVHT021183551.1 coordinate 2,149,384, forward strand.
TAGGCCGGCGACTACAGCTCAGCGATTAGACCCATAGCCTGGGAACCTCCGTATGCCATGGGTGCAGCTCTAAAAAGCAAAAAACAAAACAAAGAAAAAAAAAAATATATATATATAGAGAGAGAGAGAGGGAGTTAAAGGAGGTTTTTAGAGTTTGTGGTGATAAAAAAATCAAATAATGCTAGCATATGGCTAATTGTATTTTATGTAGTATATGTGATGTGATAATAGTAGAAATTCTTTATCATAATCCTTTTATGTTTGGTATTGATTTCAGGAAGGAGCAAATATTAATAAGTCCCTTACAACCTTGGGTAAAGTCATTTCAGCCCTGGCAGAGGTGGTAAGTATTATACTTCAGTGTAAGGGAAAAATTTGTCAGTTGAGCAAATGTACTAGATGATATTTTATGACTGTTTATGAAGGCTCTCCTTTTCTGGTCCTTTTATGTAATATTGCTTGTCTCCTTTTAGAGGTTTCCAGATAAAATACTAGGTATCACACACTTTGACTTTGTACCAAAAGTAAAAGTGATTAAGGAAAATGAAAGTAAATGTAGACCTCTAAAGGCTAGAATTAGAACTGCTGAGACCTAAAGTTTGACCTTTTGAGCCTTATTTTATATCTCTCATAAAAACCAAGTGTGTTTATTGCATATTTTTTTTATGTGGTTTTTTTTCTAAATAGCATACTGTACCTTTTAGAATATTTTGAGCAGTTTGCCTTGGTGAATGCAGTTGATTTGTGGGTCAATAATATATTTTTTAAAATAGTTTTATTTTTTATTATACCTTAGCAATGGGACACTAAAGCTGAAACAATTTTTGTATAAGGGGCTTCATTATTTAGGTTAGAAGCTAAGAGAGTACTGTTGTCTGCTCTAATTTAATTTATTCCTGCTTTGAATCCCGACAAAGAATTAAATGTTTTCTTGCTTGTCTCTAAGAAGTCATACTTAACTTATGACTTTAAATTTAAACAAAATATTTTCTATTTGGAGGCTTATCCTGTGTTCTCATTCTCTTTTTAAATGCTTTCATCTGTAGGATAACTGCACCAGCAAGGTATGGTGAGATATGGCAGTAATGAACTAGCTATAGAATTAATTGTGATGATTTTAAATCCTCAGCTGGATGTATGGAGGCATAAGTGGGAATGGAACCTTCAAAAAAACTTTCTGTTATTTGTTTTCTAGCTCTGGAATTTAGAATTGATTTTTAGGGTGACCATCAATCGTGAGACTGCACACCCAGAGTGATTTAGGGAACATGGCGTGTGCTTTGGAGAATGAATAAGGGAACAAGAGACAAACTTGAGGAAGTTTGCATGTTGTATTATCTTATGCTGCTTCTCTTAGTGATCTGTAGGATTGCCACTTGAAGAAGTCTCCTGTGAACCTCTTCAAGAGCAATAAAAGTATTTCTTTCTTTTTTTTTTTTTAGGGCCATACCCGTGGCATTTGGAGGTTCCCAGGCTAGGGGTCAAATTGTAGCTACAGACCACCTACACCACAGCCATAGCAAGGCGGGATCTGAGCCCCATCTGCAACCTACACCACAGCTCATGGCAACACCAGATCCTTAACCCACTGAACGAGGCCAGGGATTGAACCTGCAACCTCATTGTTCCTAGTTGGATTCGTTTTTGCTGAGCCATGATGGAAACTCCTAAAAGATACTTCTTAAGGGTACCATTCTAAAACATAGCTGGTTTCTTGAAATTATTGGTATATTTTTCTTAAACATCTCTTATTATCTTGTTTTCCCCCATGCAAAGTCATGGATTATTTAAATCATCAAAAGTTTTTTTCTACTCTTTGGTTACACATAAAGTACAGGCTCTGGAATTAAATTTCTAACTGCATCTAGAAAACATATGCATCCTTGTTAATCCAGAGACAATAGATTTTTCTCTTATTTATACTTGCAAAGAGAGATTCCAAAATGTGTGGAGTTCCCATTGTGCTTAGGAGGTTAAGAACCTGACTGTTATCCGTGAGGGTATGGGTTTGATCCCTGGCCTTGCTCAGTGGGTTAAGGATCTGGTGTTGCCATGAGCTGTGGTATAGGTTGCAGACACGCTTGGATCCCGCATTGCTGTAGCTGTGGCTTAGGCTGGCAGCTGCAGCTCTGATTTGACCACTTGCCTGCGAACTTCCATATGCTACAGGTGTGGCTGTAAGACCAAAAAAATAAAGGATAAAATGTACTACTGTGAGTTCCTGTTAGGGGCACAGCAGAAATGAATCCGACTTGTATCCATGAGGATGTGGGTTCAATTCCTGGCCTCGCTTAGTGGGTCAGCGATTTGATGTTGCCATGAGCTGTAGTGTAGGTTGCAGACACAGCTCAGATCCTGTGTTGCTGTGGCTGTGTTGTAGGCCAGGCAGCTGTAGCTCTGATTTGACCCCTAGCCTGGGAACCTCCGTATGCCAAAGGTGTGGCCTTAAAAAGCAAAAAAAAAAAAAGGTATTACTGCTTTTTTGTCTAAATAATAGAGCACTTAACAGATTGCTCTGAATCACAAGAGTAACACTGGCGTTAGAGGCAGTATCTGCATTGAAATTTATTTGTTTTTTCTTTTCGTTTTTCTTTTAAGGGCCATACCCACAGCACGTGGAAGTTCCCAGGTTAGGTGTCCAATCAGAACTGTAGCTGCCGGCCTACACCACAGCCACAGCAATGCAGGATCTGAGCCTTGTCTGTAACCTACACTGCAGCTCATGGCAACGCCGTATTCTTAACCCACTGAGCAAGGCCAGGGATTGAACCCTGGTCCTCATGGATACTAGTTGTATTTCCACTGCGCCGCAATGGGAACGCCTGAGATGTTTTTAAATATATGGATTTGTTAAATAAAATAGGAGTTCCTGTTGTGGCTCAGCAGTTAATGATCCTGACTAGTATCCATGAGGACCTGGGTTCGATCCCTGGCTTTACTCAGTGGGTTAAGGATCCAGCGTTGCTGTGGCTGTGGTGTAGGCCAGCAGCTGTAGCTCCAATTGGATGGACCCTTAGCCTGGGAACTTCCGTATGCCACAGATGTGGCCCTGAAAAGAAAATAAGTAAATGAATTAAATTAAAAGTAACATAAAGTAAAATAAATTGTAGAATAAAAAAATATAGATTTGTTCTGTACTTCTACAGAAATATTAATAAAACATAATGCTCTTTTTTTTGTTCTGTTCATTGGAAAAAGCCACCTTAGTTTAAACATCTCTCTGGTATTTGATAATACATATGTGTTGACATTGTTCAGATATCTAATCTGGGTCCCAGAACTATGAAGATTTAAAATTTAGTGGTAATTCAGGGGAGTTCCCGTTGTGGTGCAGTGGAAACGAATCCGACTAGGAACCATGAGGTTGTGGGTTCGATCCCTGGCCTTGCTCAGTGGGTTAAGGATCCGGCATTGCCGTGAGTTGTGGTGTAGGTTGCAGACGTGGCTTGGATCTGGCGTTGCTGTGACTGTGGCCTCGGCTGGCGGCTACGACTCCGATTGGACCCCTAGCCTGGAAATCTCCATATGCTCTGGGTGCAACTCTAAAAAGAAAACAAACAAACAAACAAACAAAAGAACCTGCTGTGGGAAATGACGTTCTGATTGGTAGAACATGGTCTGTGGGCAGAGTGGGATGAGATGTAGGGGACATTTTTGATGAGATGGAATTCAAGTGCCAATTTGCCTATTTCCTTTCCTCTTTAACAAAGCAGAGGTCAGCTCCTTAGTACTCTTTTTCTGAATACCCGTGCTTTAGCAAGAAGTAGATCATCCTTATTTTAATTTCATCCTAGATATTACCAGAAAAGGATTACAAAACTGCCTGTTACTAAGGAGACATTTATCACTGAACCCTGGCTTTGCACTTAGTAGCTTCTTTAATTATCATGGCACAGTAGTCAGCAGATATTGGAGTAGCTATTATGTTAAACCTTTGTATTGTTTCTTACTTTGAGAGGATATGATTTCCTCCATTTCAGTACTGGTTTTGCATTGGTGCTTTTTGTTCTATCCTGTGATAATGAAAGGGCCATGGAGAGAGTAGTGGGAATAAACTCTTGATAAATATAGAAAATTTACCTTTGCAGTCTTTATAAAATTCCTGATTCGCAGATTACATCACTTTCTTAGACCTTTTCACTTTGAGTCCTCATTCTTGTGGTTGGATTCATTTTGGACATAACTTCCTTTTAGAGAAACTAAATGTGTTAAAGAGTTACTAGATATGCAATAACCCACTTGATGACTTGATGGCTGACTAAGTAAATTCATTAACTCAATGAATTATTCCTACACATCCAATCTGGAATGCACAGGATTTACTTTGCCCTTCTGCAGAGGTAAAAACTATTGTTTGAGGATTGGGTGTAAGATGATATTAAGGAATTATTGTTAAGTTTAAGTGTGAGAATGATCTCACAGTTTTTTTTTTTTTTTAAACAATGTGCTTCTCTTTTAGAGATATGTTCTGAAGTATTTATAGGTGAAATGTTGGATTTGCTTTAGAGCCTCACACAAGTCATAAAAGACAGGATATTAGTTAATAGCATTGTGTTAAATTTCCTGAATTTGGTTATTGAATTGTGGCTGTGTAAAAGAATGTCCCTGTCAGCTAAGTGTTCAGGGATAAAAGGGGATGGAGTTTGTAGTTTCCTCCAAAATGGTTCAGGAAGAAAAACTGTCGTACAGTGTTTGAGGGATCACTGGAATATTACAAAATATTGATAATGGTTGGGGCTGCATGATGGATTTGTGGTAGCTCATTATACTACTCTAAACTGCTATGTATATTTTTCATTTTTCCAAATAAAATATAAAAGTAAATATTTATTGGATTAGCTTGGGTATTGTGAAGAACTGAAGCTGTTGAGTGTTAAATTTCAATGGTGATGAGTCCTACTGTAATATTAATTTACTTAGGAATTTTAGACTGGTTTGCCTTTCATGTGAATTATTCTTCTCTAACAACAGTAAGGGAGGCTCAGACCATTTCTTTCTGTTTAACAGAGTAAGAAGAAGAAGAAAACTGATTTTATTCCCTACAGAGATTCTGTACTTACTTGGCTCCTTCGAGAAAATCTAGGTAAGTTCATCACTGGTGTGTAATCATCTTTTTGAAGCTGTGTACTGGTTATCTTTTGTGGCTAATTGGCCTATATGTCTGTTTTAGAGAAGAATTATCTCTGGATGTCCGTGTTACCAACTTGAGTGCGCTTTCGCTTTTTTCATTTTTACTCTTGATTTAAGCTGCTTGGCTTTTGTTCACCTTTATTTTATTTTTGCTTTTTTTTCTACCAGTTCTGTTGAGATATAGTTAACATACAGCACTGTGTAAATTTATGTGTATAACATAATGATTTAACTTACATATGTAATGACATGATTATCATGAAAAGTTTAGTGAATATCTATCCTCTTATAGTAAAAAAATTGAAGGGAAAGAAAACATTTTTTCTTACGACGAGAGCTCCTAGGATTTTCTTTCTTAACAACTTTCGTGTGTAACATACTGCAGTGCTAATTATATTATATTGTATATTACATGCCTAGTACTTATTATAACTGGAAGTTTGTACCTTTGGACCGCCTTTGTCTAATTTCCCCTCGGCCCCACCCCCTATCTCTGGTAACCACCAATCTGATCTATTTTTCTATGAATTTCTTTGTTTTTAAAGAATAGTTGACCTACAATGTTAGTTCCTATTAAACAACGTGGTGATTTGGTATTTCTATACATTGAAAACTGATCACCATGATAAGTCTAATTACAGTGTATTACCATACGAAGATATTATGTAGTTATTGACTGTATTTCCCACACTGTATGTAATTATCTCTATATATGGGTTTTTTTTCCCCCACGGTGTGCAGCAGCTTGATGTGGGATCTCAGTTCCCAGACCAGGGATTAAATCTGGGCTGCAGCAGTGAAAACACCAATCCTAACCACTAGGCCACAGGGGAACTCCCCATATGGGTTATTTTAAGTTACTAATCTCTTAAATTCAAATGCATTTTAACAACCTAAGTTTTTTACTCTCTCCTTTCATGTTTAATGTTTTTGACATCATAGTGTACATCTTTTGTTTTATCTCTTAACTATTTATTGAGGATATAGGTGACTTTTCTGCTCTTGTCTGTTAATCTTCCTACTTCATACATGGTTGACTACTACCTTTACTGTATATTTAACTTTGCCAATGAGATTTTTTCCTTTTGTAGTTTTCATGTTTTCAGTAGTGGCCTTTTCTTTTTCAGTTAGAGAAGTCCCATTAACATTTCTTGTAAAACTGGTTAGTGATGCTGAACTCTTTTAGCCTTTGCTTATCTGTAAAACTTTTGATCTCCATCAGATCTGAATGAAAGCCTCGTCAGGTAGAGTATTCTTGGCTGTAGGCTTTTTCCTTTCATCATTTAAAATATTTTGTGCCACTTCTTTCTGGAGAGTTTCTGCTGAAATGTCAGCTATCTGATAGCCTTATGGGAGTTCCCTTGTAATAGTTTGTTGCTTTGCTTTTCCTTTGTTTTTAATATTCTTTATTTTTTTTTCTTGCCCTTTTTTTTCCCCCCTTAAAGAGCTGCATCTACAGCATATGGAAGTTCCCAGGCTAGGGGTTGAATCAGAAGGGCAGCTGCCAGCCTAACCACAGCCACAGCAATGCCAGATGCAAGTCACATAAGCAGCTTATGCCACACTCATGGCAATGCTGGATCCTTAACCCACTGAGCAAGGCCAGGGATCGAACCCACATCCTCATGTGTACTAGTTGGGTTCATTACCACTGAGCCACAACGGGAACTCCAAACATTCTTTCTTTATTTAAAATATTTTCGGCATTTTATTTATTTTTTAATTTTTATTTTTTTGCTTTTTTAGGTCCGCATCCACAGCATATGAAGGTTCCCAGGCTAGGGGTTGAATCAGAGCTGCAGCCACTGGCCTACGGCACGGCCATAGTAACATGGGATCTGAGCCACGTCTGTGACCTACACCATAGCTCATGGCAACACGGATCCTTAACCTACTGATTGGGGCCAGGGATGGAACCTGCATCCTTGTGGATCCTAGTTGGGTTCATTAAACATTGAGCCACAAAGGGAACTCCTATGTTTGCCATTTTAATTACATTGTGTCTTGGTGTTGTCCTCTTTGGGTTGATCCTGTTTTAGACTCTCTCTGATTCCTTGATTTCTATTTCGTTTCCCAGGTTAGGGAAGTTTTCATCTATTAGATCGTCAAATATGTTCTCTCCCTCATTTTCTTATGCATCCCCTAGAATTATCATGTTAGTACACTTGATATTGTACCAGAAGTCTCTAAAACTGTCCTCATTTCTTTTTATTCTTTTTTCTGTTCAGCTTCAGTAATTTCCACTACTCCATCTTCTAGCTCGATGGTCTTATTCCTCAGTATTATTTAATATACTCTTGATTCTTTCTAGTGTATTTTTCATTTCAGTTATTCTACTCTTTATCTCTTTTTGGTTCTTTACATTTTCTAACACTTGTTAAAAACTTATAAATTCTTACTCTGTTCTGGGGGGTCTTAAGGTACCAGATCTGCTGGTGGGCAGAGCCAGTTCCAGCACTGATAAGCTAGAGGGAGGACCCCAGAATGGAAGCTCCCCCAAACGGCTGCTGCCAGGGTTTGTGTCCCCAGGGTGCACTCCTGCCCTCTGGGAGACTTTCCAAGATAGGTGTGTGTGTCTGACCCAGGCTTCTTTCAGATTACTGCTTCTGCCGTGGGTCCCAGAGTGTGTGAGATTTTATGTGCATCCTTTTAGAGTGGAGTCTCTATTTTCCAAAGCCCTCCGGCTCTCCCAAAGTTAAGCCACACTAGGCTTCAAAGCCAGTTTTTCTGGGAGTTTGTTCTAGTGCAGAAGCCTGATATGGGGCTCAGACCCTTTGCTCTTTCATGAGAATCTCTGCAATTGTAATTATTCTCCTGTTTGTGGGTTGCCCACCAAGGAGTATGGGTCTTAACTGTACAACCTCTCCACCACTCCTACTCATCTCATTGTGATTTAGTTGTAGAAGACCTTTTCTGCTAGTACTCCAGTTTTTCTTATCAATAGTTGTTCTTTAAATAACTGTAATTTTAGTGCTCCTGGGTGAAGAGGTGAGCTCAGGGTCTTCCCACTCTCCCATCTTGGCTAGCTCTCTGGATTTGCTCACCTTTAAGTCAGTTTGCCCCCATATCTTGTTGACTTCAGGATATGAACTGTAAAGTGGTTGTTCATCCGACTACACACCAGCTTCAAATTGTTATTCCATCTTCCTTTTTGAAAAGGAATGTTTCTTTGAAGTGCCCATAATGAGATGTTACCAACCCGTGCTCCTTTTTGCTGATGTTTTCGGACCTTCAGGCCACTGCCCTTTATTAACTGTTCATTAAGCCCCTTTCCTTCCTTCTTGATGAGGAGAGAATGATGGCTGTGTCACATGTTACTGATTGAAGGAAGTGGCTGAGAATGACCTGTTGGACTGTCCTGTGTCACCACTGACTTTCACATCCCTAGGGTGTGTCTTTGGTGGAGTGTTTGAAATTTTGATAGGAGTGGGAAGAGGGAAACTGGACACAGTACATCCAGACACCAAGATTTAGGTATAACAGGAGTTCCCGTCATGGCTCAGTGGTTAACAAATCCGGCTAGGATCCATGAGGTTTCGGGTTCAGTCCTTGGCCTTGCTCAGTGGGTTAAGGATCCGGCATTGCCGTGAGTTGTGGTGTAGGTTGCAGACACGGCTCTGATCCCGTGTTGCTGTGGCTGTGGTGTAGGCCGGCGGCTACAGCTCCTATTAGACCCCGAGCCTGGGAACCTCTATATGCCGTGGTGCAGCCCTAGAAAAGGCAAAAAAAAAAAAAGATTTAGGTATAACAGTACCTGGCATGGGAACATTAAAAAATGTCTGTTGATTAAATCTTAGAATCTGAGATTGTGCTGTCTGATTTGACACAATCAATGAAATTCTTTCTAAAATGAGCATGATTTGAGATAATCATCATTCATCTTTTTAGGTGGCAATTCTCGGACTGCAATGGTTGCTGCCCTGAGCCCAGCAGATATCAACTATGATGAAACTCTGAGCACTCTCAGGTACTCCAATTTGATGTCAGTGGCTAAAAAGCACACAGTGCCACCATTAGTCTTTATGCCATGGATTTTCTTGCACTGTGCAGGTAGTCACTTGAGTGAATAATCATCCATTCCTCCCTCTCATAACAGAGAAAACATGGGAGAAAAAATATTTTTATTAAAGTAGAATTCACTTGTTTGTAGTTATCAGTTTCATTGAGAAAGCCAGGAACTTTTTCATAGGAAAGATTAAATTTGCTCAAGTAAGATTTTGGGGTAACTTTTAGATAATAGCAAAAATTTCTGGAATTCCCTGGTGGCTCAGCAAATTAAGAAACCAGCATTGTCACTGCTGTGGCTTCGGTAGCAGCTGTGGCACAGGTTTGATCCCTGGCCCAGGAATTTGTACATGCCATGGGCACAGCCAAAAAAAAAAAATCTTAACAATATTTATTCCTATTAAATTGTCCCTTTCTTGTGTTTGTCATTATAGAAATGTTCCACATCATAAAAAGTAATACAGTTTTGGGAGTTCCTATTGTGGCTCAGTGTTAATGATCTCGACTAGTATCCATGAGAACATGGTGGGTTCAATCCCTGGCTTTGCTCAGTGGGTTAAGGACCCAGCATTGCCATGAGCTGTGGTGTAGGTTGCAGATGTGGCTTGGATCTGGCATTGTGGTGTCTGTGGCTGCGGCTAGCAGCTGTAGCTCTGATTTGACCCCTAGCATGGGAAAGTCCACATGCCGAAGGTGCACCCCTAAAAAGACAAAAAAAAAGTAATAAAAGTAATACAGTTATGAGTACACGTGATCTATTGAAAACTACTCACAGAGTGTTCACTAATAGGATAGTTCTGTATGTGAATAGGTTGCATTACTTTACACCACAGCTCACAGCAATGCTAAAACCCACTGAATGAGGCCAGGGATCAAACCTGTGTCCTCATGGATACTAGTCAGATTCATTTGTTGTGCTACAATGGGAACTAGGTTGCATTTATTCCCTTTGCGATCTTGAGTAAATTACTTATTGGAGTCTTCAATTTTATAAAGTATTGTAAAGCTGCTACAAATGTATTATTATTAAAGCTCATAAAATGTGTAAATACTCAAGTTTGATTTCGAAATAATGGTATGTTATTTATGAGAAATAGAGCATTTGAGGAATGGCAAAAATGTGTTTTCTTTTTGGATCTAGATATGCAGATCGTGCAAAACAAATTAAATGCAATGCTGTTATCAATGAGGACCCCAATGCCAAACTGGTTCGTGAATTAAAGGAAGAGGTGACACGGCTGAAGGACCTTCTTCGTGCTCAGGGACTGGGAGATATTATTGATAGTAAGTGAATTAAGGATCAACACAAAATCTGTTCCTTTCCTCTCCAGGGATCTTAAACTTCGGTTTAAGGAACTTAATGAAGCCAGGTGGTAGAGAAAGAGTTTTTTGTTTTTTCTTAACTTCTTAAAAAGCCCATTGAAAATGATATCAGAATTCCTTTATGTAATGTTCTTTGTACCAGGTTATCCATTTGAACTCATCAAATTAGTTTTTAAAAATAATGTATCACTATTTGTATTTTTATGAGATTTCTATTTTTGATCAGCACTGAAGTTTATTTGGAATGTTGTTTATTCTCACTGAGAAATATTTGCTTCATAAAATTGTTACTTGAAATTTTTGTTTCTAAGTTATGAATTTCTCTGTATATATGTAAGGAACTCGCCATTCCAGTCTCCTTTCAGATAGGATTTGCCTTTGAGTGGTCACCCTCCTATAGAATGACTGAATACCCCTGACTCACTCCTTATTTAAGAAGGCAAAAAGAGGAGTTCCCGTCGTGGCTCAGTGGTTAACGAATCCGACTAGGAACCATGAGGGTTCGATCCCTGGCCTTGCTCAGTGGGTTAAGGATCCAGCGTTGCCGTGAGCTGTGGTGTAGGTTGCAGACGCGGCTCAGGTCCCGTGTTGCTGTGGCTGTGGCTGTGGCAACGGCCAGCAGCTACAACTCCTGTTAGACCCCTAGTCTGGGAACCTCCATATGCCGTGGGTGCGGCCCTAAATAAGGCAAAAAGACAAAAAAAAAAAAAATGGCGAAAAGAATCAAGTTCAAGAATTAGACTTCCAGAGAGTCTTACAGTGTTGTCTTAAAATGAATCTTCCTTAACCTCAGAGATCTGTCTGGATAATGTCTAATCAGAAGTTCTCCTGAGTTAACTAGATTATTCAGTTAGAGTAGTATATGGGCTATTTATTTATTTAATAAAGCATGTTTTTATTTTGAGAGTAAGATTAATGTAACATTTGGAATTCTGAAAAGATTTTCCAGGCCTCTTGTTCAGTGCTTACTGATTAGCACCTGATTTTACCTGAATATGTACGATTTGTAAAATGATAATATATTATTCTGAGTGTTAATGTTTTCACCTTCCCAAATGCCAAATACTGCTCTGCTCCCCCTCTGTGTCACTGCTGAACCTGAACTTTGACCCTTCTTGTATTTTCCCTCTTGCTTACCTTCAGTTGATCCATTGATCGATGATTACTCTGGAAGTGGAGGCAAATGTGTGTATTTCACGTATTGGTTATTTCCAGTACTCTGACTTGCTAATCTGCCTCTGCTGGATCAGCCTTAAAATGAGCTTTGCATGCCAGCAATCCTAACAGGGAAATCCCAGACAGAGCATACCGTAGGTTCAGAAATGATCCTATTTTTGCCCTTTTCCATTAGCAAAGCAGTCTTTTGCTGAATTTCAGTTTGTGGCTTGAATAAAGTTGAGAGGCTTAAAAACCTCTTGCTGTTTCTACTCTTTAGCTTTTCCACTTAAATGTGATTAAATTGAATCCAAAGTCATAGGATGATGAAGATAATGATGCAGCAGCTCACAGTTATTGCGTGTTTATAATGTGCCAGGACCTATTCTGAGTATCTTGAAAACAGTATTTCATTTAATCCTGTCAGAGACTCTGATAAATTTCCATTTTGCCCATTTTACCAGTGAGGACACTGCTGCCGGAGTGGTTAGTTTGCCACTAATTGAGATCATCCCGTGGTTTGTATTTGGTCAGACTGGGTAGGGTTAACTCAGAGCTCTAGTTTTCAATCATTGCTACACTTTTTTGGCTTCCTGATCCTTCAGGGTCTGATTATTTAATAGAAAAATGCTTTTAAATTATCTGTGTGATTCCAAGCCTTAATGTATATTTAATTGAAAACAGTCACTTCTGTTTGGCTAAATCTCCATGTTTGAGTAGATTACAAATTAAAAAAGACTTGGGTGTCTAAAATGTGTTCTTGAGGAGTTACCGTTGTGGTGCAGTGGAAACAAACCTGACTAGTAACCTTGAGGACACAAATTCGATCCCTGGCCTCTCTCGGTGAGTTAAGGATCTGGCTTTGCCGTGAGCTGTCGTGTAGGTTGCAGATGCAGCTCGGATCCCGAGTTGCTGTGGCTGTGGTGTAGGCCGGCAGCTGCAGCTCCAATTCGACCCCTAGCCTGGGAACTTCCATATGCTGCAGTTGGGCCCTAAAATGCAATAAAATAAAATGTGTGGTTGAAATGAGGATGTTTTATAAAGGATCACACACGATTACTCTCCATATCTGTCATTATGTTGGTGAGAAAGTAAATTTTTACCCTTTTAAGATAATTCATCAAGGAATTACTATCTTAGGGTAAATTAAGAATCCTGACATTTGAGGGGGTTAAGTTTTAGATTTTTATTGATTCACTAATTTATTTCTATAGTAGGGCATGTATAACAAGGCTTGGCAGACAGTGAGCAAACCAAACGTAGCCCTGACTGCAGTGGTGAGGTTAGGCCTTGAAGATGCTGTAACGTCCTCATACAGAGGGACTCTTGGAGTGAAACAGCTCTGTCTGAGATTTCCAAAGCCAGCTGCTACTGGTGTGGGAAAGACACCCTCTTGTTCTTGCTTTTGTGCTCAAGGTGATGCTGCTGCCAGCTTGTTGCCTCACTCTTCTCTGAGCAGTTGTGGCATCTCCCAAAAAGCTATGCATGACTAAGTTTTAATTCTGTGTCGTGCGGGAGAGCAGCCCTGACTACTTCTGTTTTGACCACTACTCTTAATTCCTTTTAGGGCTTGCATGTATCAGTTGGACCTTCTAAACTCTGCCCATCCTGTTCTTTCCCACCTTGCTGCCATCACTTGATGGCTAATGCTTTGCTCCAGTTCCTATCCCCCTTTTACAACTTGCTTGTTTTCCTATATTCTGCACTTGCAGATGGTGGTTTTCAAACTGTCTTGAAGCAGCTACTGGTTTTAAGAGGCTTCAAGAACTGGCTTTGATTAAATTGACATGGATAGACCCAGAGAGAGCTAATAATAATTTTTCTCACTCTTTGTATTGAGTCATATTATATCCTTTAAGGAAAATGTAGTTAGTTTTGCTATGAATTTTAAGCGGTGTAGATTTTCTTACATTTAAAAATGGGCTAGGAGTTCTTTTCCTGGTGCAGCGGAAACGAATCCAACTAGGTGGTTGCAGGTTCGATCCCTGGCCTCGCTCAGTGGGTTAATGATCTGGCCTTGCCGTGAGCTGTGGTGTAGGTTGCAGACGCAGCTCTGATCTGGCATTGCTGTGGCTGTGGTGTAGGCCGGCAGCTGTAGCTCCGATTAGACCCCTAGCCTGGGAACCTCCATATACTGCAAGGTGCAGCCCCAAAAAGCCAAAAAAAAGGGGGGGCCTAATTTGAAAATAAGAATACACCAGTACCTATGGATTTCCTCTGGTGCCTGTTTGAGAAGGACAGCTAATGAAGGAAAGCACAAACAGAAAATTAATGAATTTCTGGTTTGTGGCTCTTTTTACCAAAACTAAGTTTAAAAGCAAAATACCTTTATTAGTAAATGAGAGTATGTCCCTAAAAACTTGTATTCCATACTAGGAACTCGGCTTTACCACTGACTCATGGTCATACCGTACTTATAATCAGCCTTAATTTTTGCTTGCTCTAATAGATGAATCTAAGCTACACGAAATTCAGTAATTTGTTATTCTTCCCTGTTGAGGTGATCGGCCTTGAGTTCTTAACCAGGACTTATACAAAACTCCTGTGATTTCTACAATTACCTCTCCCTTTTTTTTAGAAGGGATATGTTAAAAATCCTTGTTAGGTGTTCCCATCGTGGCTCAGCAGAAACGAATCTGACTAGTATCCATGAGGATACAGATTCAATTCTTGGCCTTACTCATGGGTTAAGGCTCTGGCGTTGACGTGAGCTGTGGTGTAGGTCGCAGACATGGCTGGGATCCTGAGCTGCTGTGGCTGTAGTGTAGGTCAGTGGCTACAGCTCTGATTTGACCCCCTAGCCTGGGAACTTCTATATGGTGTGGGTGTGGCCCTTAAAAAAAAAATCCTTTTTAACACACAAAGAATGCTGCTAAGTTCTGAAATTTTTGTTTTAATGTAACATTTTCTTTGGAATTTTTGCTGAATGCCATAAAATACTGGGCAGGTTGATATGTACTGATATCGATAAATAAATGACCATCTTTTTTCCCCCTTACTATTACAGACTGCTGGGATTTAATAGTGTAATCCTAAGACATTGTAGATTTGGACCCATAGAAGAAATAGAAGGAATGTAGCACGGAGGTTTATGCCTGAGCGGTACCCTTTGAAGTTCTGGTTGCTCCTACCGATATGGTGTTACCCCACACTGGAAGTTTTTAGTTTCTAAATTCAGAAATGGTTCTTCTCGTCTACGATGCCAGTATTAAAGACAGACACGTTTTAGAACTGCCATCTAGAACAATTATAATTTGTCTTTGTATCATAACTTGTCTTTGTCTTGGCGCTTTAATGCTGTCCTTTCTTATACTGGTGTTCCTTCCTGTCTTTTTTCTTCTGCTCCTTTCTACTTTTTCTGCCTTCCCTTCTTTCTGTCTCCCAGATCTGAAAGATTTTCAGAACAATAAGCATAGGTACTTGCTAGCCTCTGAGAATCAACGTCCTGGCAATTTTTCCACAGCATCCATGGGGTCCCTTACTTCATCTCCATCTTCCTGCTCACTCAATAGTCAGGTGGGCTTAACATCTGTGACTAGTATTCAGGAGAGGATCATGTCTACACCTGGAGGAGAGGAAGCCATCGAACGTCTCAAGGTAAGTAGCAACTCGGAATCAATGAAAGTTATTCGGTTTGGTTCCACAGGGCAGAGTTAGGACTACAAATCACTGAGATGTTGACTCAGCATATGGAAGAGGTGTCCTGAAGATGAAATTGCTGGTTATAATATCTATTCATCAGAATGCTTGAATCTGACATGGCCGGGCAGAGATGGGAGCGAGAGACAGATGGGCAGATTGTAGGTTGGCCATGCAGAGTAACTGATAAGTAGATTTGTCCATTAATTTTGAGGTCGTTTATAAGTCACAGTACAATCATTTAGTTAGAAATTTCATTGGGAGCTAAGTAATTAAACATTTGGTTTCTTTTGAAGGTAGAATTCTGTATAGAACCATGCTTCCGTTAGTAAAGTTGTATAATCAAAAGAAAGTTTGAACATTTGAATAGGTGTACCAGATTTATTCAGAGATACATGAAATGATGTTTTCTGGAAGTTCATAGAAAGCCCCGTGAGCATTGTTGTGGAAGGGGTGGCCCCTTTCCGCCGCCATGCTGGTGCACGCAGGGTCATGGATCTTCGTGCTGGTGCTGTGTTCTTGAGTCCCGCGTGTGCAGGTCACCTGCATGGCAGCCGGCTCAACTTTCCCAGCCTGTTGCTGCCTCTGTGGTACTTGCTTGTCTCTCCCCATGGTTATGAATGTTAGGAGCAGCAAACGTTCTGACTCATAGGTTCTTCCTTCCCCCTTGGTGATTACAGTGAAAGCAGACAGTTGTCAGCCTGGGGCCGTCCATCAGATCACTGTGACAGCAATACAAATGTCTTTTCTTTCCCTGCTTGTCACCTCCAGGATGATAGTTTGATCTGTATCTTGTGGCCTTTGAATTCAAGAGTAGCAAGGGAGGAAAAACAAGGAGGGCTTTCCTCAGGTTGCTGCTGTGGTGCGGGTTCGATCCCTGGCCTGGGAACTTTCACATGCTGCAGGCATGGCCAAAAACTGAAATGAAACAAAGCAAGGAAGGCAAAGAAACCTTTTTTTTCTTTCTTTTTTTGTCCTTTTTGGGCCGCACCCACGGCATGTGGAGGTTCCCCAGCTAGTGGTTGAATCAAAGCTGCAGCTGGCAGCCTACACCACAGCCACAGCAACTCTGGATCCAAGCCAAATCTGTGACCTACACCATAGCTCACAGCAATGCTGGATCCCCAACCCACTGGGCAAGGCCTGGGATCGAACCTGCATCCTCATGGATACCAGTTGGGTTTGCTAAGCACTGAGCCACGAAGGGAACTCTGGCAAAGAAACTTTAAGGAGCTGGGAAGTTGCAGTTCTGCTGCCAGCATGCAGTCCTCTTCACGCTGCACTCAGTATGGTATTTACCACTGCGACTGCTTATTCAACAACTCAGGATCCAAGCTGAGTCCGCGACCTACACTGCAGCTCACTGCAATACTGGATCCTCAACCCACTGAGTGAGGCCAGGGATCGAACCCACAATCTCGTGGTTCCTAGTCGAATTCATTTCTGCTATACAGTGACGGGAACTCCTGGAATAGTTTTAACACAGCCAGATAAACCTCTGCTCTGACGTATTCTTTTTCTAAAGATAACCAGCCAGGAAAAAAGGATATTTTAACTATCTTAATGGTCAATTTGTGTTTCATACCCAACAGCAGTGCCTTGTGGACCACAGTGTATATGTAATAAGCCCTGGTCTAGGTGCTGTGGTTTGGGCATCCTGTTAACTCTGTCCCTTTGTTTTTGAAGTTGTCACTTTGAGAATGTAAAGGTTTCTGCCCAGTTGTCTTTATTAACCCTTAATATCTTAGAGGTTGTGGTGCCAGCTTATCTTGTACTTGCCCTTTTACAGTCATTTGCAGAAGCATTTAATGCTATTCTTTTGTTTTTTTCCTACCATTCCCATTCAGAATCCTTGAATATGCTGCTCTAGCTACACTACTTCTGGAAAATGCCAGGCAGTTCCTACCTAATTCCCTCACATACCTCTGTGGCCATTCCTGCTCTTCCTTTGTCTCTGCTCATGTAGAACCTTGTCAGTGAGCCCTGTTCAGAAAACCGCTTCAGATGCCCCCTCCCCTACCCCTGCGTCCACCTCTCTCTTTTCCTTCCTTTTATTTTCTACAAAGCTCTTATTACTGTCCGACATACTATGTTTGGCTTACTGATTAAAGTCAATTGATTACCTCAGTCTCATTCATAGACTATAAGTCTCATGAAGAGCAGGCATTTTGTTCCCTCTCATATCTCTGGTTGCCTAGAACAGGGCTTGGCATATAATGGGGATATGTATAATTATTGCATGAATAGGTGAGCAGTTCCATGAACATGAGGGTGCATGTATCTTTTTGCTTTATAGTTTTCTCCAGATATATGCCCAGGAGTGGGATTGCTGGATCATATGGCAACTTTAGGTTTTTGAGGAACCTCCGTGCTGTTTTCCCATAATGGCTGCACCAGTTTATTTGCCCACCAGCAGTGTAGGATTGTTCTGTTTTCTCCACACCTTTCCAGCATTTATTATTCGTGTTATACAGCATTTGTATTATTTGATGATGGCCATTCTGACTGGTGTGAAGTGTTACCCCATCGTAGTTTTGATTTTCATTTCTCTAATAATTAGTCATGTTTTAGTTCTTGTATTTCTGGCATATAATAAACATTCAGCAAGATACTGAAAAATTGTCACTCTAGTGGCTTCATGCCTTCAGATGAGATTAATACTAAGCCTTTCTATATTGGTTGTCGGGTTGTATTCAGAGGGTCATTGTGTTATAGGGGAGGAAACACATCTTTTCGTCTAGGTTCTTGACTGGGGCCCCTGTTACAAAAGGCAGATTAACAAGAGAAAAACATACGGATTTATTAACTGCAAGTTTTACATGACATGGGAGACTTCATAAGGAAATGAAGACCCAAAGAAGTGTTAAACATGAACATTTTATGCTGGGTTTGGTGAAGAGTGAAAAGTCATGGGAAAATGTAACAAGGCAAAGTGGGATGAGTTGAGAGTGCAGGTATACCGTGAAGATATTGCCAAGTTCAGTGCCAAACCAGCACAGCACAACAAAGTGAACATCACAGTAAAGTAAGTCACAGATTTTTGTAGTTTCCAATGCGTATCAAAGTTAGGTTTACACTGTACTGTAGTCTATCTGCTAAGTGTGCAGTAGCATTATGTCTAAAAAAATGCACATACTTCAAAAAATTTGCTGAAGAATGCTATCATCTGAGCTTTCAGTGTGTTGCGATAACATTTAAAATCACTGATCAGGAAGTTCCTGTAATGGCTCGGTGGTAACAAACCCAACCAGTATCCATGAGGAGGTGGGTTCGATCCCTGGCCTTGCTGGTTAACGATCCAGCATTGCTGTGAGCCGTGGTGTAGGTCTCAAACACAGCTTGGATCCTGCATTGCTGTGGCTGTGGTGTCGGCCTGCAGCTGCAGCTCCGATTCAACCCCTAGCCTGGGAACCTCCATATGCCACAAGTGCAGCCCTGAAAAGCAAAAGAAAGAAAAAAGTCACTGATCACATATCACCATAATAAATATAATAATAATGAAAGTTTTGAAATACTGCAAGAGTTACCAAAATGTGACACAGGTATGAAGTGAGCAAATGCTGTTGGAAAAATTTCATACTGACAGACTTGCCCAGTGCAGGATTGCTACCAACTTTCAATTTGTAAAAAATGCAGTATCTGCTAAGTACAATAAAGTAAAAGCACAATAAAATGAGTTCTGCCTGTAGTAAACTGGGAGAGCTTATGAAGACCTGTGTGTTCAAATTCTTCTTGGTGTTCCTCCATCTTTGGAAATAAGAATTCTCCTTTTGTCTGGGTGCGGGGAGGTTACCCTCACGAGGGTCTCGTGGCTTGCTTCATTCAGGAGATCAGAGAGTGCTTCCTGCTTGTACAGTTTTTAAATCACTGCAGCTTAAAATATTTAAAATGCCAAGACAGCCACATTTTGAGGGAGCATGTTCTGAATCCTGTGTTGTGGTAAAATTATAATGAAACAATAAAAAGTGAATGTCTTTGAGGGCTTAATCTTTTGTAGAAGTGACTGTCGGCAATAGTGCCTTGCATTTTGGGATGTTACCTTTCCTCCTACACATTCACATTCACGCTATTAAGGTACTTTTATTAGGACTTAAGAGAATTAATACATTTGGGACTGATTTCTTTCTTTACATATTAAGAAAGGGAAAAAAAATCTCATCGTATTAGATTCTGCCTGATATCCTCAAAGGGCATCATCTGCGTCTTGCTGTTCTTCCTAGACATGGTATGTTAAATTACAAGAAAAGACTTTTTGCCACTTTAACTGTGGACTTTCCTCCCTTAGGAATCAGAGAAGATTATTGCTGAGTTGAATGAAACCTGGGAAGAGAAGCTGCGTAAAACAGAGGCCATCAGAATGGAGAGGTCAGGAAGTTAAACTCTGGGAATGTTTATACATTTTCTGGGGAGTTTGGATTACTTTTATGTAAGAAAAGATAAAATAGAAGTTAAAAACAAAGAATCTTTCATCTGCAAATACAAAACCAACGAGTGATACTTGGCTGGGACATAAAGCCAAATTTATACTCTGAAGTGAATTCACATATTTTAAGTGTTCTCTAGGGAAGTCGTGTTTCAGTTACTATACTGCATGTTGCTTTGGGTCTATGTGAAAATGGAAGATACTGAGGGATAGGGTTTTTCATTTGCAAAAAGGCTACCTTTGATAAAGGTCAATGGAAAAGGCTCTTCTGATTATTGTCTTTCAGAGTTATGTTTTCTAGAAACTTTTTTTTTTTTTTGGTCTTTTTAGGGCTGCACCTGCAGCACGTGGAGGTTCTCAGGCTAGGGGATGGATTGGAGCTGTAGTCGCTGGCCTACGCCACAGCTCATGGCAACACTGGGTCCTTAACCCACTGAGTGAGGCCAGGGATCGAACCTGCATCCTCATGGATGCTAGTCAGATTTGTTTACACTGAGTCATGATGGGAACTCCTGTTTTCTAGAACCTCTTTGGCAATAATTTGAGTTGCAAAGTTTTAAAATCTATATTTTATCTTAACCTTTCAGTTTTCTACTCTAAACATGAGCATAATCCAAAATTATACTTTTGCTATTGGAATAAATATACATTTTAAAAGTGTTAGTTCTTGTCTTCCCCCTTCATGGAAAATAAGGCAGAAATGTATTCTAATGTACTGATAAAGTAAATGTTTGAAACAATTAGAATTTTTTATTGATTGTAGGTTTTTTTTTTTGCTGTTTTTCCATGGCTGCCCCTGTGGCATTTGGAGGTTCTCAGCCTAGGGGGTCCAATTGGAGCTACAGCTGCCGACTTACGCCACAGCCACAGCCACCCGGGATCCGAGCCACCTCTGTGACCTACACCACAGCTCACGGCAACACCAGATCTTTAACCCACTGAGCGAGGCCAGGGATTGAACCCGTGTCCTCGTGGATATTACTCGGATTCGTGAACTGCTGAGCCACTACGGGAATTCCGATCATAGAGATTTTAAGCTAAAATTGTTGAACCAATGGGATGGTGGGTATGGGAAAATGACATTTGAGAAAATCACATTTATAGTTAATCCTTCCTGTATCAGAATTGCTTTCTGATTGCTTTCTTGGATTTTAAAGAAATGGTTCTTTGAATTTTATGAAGTGCCTTACAGGAATGTTTCTTTCTTCCTTTTTTATATTTATAAACATTATTTATAAATTATTGTCTACCTCCAGAGTCACATGTGACAGAGTTTTTATTTGGGTGAATATAGCTTTACCCAAATAAAGATAAGAACATAATTTATTTCTATTAAAAATGATTTCTCATTAATGATGAGATAAGCAGATTCTTTCACATTCGTATTAGTGACTTTGAACATGGCTGCTCTGGCTTGGCATGCTTTATTTTCCAGTTACTATTAGATTGATTTACTTGACATTTTGGTATTTTGTTATTCTGATGTGCCTGTTGTTTTTTCTAGAGAGGCCTTGTTGGCTGAGATGGGAGTTGCCATTCGAGAAGATGGAGGAACCTTGGGGGTTTTCTCACCCAAGAAGGTAGGAAATAGTGTTGTGAAACTTAACCAAACAGAAACACTTTGTTTGTCTTCCTCACTGAGGCACTTCACATCTTTCAGGGCTTGTTCCTCTTCTACCTTTTCTTTAAAATCTTGAGACGGGGCTGAATTTCAGATATTTCTGATTTCATTTTATAATAAAAGGCCAGGCTGTTTCTAAAATACTTTTAGAAATGTTTACTGTTTATAAAATAAAATCCAAGGCAGTAACCTCTAACTTTTGGTCATGGTTCAGTATGCTTACTCATCCTCATTGTTGCTTTCTCTTAGAGTCCAAGCGTAACCTAGTAATATATACCTTGTTTCAGTTTGGCTACTCTTTCTATATAGATTTCCCCACAGATTCAAGCAACCCTGAACTGTAACTCTTTGGAAACAATTTCAGCTATTCAGGTTTGTGTGGAAAAACACCACTTGAGTTTGCTTCTGCAGTTTTTGTGATAGATAGCCACCCTACTCAGTAAAGCATTCCTTGTCCTCGTCCTTCTAGCCTCTTCTGTTCCCTTCTCAGTTTAATTTCTTTTTAATGACCCTAGTAGTTACTGTCCTACTGTCCTGTGAAGTAGTAGTTACCTTTTAACTAATTAGAATAGCAAGCTCCCCCCCCACCAAGTTGCTTCTTAGTTATTGTTAGATACTGGAAAACTATGAAATGATTATTCTCTTTGCTTGTTTATATGACAATAATAAAACACATATTAATATTTAAGTATATACTGCATACTAGTAATAAATGGTCCTTCATTTCAAATGACTTCAAGTTGGCTGTTAGAGATTTAAATGTCTTCATGCAAAAGCCTGATAATGGTCTCTAGGTTAGCATAGAATGAGTAGGAAGTTTTCATTTGGTACTTTTGTTTTATGTGGTATGAAATATTCCTGTGGTTTTTGCCAGGATTCTTTTGGTGAGATTTTTCTTTTTTATAAATTGTGATGTGTTACTTTCAACAAAGATTCATTTAAAGATATTTTAGATGCGTATTGTAGACCTGGAACAATAATAAGAGCATTTTATCTGTTTATATTGGCAAAAGTCATTGAGTTTCACAGTTGAATAATTTTTCTTTCAGTAAGACATTATTTATTCCAATATACTATTTATGATTATAGAAATTGTATGTTATCAGCTTTGATAGAATTTAGATTGTGCCTTTGCGTATATCTAAAGCCACTTTTATAAGTTGTTATAAAAATTGAAAGCTCTTGTAAAATCTTCCAGTGTTAACTGTGGGGAAAATTTTTGTAACAGCTTGTAAAATTTGTGCATTTAACACAAATCTTAAAAAACTTCAGAGGTCTCATTGTGACTCAGTGGTAGTGAGCCCGACTAGTATCCGTGAGGATGTGGGTTCTATCAGTGGCCCTGCTCAGGGGAACCTGCACAGGATCTGGCGTTCCTGTGAGCTGTGGTGTAGGCGGCAGACAACTGCTCAGAGCTAGTGTTGCTGTGGCTGTGGTGTAGGCCAGCAGCCACAGCTCCAATTCAACCCCTATCATGGAAACTTCCATATGCCACGGGTGCAACCCTAAAAAGGAAAAAAAAACCAAAATAATTAAAACTTGAATAAGTATTGTGTTATAAACAGCATAAAATTTCAAACTGAGATCTCTGTTTCCAAAGCTTTTTCTCACTTAACCCATCTTGCTTTGACTTTTCTAGACTTCTTCAGGAAAGGAGGAAGCACACTACTGACCACATCCAGATTCAGTTTTAGAACCTGTTTCTGATGTTTCTTGATAGCAATAATC
Source organism: Catagonus wagneri (assembly GCA_004024745.2). Lineage (NCBI taxonomy): Eukaryota > Metazoa > Chordata > Mammalia > Artiodactyla > Tayassuidae > Catagonus > Catagonus wagneri. Next base: position 2,172,408 of record PVHT021183551.1, read on the forward strand.
ATTGCTCAATGTGTACATATATCAGATCAACACATTGTACACCCTTAAAAATAACATTGTACAGCCTAAGTACATACAGATTTTATTTTTTAATTAATTTTTTTTTCTTTTGTCTTTTTAGGGCTGTACCCAAGGCAAATGGAGGTTCCCAGGCTAGGGGTCTAATCGGAGCTGTTGCTGCCGGCCTACGCCACAGCAACACCAGATCTGAGCTGCATCTGCAACCTACACCACAGCTCACAGCAACGCTGGATCATTAACCCACTGAGCGATTCCAGGGATTGAATCCGCAACCTCCTAGTCCCTACTTGGATTCATTTCCACTGCGCCACGACAGGAACTCCTATGCAGATTTTATTTGTCATTCATACCTCAACAAAACTAGGGAATAACACTTTCAAGGCAAGAGGAAAAACAAAAAGAAAGAAAGAACCTATTCTTGAGGTTCCCTTTTTCTTAGGCCAGTGTCATGATGGGTTTTAAAGAGTACTGCCCACTGAGGGCTTTGACTTTCTCAAACCAGCAGAGCTCTTCACTTACAGAAACAAAAGTTAGCTGGGAAGATGTGGAGTTTTTCCTCATTTCTTTTTCTTTTTCTTTTTTTTTTGGTCTTTTTGTTGTTTTAGTGCTGCACCCGCAGCGTGTGGAGGTTCCCGGACTAGGGGTCCAATTGGAGCTGTAGCTGCTGGCCAACGCTGCAGCCACAGCTACGCGGGATCTGAGCCGCGTCTGCGACCTACACCACAGCTCACGGCAATGCCGGATACTTAACCCACTGAGCAATGCCAGAGATTGAACCCACAACCTCATGGTTCCTAGTTGGATTCGTTAAGCACTGAGCCACGATGGGAACTCCTCCTCATTTCTTTTTAATTGTCTTTTGCAGTCCCCTTTCTTAACTCTCATCTGACTGTTCTCTCATTCTTCCATGTTTGCTGGCACTATCTTGAGTAGATTTTGACCCCAAGACCATGTGACTTATTTTTGGATTCCAGTGGGGTATTTTCGCCAAAGAAGGTTGGTTTTTAAAAGAGTTTAGAAATACTAGAGTTAGGTGAAGAGAATTTTTGCAAGATGTATTATTGAATGTTAGTGATTTTAATTTCTTCTCCAAGATAAAGCCTAACAAACTAAAAACAACTGGGAACATGGAAGTACTGATAAAAATTATAGAGGGAAATTACAGAGGATGTGGGAACATTTTTACAAAGTAAATATTTCCTGAGGTTGTAGGAGAGGAAAAACAATTTTTCTTCTACCCTTCTGAGTTCTTAACTGAGACCCTGTAATAAAAGACCAATGTGAGAACAAAGAAGTTCATTAACATGTATACCTTGTGTATGCATGGGAGATACTGAGGAAAAAATGACTAACTCCCTAGGATGGCCTAGAATTCCGGCTTAAATACCATCCTAATAGGTAAAGGGACAGAGCGGTAGTCATCAGGGGAGAGTCACTGACTTTTAGGACACCTGGGGGCAGGGGCGCTAGAGTAGATGGGAGGGATGGTAGTTTGGGACAGAGTTTTCCTGGGTGTGGTGTCAACTTCTAGTTTTCTCTCCTGGTTAATGAAACTCCAGGGAGGGGGTTTATGCCTGCTAAGTTCTTTTTAGACAGCCTGTCTTCAGGCAGATAAGGGAGTTCAGAGAAAGCTTCTCCCTCTGCCTGTGCTGTTTTTCATGTGCCAAACAGCTTAAAATAATACATCCTGTGGCCTTTTTTGGTTGATTTGGCCGCAGTGTGTAGCACCTGATGTGGGATCTCAGTTACTGGACCAGGAATTGAACCTGAGCTGCATTGCTGAAAGTGCAGAGACCTGATCGCTAGACCTCCAGGGAACTTCTCAAATTGGCATTTTTAGGAGTGGCGTATTCTGCTGCCCTTCCAGACTTTTGACCAAGTGTTTACAAAAATTATGATTGCTCCATTCAGAGAATCAGCCTGCCTTGAGTTTTCTTTTATGTTCTCCATGCTTTGTCCTTGTCAAGAACTAGATCTTACTCTTTGTCCCAGAACTCATGTTTTTAAATAGAATGTATTAGTGCAGTTTGGGGAGGCCCGAAGAGAGCACTTTCCATTTATTATGGAATTGCAGCTAGGAACGAAAGAAATCCTCTTCAGGGGCACTCTGGGTAATCCAGGAAGCCCAGCCTCCTTTCTGTCCCTGTCCTTCTCTCAGCCTTCTCTCAGTGGTATTGGTCCTAACTGATCGTCTATGACTTTTTTCAGACCCCACACCTCGTTAACCTCAATGAGGACCCGCTAATGTCCGAATGTCTGCTTTATTACATCAAAGATGGAATTACAAGGTACTTGTTTCTTCTTTTGGTCATAGCGTTTTCTTAGACGATTAAAAAACTAAAGGGAAGTTGTTTGTTGAAAAATTTCTTATAAGGTTTACTGTTTCCCATTTGAAGTGGTTACAAACTAGCCTCTCTGCTCTTCTCAAATTATTTAGGTGTTTTAACCCCCTGAACCAATGAACATGTGTCTTTTTTTTCCTAACAGACCCTAAGTAAAATTTTTCCTTCTGCCATCATATGTGAATTCATTAAGGAGATTAGTTCACACATATCTTTTTGTGATGCTGTGTGAGTTATTTGGTGTATCATTGCCCATTGTTTCTTATTCTAATGTAGGGGGGTTGATCATATAAGAACATAGAATTTGCAGTTCCAAGCCTCTGATTAAAGAAAGGCAATACCTCTTTTGTACGTACCAGAGGATATTCTTCGGGAGAAAGAGGCTCATTGTTTGTAGTGCTTTTTGTGTCTGAATTTCTCTGGGAAACACTTTGCCTTGTGTTCAGGGTTGGCCAAGCAGATGCTGAGCGGCGCCAGGACATCGTGCTGAGCGGAGCTCACATTAAAGAAGAGCATTGTATCTTCCGGAGCGAGAGAAACAGCAGTGGAGATGGTGAGAGTTCTCAGCTTAGCTTTTCCAACAACCTTTCATTCTATATTCTGAGAAATCCCCAAGGCTTGGTGTTCCCTGTCTCTTTCAGTAATACTTTCTTGTACACTCTAATATTTGAAAATGGAGAAACCTGGACTCCTTATAAATGCAGGAATGGACATAGCTACTTTACATGAAAAAACCTAGACAAAAGGAACCCTTTTGTTACTGCCAAGAATTGAGTAGGACATAGGCAGTTAGGCTTGGTCTTGAATTTTAATTATTTATTAGACGAGTAAGGGAACAAATATCCTGCGGAGTGCAAGATTTGAAGGACCTTTAGTCTTAAAACAGTAGAATTTATTTTTATGTAAAAGGGAAGGAAAAGTCAATCTTGATTTTTGCCCAGATTATTAACACAATAATAACAATCTAATAGTATTTTTGTGTATATAATTTATTCTTCCCTAATCAGAATATTAGCTTTTGATATTAAGTTTCTGGTTATTATCTATATTTCGTACTTAAGATTTCTGAAGGTTTTCATTTTTATATACTGAACTGTCAGATATCACTGAAACTGACATTTTCTGTTTTCCTCTGAGGTTTATCCAGTTTATTTAAATGTCTCTATCTGAGCCACAGTTCTGGTTTTAGTACCCTACAGTGAACTATTATGTAGATGCTAAGCCACTTGGTTGGTTGTAGGAATCTCTTCTAGTTACCTTGAGTATGCATAGTCATGTGCTTTCCTTTATTTCCTTCCAGTGGTTTGTGATGCTAACATTAGTTTTTGTTCTTCGTAGTTATTGTGACCCTGGAGCCCTGTGAACGTTCAGAAACCTATGTTAACGGCAAGAGGGTGGCCCAGCCTGTTCAGCTCCGCTCAGGTGAGACTGGGAGAGTCATGAAGTCTTGAGCTGCTTGTGGGAGCAACTCTTTAATTTTTAACTCTTTGTTAAAAGGTTGAAGTGAGGGTCAACATTAGGATTTATGTTCTTGTAAAACTCCGAAAGTTATTTTTACATTGGAGAGAGTAAAGTTATTAACCTAAACACTATACATTTGAAAAAATATTTCTTGGTATTTCCCATTGTGACTTCGTAGGTTAAGGACCCGACGTTTCTGTGAGGATGCACACAGTGGTTTAAGGAACTGGCTTTGCCGCAAGCTGCAGTGTAGGTCACGGAGGCAGCTCAGATTTGGTGTTGCCATGACTGTGGTGTAGGCTACAGCTGCAGCTACAATTTGACCCCTATCCTGGGAATTTCCATGTGCTACAGTTAGGGCCATAAAAAGAAAAAAAAAAGATTTCTTAACCTTGTTTCTGTTTTGTGCCAGGAAACCGCATTATCATGGGTAAAAACCATGTGTTTCGTTTTAACCACCCGGAGCAAGCACGGGCTGAACGGGAGAAGACTCCTTCTGCTGAGACCCCCTCTGAGCCTGTGGACTGGACGTTTGCCCAGAGAGAGCTTCTGGAAAAACAAGGAATTGATATGAAACAGGAGATGGAAAAAAGGTAACATACACATGTGATGTGGCCCACATGACTCTCACTTCCTTTAAACATATGGTAGAATTCATGAAACAGATCATTAATTTCACACTTTATTCTTCCCTCTCTCACTTTTCTTTTCCTTCTAGGTTACAGGAAATGGAGATCCTATACAAAAAGGAGAAAGAGGAAGCAGATCTTCTCCTGGAGCAACAGAGACTGGTAGGAGCCCATCCTGAATCCTCAGTTAGGAAAGGGCACTTGCTCTCATATATACGTTCCCTACCTCACAGATGAGCACCTGCCCTAAATGCTTATCCAGCTCTCATTGATACCGTGCACTGTTCTCTCATTTCCTTAATGGACAAGGAACTCACACCTCCTGGTAGTCTCAGCCTGAAAAACTGTCCTTAAAGTTACTCTTTTTGTGCCTCTTATGTCCTAAGGCAAATCTGGTATCAAAACCAAGTGCTTTTGGAGGAAATAGTGGGAGCTTTTCTGATAGCCTTTGCTCTGGATAGTGGTTTTTGAGTATGCAGCAGCGGCAGTTCTTTTAATAGTAATTACTCTCAATAATAGTAATTATTGATTTGGTGGGTTTTGCCTTGGTTTGTTTCTGATCACCTGATAGTACTAATTCTCTGCTCTTGGGCTGACTTGGGGATTGTTCCTGTGCTGGGCAGACTTTTTTTTTTTTTTTTTTAAGTTAAACTGTGTCTAAAAGTGTTGCTGCACAGTTGCATGTGTTAATCCTTTTCTGTTCCCCTGCATGGAGTCTGAATTCTCAGTAAGGGTCTCCGTGGCACGGGGGGTGACAGTGGAAGTAAGGACTGCACAACTGAGATAGGGAAAGGGGGAAACCTGATTTCTCCGGGTTGAGAAAGTGGTTGGGTTAGCAGTTGAAAAGTCAGTATAAAGTTGCAGCATATAAGCTGATGCCTGTAGCATTTTATGATGTTAATTAATTTTTGGGATTTTCTAGAAACTGAATATTATGAATAAGTAAGTTTATCCATTAGCTGTATTTAAAGCCATCCAATTTTCATTAACCAAGCCCTGGTTAAAAGAATCTTCTTGGCATTCATTTGATATGTCAGAAAAAGGTATAACCAGGAGTTCCCTCATGGCACAGCAGATTAAGGATCTGGCGTAGTCATTGCAGCGGCTTGGGTCAGTGCTGTGGCGCAGGTTTGATCCCTGGCCTGGGAAGTTACACGTGCCATGTTCATGGCCCCAAATAAGAAAAAGGCACAGCAGTCTTGGGGTACAGTGAATGCAGATGAGAAATTTCTCATTTTTTAAGATTCACGGGGAGTTCCTATGGTGGTTCAGCAGTAATAAACTCAACTAGTATCCATGCTGATTCAAGTTCAGTCCCTGACCTCACTCAGTGGGTTAGGATCTGGCGTTGCTGTGAGCTCTGGTGTAGGTCGCAGATGTGGCTCGAATCTGGCATGGCTGTGGCTGTGGCTTAGGCCGACAGCTACAGCTCTGATTCAACCCCTAGCCTGGAAACTGCCGTATACCTCAGGCGCAATCCTAAAAAGACAAAATAAAAAAGATTCATGGACTTCTTTTAAGATAAGAGGGTATTAGGGATAAAGCTGGGGTACTGTTTTCTGTCCTTATCATAAAATACAGAATGTAGAATACCAAGTATAAACTGTAGCTTGGCTTTGGGGATGAGAGGCTGTTGTTCAGTGGGCCAGAAAAGCCAAGGACTTGTGCAAAAGCAGCCTCTTCTAGAGCATCCCAGTTCCCAGACTTGGCAGTAGATTAAATCAGTTACTTTGTTATCTTGGAAATTATAGTAAAACCCAAAAAAGAATAGATTGCAAGAATAAATCAAGTGTTTTGGGGGCAAGATAATAGCAATCTTATGTAGATAGTGTCTCTTTAGGAGGCCTAGTTGCCATTTAGTTTGTAATTAAAACAGAAAGGTTTAGCTACAGTGTGATTAGAGGCTTGAAAACTTTGTGACACCTGAAGGAGCCTTTTATCTTAATAATGGGCTATAATCTAATAACATGCCTCTTATGGTCTGTGAGAGATCAAACGAGGACAGGTATAATTAAGCTGTATTTATTATTAACAATAGTGCCTTGTATTTTTGTATAGTGAATTATAATTTCCAGGGAGCTGTAACATCTATCATTTTTTTGATTCCCCAAACAACCTTCTTTGGTGGTGTCTGTGTAAATAAAATGACAAATATTACCTCTAGTTTATAGTTGAGGAAACCAAGTCTAAAAAATGCTGTCTTGCCCACTTTAAATTCCTGTGAAGTCATGGCTCTAATACTTAAACCTAAACTTGGGTCTTCTGACTTGCTTCAGTGTTCTGTCCAGTAGAGCAGTGCCTCTCAACTATTTGGGAGTCTTGTTAAAATGCTGATGCTGGAGTTCCCGTCGTGGCTCAGTGGTTAGCGAACCTGACTGGTATCCATGAGGACTCGGGTTTGATCCCTTGCCTCGCTCAGTGGGTTAAGAATCTGGCGTTGCCATGAGCTGTGTTGTAGGTTGCAGACGCAGCTTAGATCCCGAGTTGCTGTGGCTGTGGCTGTGGCATAGGCCAGCAGCTTCAGCTCCAATTTGACCCCTGACCTGGGGACTTCCATGTGCTATGGGTGCGACCCTAAAAAGATCAATAAAAAAAAAAATTGCTGATGCAGATCAGTAGGTCCGGGTGGGACCTGAGATTGCAGTTGGTAACAGGATCCCAGGTGTTGCCAAAACTCCTGGGACCAACCTTTGAGTAACTAGGTGTAAAAGAATAATGATGCCTGGTGCTCTCTGCGTTCAAGAGCTGATGATCATTCTGAGCTCTGAAATAAAAACAATGACCACTAAATAAAGAGAAACTAAATGTCTCTAAGACATATTTGGTTTCCAGGGAACATGCTTAGTCTGCAAGTAATCAGGTTCTGATTTGTCATTTGCTCTGTGTATCTCAAAGCAATCTAGGATTTCAAGAGCAGCTCCTTAAAGCAGGGAGATTGCTTTCCTCTCGTAAGTCCAGCTTTGTGTCCCACTTCAATTTCTTGTTCTCTAGAGTTGATTTCTAACTCTTTAGGCTGAAGAATATCTAGCAGTAACAATACTGAATAAAGATGTATTTTTGGAGTTTCCATGGTGGCGCAGCAGTAACAAACCCTACAAGTACCCATTAAGACACGGGTTCGATCCCTGGCCTTGCTCAGTGGCTTAAAGCTCTGGCATTGCTGTGAACTGTGCTGTGGGTTGCAGGCGCACCTCAGATACTGAGTCGCTGTGGTTGTTGTGGTGTAGGCTGGCAGCTACAGCTCTGATTCAACCACTATCTCAGGAACTTCCATATGCTACAGGTACAGCCATTAAAAAAAAACAGAAAAAAAAGTATTTTTATGACCCTATATTGGCCAAAAAACAGATATGTTTTGAATGCACTCCAGGATAAGCTTTGAGAGGATGCAATGGAATAATTATTAAGTAAATATTTAATATTTACTATATGTGATCATTTTTGTACAATGACAACATTAAAAGAATTCAGGCTCATGAGTTTTTTATTATGATAATTCCCTAAATGCATCACATGGTTACGTGACTAAACATTCTCTTATAGTTAGTGCTGCCTAGTCTGTCCTGCGCTTGCTTTTTTACACATGTTTTGGGGATCTTCTCTCTTTTATTTGCATAATCTTTCTGTAGAGTCTCTTCAGGAGGCCTACTTTGCATTTGGTATATAATGAAAACAGAGGGATCATTTAGTGTCGTGTGATTTTGCCAGATCTGAGTAGTTTCCAGCCCTATAATAAACGAATCTAAATATCTTAAAATATCCCCCCCGACTCCTTTTTTGGACATGAGATAAGATTTGCATCTTGGCACGTAAGTTTTCAGTATCATGATTAGTATGTGAAAAGATATTTTTGGGCTATAAGAAGGACATTCTACAGAGTCAGTATAACAAATATTTTAAAAAGAAAGAAAACTATGGCCACTTGATTTGAGTTATTTTAGATTTATCTAAACACATTTATGTTTTATTTCAGAATTCAAAGGCATAACATATCTCTTAAATATTATATTAAAGCAGTGATTAGAATATTTATTTCCTGCATTAGATAGTATTCATTTCATTATTAAGCAGTTTTTAAAGAAAAAGAAAAGAAGCCAGGGGAAAAAAAAACTTGTAGTTAATTATGTAGGAAGAATCAGAAAATATGTGTTCTGTAAAACCCAGTTTATACTTTGCAAGGAAACCCTTTTTTAGGTGTTAGACATACTTTTTATCTAATGTTTATTAATGTCATCTTTTATCACTTTTTTAGATTTTATCATTTAAGATTTTTTAAACTAAAAAATGAAAAGAAGTTCCGTGGTGGCTCATCGGGTTAAGGACCTAGCATTGTCACTGCTGTGGCCTGGGTTGCTGCTGCAGCATGGATTGGGATCTCTGGCCTGGGATCCTCTGCATGCCACAGGTGTGGCCGGAAAGAAAAAAAAAAAGAGAAAAGGAAAAACAGTATAGAGTGTAAATTTAGCTTTATCTGCTTTTGTTGTTGTTACTAAGTTTTCATATAGTAGGAGTTATAAATGGTTTAGAGCCCATTTATAGATGAGTAGAAATAATACAAATCAGTAGTAGTATCTCTGAATTCAGGGGCTAAATTATTGTTATTATTGTTAGAGGTCATTTTTTCTGGAATGCAAGATTCTGTTTTTTTTTAACCCTTCCCTGGAAATAATTTTGGTAATCACAGCCAAGAGATAATTAAATAAGAATGTTTTCACTTACTAGACTATCTTGAACTACTCTCCTTGTGAGTAGTTTCTTTTCCCAGGAACTTCTGTTTCCTGAATAGAAATTCTTCCTTAATCCTATCTGTCATAGGGAGTTCTAAATCCAACCCTGCTTTCATTTAGACTCATGTTATCAAGATTTGTGTGTGTTAGTTAAGAATAGTTGGTTATTATCCAAATAGCCATTGAAATTACTTAGTTGTGAGGTCAGGCTGCTGTTTTTAGGCCTAAGTAAAATTTTTTGAAAAAGAAGTTATTGTACAAAGATAGCTGGAGAGACGGAGTCAGAGATAACATTTTAAATTGGATCCGTTTTACATAAGCAGAATGTGATCTTTGTGTTTTATGTGTTGGTAGTAATCGTTGTCAACTTAAAGTCATAATCCGCAAATATGTCCTCAAATAGCTAGAAATATCATGGACTTTCATAGATAGAACACATTTTAAATTGTATTTATTAAAATATTAATTGGGCGAGTTTCCATTGTGGCTCAGTGGTAACAAACCCCACTAGTATCCATGAGGATGTAGGTTCAGTCCCTGGCCCTGCTCAGTGGGTTAAGGATCCCTCATTGCCAGGAGCTACAGTGTAGGTCGCAGAACAGCTTGAATCCAGTGTTGCTGTGACTAGTGTAGGCTGGCAGCTGTAGCTCCTATTCAACCCCTAGCCCGGGATTTGCCATATGCCGTGGCTGTGGCCCTAAAAAGCAAAGTAGGAGTTCCCGTCTTGGTGCAGCGGAAACGAATCTGACTAGGAACCATGAGGTTGCGGGTTTGATCCCTGGCCTCGCTCAGTCGGTTAAGGATCCAGCATTGCTGAGAGCTGTGGTGTAGGTTGCAGACGTGGCTCCGATCCCGTGTTTCTGTGGCTGTGGCGTAGGCCAGCAGCTCTAGCTCTAATTTGAGCCCTAGCCTGGGAATCTCCATATGCCATGGGTGCACCTCTAAAAGGACAAAAGACAAAAATAAATATAAAAAGCAAAGTGTGTGTGTGTGTGTGTGTGTGTGTGTATGTATGGGAATTTTGAATGTTTAATAAAGGTATATTCACCTAGCTTAATTTATGGTCTGGAGATTTGTTTCCTAGGACTTCGGAGATAAGGTATTGGTTTAAATGTGTGGAAAACCAAATAGCAGAATCCCTATAAAGATTCTTTTGTATGCTTCTTTTTTCTCTGGTTAGCAAACTTTAATTGTACAAATGAAATTGATCAGTTTGACATGAAACAAGAAAATAGCAAATTCAGTATATGCTCATGGAAAGACTAGTTTCAAAGCCCTCCTGTCTTTGAGGAAAAAAGAAGACAATTTGGTTGATTTGACCCTCACTCACATGGTCTGCTAATAGAGAGTCTTAGCGTTTTTAACCTAATCCCTCTTGACTGCTTCTTTTTCTACTTTCTCATCTTCTAACTTTTTTCTAGGGCTGCTCTTTTTAGTAAACCTAAAAAAACGTGGCATCCTACAGCATTACTAACCTTTGTTAATCGGCCTGCTCGTCACATCTTGTATGGCATCTGTGCTCACTCATGGGGGAGAGAGTTTCTGGAAGAAGCAACAGCAATAACCAAGGCAAATGTGGGGAAGTGGCTGCATGGGTGTTAGCATGTATGGGGCATAGGTTTTATTTCATTTTCTTGAGATAGTGGAGATGTTATTTCACACCATTTGTTATTACTTCGTGTGACCGACCTCACAGTGAGAGGCGGTTTCTCACTGTTTTAGTCCTCCTAAGAGCAGATTTCATCACTTGAGCCAGAAAGTGGGAATTTGGATAAATGTTATTTTTTTTAAAAAGGCCAATCTTTATATGAATAATAATCTACGTACGCATATGTCTTAATAGACTTGCACGTCATTTAGGGGGTTTTATTTGTTTTTTGTTTTTTTGGGCTTTTTTAAGTTTTTTTGGTTTTGTTTCTAAATTTGGTTAAGACTTTTTTGCTTGCTTTTTCTTCAATTTGATTTTCCTTTTTTACATTTTAATTTTGGTTATTTTGGGGCCATTTTTTGATTTTGTTTTTCCAAAGGACGCGGATTCTGATAGCGGGGACGATTCTGACAAGAGGTCCTGTGAAGAGAGCTGGAAACTGATAACTTCTCTGAGAGAAAAGCTACCTCCCAGCAAGTTGCAAACCATTGTTAAAAAATGTGGCCTCCCCAGCAGTGGGAAGAAACGAGAACCGATTAAAATGTATCAGATCCCCCAAAGAAGGCGCCTGAGTAAAGATTCCAAGTGGGTCACCATCTCAGATCTTAAGATTCAGGCTGTAAAAGAGATATGCTATGAGGTCGCTCTCAACGACTTTAGGCACAGTCGGCAGGAGATTGAAGCCTTGGCCATTGTGAAGATGAAAGAGCTTTGTGCCATGTATGGGAAGAAAGATCCCAATGAGCGGGACTCCTGGAGGGCAGTGGCCAGAGACGTCTGGGACACTGTTGGTGTAGGAGATGAGAAGATTGAAGACATGATGACCAGTAATAAAGGTGGAACTGATGTAGATGACCTCAAGGTTCATATCGACAAGCTGGAGGATATTTTGCAAGAAGTCAAAAAGCAAAATAACATGAAAGATGAGGAGATAAAAGTCTTAAGAAATAAAATGCTCAAAATGGAGAAAGTCTTACCACTGATTGGGTCTCAGGAACAGAAAGCCCAGGGAAACCACAAAGCAAAGGAACCTGTTGGTGCCGGTGCCGGTAGCAAGTCTGAGAACGATGTAAGTAAAAGAGACAGTGGAGAACTTGGCAAAGAAGAGCGTGTTTCCCAGCTGATGAATGGGGATCCAGCTTTTCGCCGTGGACGTCTGCGTTGGATGAGGCAAGAACAAATTCGGTTCAAGAACCTGCAGCAACAGGAGATAACAAAGCAGCTTCGGCGGCAGAACACACCTCATAGGTTCATTCCTCCTGAGAACCGGAAGCCCCGCTTCCCCTTTAAGAGCAACCCTAAGCACAGAAACTCCTGGAGTCCCGGGACACATATCATCATAACGGAAGATGAGGTTATAGAGCTTAGAATTCCAAAAGATGAAGATGGAAGGAAAGGAAATAGAGATGAGAGCCAAGAAAAGGGGAGTAGAGCGGCTTCTAAGGATCCCCCATCCCCATGGGGCTCTCAGGGCACTCGAAGTCAAGATCACATTCAAGTTAGCAAGCAGCATATTAATAATCCACAACAGCCACCTCAGTTACGCTGGAGAAGCAATTCTCTCAATAACGGCCAACCGAAAAGTACTCGCTGCCAGGCGTCTGCTTCCTCAGAATCGCTCAACTCCCACAGCATTCACCCCACTGCTGACCTGCAGACTTTCCAGGCAAAGCGCCATATTCATCAGCATCGTCAGTCTTACTGTAATTATAACACTGGAGGTCAGGTAGAGGGCGGTGCAGCCAGTCCCTGTCAGAAGCAGACTGACAAACCCAACCAATGTAGTCAGTTTGTGACCCCTCCCAGAATGAGGCGACAGTTCTCAGCACCCAATCTCAAAACTGGTCGAGAAACCACGGTATAAATTACTGGACAAACTTGAATCTTGGTGGAGGAAACAGGCGTTGATGGTAGCTTATGATTTGGGTTGGTTTTAGCCTTGAGTTCCTAGCATTTACGTTATGATTTTAGTGTTGCATTCCTAGAAAAATTAACTGATTTTAATATTGTTAAAACATAAAACACTGGTAAACGTTTCAGCACCTCCCTTTTATTTGTATACCATAAGTGGGCAGTTTCTGGAATTTTAGGCAAAACACTGAGACCTCCCTTATTTTTCTGAAACTTCCTTTCTTGATGCCTAGATAATATACCTACTTACCCAGACTGGTCTTGTTTTGGTGTAAGTTTGTTATGTTTTTATAATGCCTGTAAATTGATCTGATATCCAGAAAGACCTGCCTCTTGGTTTATGCAGATATTCAAGAGGGGAATTTGATATGTAGAAATAAATGTCTATTATTTCCCCATAAATGTAAGACATTAGTTTAAAAATGACAACATGCAACTCTGTGGACACAGCTTTGGATTTCTTATCCATGTCTGTGTCTTTCTTTAAATATAATTGGAATTTTAGTAAGCCAGAACTAAATGTCTTTGGACGTATTTTATAGTACACAGCTTCGCATCTTCCTTGGAACTTGCGTATCCTTTTACTCTTCTGTATTTTATGTGGAGCTGATTCAGTAAGGCTTTTTTTTTTTTTAATGCATCAGTGTATGTATGAATTTTGTCATAATACTGAAATCTTTAAGTTGGCACCAAGCTGGGTTTCTGTCTATGGTTTGCATTTTGAAGCTTAACGTATCATTTCTCACACAAACTTGCAGAGAGTCACTGAACTATTCACCAAAATCATGCCAATAGAAATACCAGCAAAATACTCGTATGACACTTTGAGCAGTATATGTTAGTTTATAGGGAGGGTTACTTGGTGGAGAGAGGGAAAAGGGACATGGGAGATGGCTGCAGCATTTGGCTGTGTGCTGCTTATTTGCAGTAGATGAAATAATGAAATAAGTAAACTTTGGTTTGGTTTAGAATAAAGGAGATGCTGGATAATATTCTGTTCTTTGGTCAACAGTAGTAATGCTCACAGATATTCAAGCAAGGAAAGAAACGTCCCGGTGAACGTTTATTGTACCAATACCTCATTTCACTGTGTTGTGGTCTCGATTTGCCTCACTGGACAATCCACTAAAAAAAAGATGAAATTTGATGAGAAGAAAAGGATAGTTTTCTACATCCTTCCTTATCTCTTGAACTTGTCAGAAACTCTTTTAAGAGGCAGTATGAAGAGCCAGAGATGTCTGTGAGATTGCCTGACTTCATGTTGTTGAAGATTCCTAAGTCACACTAAGACATCTATCAAACACGTCTTCCAGATGGTGTGAAAAATTACAGCCAAAATAGCTAACTTTCAAGGAAGCCTTAGGGATTATGACTATGTGTTGTTGTTTTTTTTTCTTTGTGTGTGAGCACTATGCTTTATTGGAACAGTATTTTTAATCACAGATATTTTCTTTGTTTCTAAGAGAATGCTCCCGTAGTGCACGGAAAGTTGCTTCCAGTTAACTTCGGGGGCTATTTTTGCTTTCATGGCTAGAGTAGTCCTTGTCTTCAGCTGAAGTTTTATGGCAGATTAGACATGGGTGATGTCTGGAATGGATTGCCTGAATGATGTTTGTAATGAGTTGACGTAATTGAAATGACAATTTCCTGTACCATGTAGTTTGAATATAATGGGTAGGCTACTTCAAATCAGTCACTTCAATGCATCTTGTGTAAACTCCATTTGTCCTTTATTCTTCTTTGTCACGTTAACTCTTTCTTGCAAAAAATTTGTTTATTCTGATCCTACTACTACTAAAAATAATTCACTTTTCACCTCCGTAGCAGAAGAGGGCTCTCATTTCCCCACCTTGACGTAACGTGGGCTAGACTTATCTATTTTCATTTTTATGGTGGCCTTTTAACCGCATTATGGGCAGATACCTCCTTTTCACACTGAACAATGGAAGTGAGTTTCTTACTGGTGATTAGAAATGCTGTAGAATGAAAAGGATACAGCATTTTCGTTCATAGATGTGGGTTGTGATAAGCACTGTGCCCCCACTTATATTCCAAAGAATTAGATTTGTGTTTGTGCTTCATCTGCTAATCCAGGCGCCTCCAGAATGCTGAAATGTTTAGTTATCTAAAGTAGCCCTTAGGTTCAGGTAACCAGAAAGTAATGAACCAAGGTTTGATTGATATGATATGTCATATATGTCCCCTCATGCATTTCAGAGCAGATGCTTATCTTAGAAAATAACTGTATGAATGAAATTACTTCATTGATTCTCATTAACGAAATAACAAGTAACATGTTTTCAAGATTGGTATAGCCTATATTGCTTTGTTTTTTTGATTTAACAGTATCTGTCCCTAAGCTTAAATACTACAAGACCAAAGGAGAGCGGTCACCTTTAAGCCATTACTATATTATTGAAGTATTCCTAGCTGTTACCGCGAAATTTTAAGTTTGCGCTATTGAATTATATAATGATCTGACAGTAATGGGAGTGGAGTCCTAATTAATTGGTACAGTTTTATAAACCGAACCATACTCCATGGTATACCTTAGAGAGTTAAAATACAGTCTGTTTATCTAATAAGTCTAAACCAAAGGGCTTTTCCTTTATTTCTGCTTCTGATTCTTTCTGACACTTCAGAATGTTTCTCTTTTCACCGGTAATGCAATAATTCTTTTTTCACTGGTAATGCAGTGAATGGGAATTTTTTTATTCCATTGAAGTGACTTGAAGTGACCTCTTGTGCTTTAGGTACAAGTTGATGCTGGAAAAAAAAAAAGCAAAAGATAAAATAGGATAGGACGAAACACAGTTTGCCACACCGATGTCTGCAGTGAAGGCTCTCAGACCACAGGAAGTTAGTAGGTTTCCTCTGGTCAGCTGCTGAGCCCCTGCGCCTTACTGGTCCTTTGTAGACTTGCCTTAATGATTCATATGGAAGGCTGGGAGCAGGGGAAGCTTCTGTGTCCTGGCATACCATAACGAAGACGACTTCTTAGGCACAGTGCAAAGCAAGCATTTGTTCTCTGCTGTTAGAGCCAAATTCTGTATTATGAACGGTTTTCATAATTGTCCACGTTATGTCATCTTCCTGAGATTGAAAAATCTGTGCTAGATACTTAGTTTGAACCACTTTAGGTTGTGAAGTGTATTGGTTTCCTCCCATCGTTACTGTAAAAAGAAGTTGTGAATCTTCTTGTTAATGAACTATGGATTTCTCCACCAGTTTCTTTTTTTTCTTAAATGCTTGAAGACTGTCTTTCAGTGTAAGATCTACCTTTTCAGAAAGGGAGAGTTAGTTTGTAATGTTGAAAAATAAAGTCCTCATTCAATAAAAACTGAAATTTTCTTGTAAGAGTGTGATTTCTCTCTGATGTGGGAGGAGGGGAAAGTGAAACAGAGTGATGCTAATTAATCCTGGTTGTGACGTTTATTTATTGCTTTTCTTAACTAAAGATTGTTGCAAACCAAATTTTCTTCAAAAAAAATTTCTACGTGAACTTGTTTGGAGCTTTTGCTTTTTGATACTCTTCTCTATTTATCAGAATTCTATCTTAAGTGAGATCTTTAACCTCTGTTTTATGCTACATTTTACTTAAATAAAAACTCTTCTAGTGTAAGATGAATGGGGATATCAAATATCCCTTTCTGATGTGAGTTTACCTTAAGCTGTATTTTCTTTTTTTTAATTATATAATTTTGATTTGTAGTTTTCTTTAAATGAAATGGTATACTTCCCTTTGAATGGGTAGAAATGAGATTTCTAAAAAACTTTGAAAAAAACTCTGTTTAGCTTTTCTTTTTTCCTTTAACGATTGCCTTTCCCCACTCAGAGTATTGGGATAAGCTAGGGTGAGACAGTTCAACTAGGGTGAGACAGTTCAAAGCAGAAGACTTCGGGAGTGGACCATCAGTCTTACTAACATGTGGACCTGACATTTCTTGTGATGAAAAACAACATAATCATACATAATGAAATAGAATACAAAATCTACATGAGTGTCTTTTTTCCCACTGTGAGTTTCTAATAGAAAATTTGGAACTTGAAGTTGGTTTGGGTTGGTTTGCTTCATATCCTTTCCCTTCGGGTACTTTGTATTTCTCTGTCATTGGAGAAACTGGTGGAAGGGTTGCCAAGACCTGACCATTTCTAGAACCACACAGACGATAGCAGTGCCCTCTGATATGTGCAGTGATAGTTATGTGCATAGAGTGAGAGTGGACAGAGTGGGAAAAGGGTTTGAAAGAGGAAGCCTTAAGTCAAGAGCAGAGTCCCAAAGTACAACTGCAGATTGATCCAAGTGAAGATTGAAGGGAGGGGAGCATGTCAGGTCCAGGTTGCTGCGAGCAACTTGAGGGTGGTCAGAACACCAACTGTGTGTCAGGGAGCACTAAGAGATGAGGGGACCGTGAGGACAGGGGCCAGGTCATGGCATGCCGAGCAGTTGAGATTTTATCTTGAGGGTGATGGAAAGCTACCATATATTTATATAGGGAGATTGCATTATTAGATGCACCTTTTAGAAATGGCCAAAATTTGGATTGGAGGATGGATTAGAAAGAGGCAAATTCAGAGCCCAGTGCTCCGCTTGGAAAGCTGCTGTGAGAACTAAGTGAGAAACGATGCTTTCCAAACCGAGACAGGGAGAAAAGAGGGAGTAACTCTGATAGATTATTTGGGGGTAGAATCAACAAATCAGTTTGTAGGTAATCCATGTGTGTATAACCCACAAGGCAATGAAGGTTCTTGCTTGGATCATGTTTGGAAAGTAAGGTAAATGAAAGACAGGACTGAAGGATTGGGAAAAAATAGGGGCAGTGCAGCTCTCAGAATAGGTGCTGTGGGACCCTTGGAGGCATAGGGCTGAGACCGTGTCCACACAGTGCTGCTGGTGGTGAGTAAATTAAGGTGTTGACAAGAACTGGGGTGTGGACATCTCCCTTCCGGCTATTGCTTGCTAATTATCATGTGCTGTATTAGCAAAAGGAGCCAAGCCTCTAATGTCAAAACAGCCTAACCAGAAAACTCAGAATCGTGACATTGATTTTACCTTTAATGCCACCTCCTTAGAGCTGCCCTAGTGGTGACTCCCTCATCTCTCACCTGTAGTGCTGCAGTAGCCTAACTTGTCTCTTCACTTCTGATCTTGACCCCTGCGCTCCACTGTCCACATACCAACCAGCATCATCTTTTGAAAGCAAAAATCAGATAGTGTTGGTGCCCTCCAGTGGGTTCCCATTGTGCTTTAAAGTTCGAACCTCTTACTGCAGCCCCCAAGACTTTTTCCAGGTTTTGGCTTCTTGTTGGCCTCTCCGATGTCATCTCTTCGCATTCTCTTGGCAAGTGCTTTGGACTTTGGACTTGTTTTCTTTGAACTTGCCTAGTTTGCTCCCTTCCCCAGGCTTTTGCACTTCCTCAAGACTGGAATCCTTTTTCCTTATGCTTACCTCCTCTTCCAGATCAGTGCTCACGTGCCCGTTTTCCTGCCCCAGCCTGCCCCAGCACACTCTCACTGTGTAATAAAGATAATCTGCACTTATTTGGTCCCTTCATGAGGATGTCAAGTCACCTAGAATTAAGTACCTTATCTCTCTCATGTTCTTCACTGTTCATCTGTACACATCACCCAGAAGAGTGGTTCTCAACCCATATATGCCTTAGAACCCCTGAGGGGCTTGTGAGAGCATAGAGCGCTAAGCCCACCCCCAGAGTTTCTGATTCAGGAGGTCTGTGGTGGGGGTCGTTCCAAAACGTTCCCCAGCAGGGCTGATGCTGCTGGATCAGCATCTGCCTTTGAGAACCACGGTCTGAAACAGGAATTGGCAAACTTTTTCTGCCAAGGGCCAAGATAGTAAATATTTTAGGCTGCGTGGGCCTCAGTCCTCTGTCAAAACCACTCAGCTCTGGGAGTTCCCTGGTGGCCTAGCCATTAAGGTCTGGCATTGTCACTGCTGCAGCTCAGGTTGCTCCTGTGGCTCCAGTTCAGTCCCTGGCCCAGGAGCTTCTGCATGCTGTGGGTGCGGCTAAAAAAAGAAGGAGGAAGGAACTACTCTGCTCCATGCTGTAGCAGAAAAGCAGCCGAAGAGCATGCAGAGAATGCACGTGGCTGTGTTTTGGCAGTACTACTGGATCTGTTAAGACAGGCTTTTGGCTAGATTTGTCCTACAGATTTGCCAACCCCTGAGCTGAAAGGCGGTCACTTCCAAGAGCTGTTAGCTGGCAGATCAGTACCTGACTGTGTATCTGATCTAGAAGACAGCTAAGTGCCAGATGCTGAAGACTGAGCAGCACGTGACAGATCCCTGGCCTCGAGAAGTTCACAGGGTGGTGGAGGAGACAGTCATTAGATCGTCACACCACTGGTTACCCAGCACACCTGTAACGAATGCCACGAGGGCAAAACACAGGGGGCTCTTTAAGTTTGCGGCCAGGAGCCTCAGGGAATGAAAGGTGGGCTTCCCTTGCTCTCCACTGATAATTTTCATTTTGCGAGAAAGAAGCACTCAGAAGAAAGCTTTCCTTTCCTTCCCCTTCTAGACCGCGTGCATCTATCACGCGGCCCTACCCCCTGCCCACCCCTGGCCTTTCCTCCTGCTGGTGGAAGAGCTGGCCACTCTCTTATTAGTCCAGCCTTGTTCCCTTCGTTCCATCTTCTCCAGGACTCAGTGCACCCTCACCCCTGCTCTTGAACAGCACCCTTTTCTCCTCCTGCATTATTCCTGTCAGCGTACAAGCATTTCTTCATGGCACTGGTTTCCCTGTGACCTGCCAGTCCATTTCTCTGTTCCTTTTTCTAGAAATACTCAGAGAGTTTTCTGTGCTTCCCTCCTTGTCTTTCTTTCTTTTTTTTTGAACATGTGTTTTTTGCTGATTAATTTTAACTCTTTGTAACAGTTTTTGTTTGTTTGTTTTTGTTTTGTTTTTTTGTCTTTTTGCCTTTATCTAGAGCCGCACCCGCGGCATATGGAGGTTCCCAGGCTAGGGGTCTAAACAGGAGCTGTAGCTGCCGGCCTTCGCCACAGCCACAGCAACAAGGGATCCGAGCCGTGTCTGCAACCTACACCACAGCTCACGGCAACACCAGATCCTTAACCCACTGAGCAAGGCCAGGGATCGAACTCGCAACCTCATGGTTCTTAGTCGGATTCGTTAACCACTGAGCCACGAAGGGAACTCCCCTCCTTGTCTACTTTCTTGTTCTTGTTTCCTCTCCCCTCTCTAACTTGAACTCACTCTCGTCTGTCTCTTATTCCCACCTCACCGCTGAAGCCACTCTTACCAGGGTCACCAGAGATCTCCACATGACAAAGCCAGGGCGTGTCCTCAGTCCTCATCTTACTAGATCTAGATCTGTACAGCCTTTGACACGGGTTGCTTGCTTTTTACTTCTCGGAACACTGTCCTCTTAGCTTCTGATTTTCCTCTGACCTCCCCGGCTGCTCTTTCCTAGTCTCTGTGGCCACAGACATTGGCTGCTTCATCTCTCTTCATCCCCCAGGTGCCCTCATGCATTTCTGTGGCCTTACTTTCCACGTTCACACCGACGAAGATGAAGTCAACACCTCATGTGTTGGGTATTTACGGTGGACCCTTGAGCAAGATGGCTTTGAACTGCATGGGTCCACTTATACATGGCTTTTTTTTTAAATGAATACACCTGGCAGCACTACACAATCCGAGGCTGGCTGACTCTATGGATGTGTAACCTCCCACACCGAGGGCCGACTGTAAAGTTACATGCAGGTTTTTGACTGAGTGGAGGGTCAGTGCCCTTAACCCCTGCGTTGTTCAAGGGTCGGCTGTGCTTGGACCACGAAGCATTTTACGTGTACTAGCTCATTGAATCCTCACAGTACCCCTCTTCTGTGAAGGAGGCACTGTTAATCCCATTTTGCTGACTTTTCCATCACCACACAGCTGCTGAGGATCCAGGGCCAGTCTGTCTGCAAACCATTGCCCTGCCTCTGTTTCTGCTGACTCTCAGCTGTACTCTCTCTGACCTGGGCCTCTAGACACAGACACACAACTCTGACCTGGCATCCAGGTAGCTAACCAGCATCTCACATTTAAACTATCTAAACCAGGAGTTCCCACTGTGGCACGGTGGGTTAAGAAGACCACTGCAGTGGCTCGGGTCTCTGCGGAGGTGCAGGTTCCAGCCCAGGCCCAGCGTGCGGTGGGTTAAAGGATCTGGTGTTGCAGAACAGCTCCGATTCAGTCCTTGGCCTGGGAACTTGCATATGCTGCACGTGGGGCCATAAAAAATAAGTGAAAAAGTGAGTAAACTATACCAGAATAACTAGCTCAGACCAAAAATCCAAGAGTGATCCTCACTTTCCCATATTTTTTTTCCTCACATACTGTGATCACATCTTTGGGTCATATTTCCTCTACCTGTAAACATATCCCAGCTCCTCTCTCTTCATCACCTTTGTTGCCGATGCCCTGGACCAAGCCACTCTCATCTCCCTCAAAACTGCCGCGACAGCTTCATGATGACTGGCCTTGCTTCCAAGCCCCCAAGCTACTCTCCATGGAGAGTGATGTTTTAAAAACATATATGGAGACCAGAGTACTTGCCAGCTCAAAACTTCCCAAAGGCTGGCCTTGGAATAAAATCCAGAGTCCTTCCCATGGACTATAAAGGCATCAATAACCTGGTTCCTATCCAACTCCTTCTCAGCTGCATCTCCAGCCCTTCTCACTCCTCTGGTCCACCCACACGGGTTTTCTTGCTTTTCCTTAAACACACCAAGCTCCTTTCCATTCCAGAATCTGTGTACTTGCTGTTAGCTGTATTTGCCTGGAATAAGCAACCCCCACCAAAGATCTCGGTATGCTTGCTTAGATCTCTGATTGAATGTTGTCTCTATAGAGACCTTTCCTGACCCTCTAATCTAAAAGTCTTCCTCTGCTCCTCTCTTCTCTCTCTCAACTCTGATCTTTCTTGATCTTTCTTTGTAGTATTTCTCTCTGCTGAAATCATAGTGTGTCTATTTCCTGTTTATCATGGCTCCCTCATCAGTGAGACTTTGGTTTTATATACCAGTGTATTCCTAGCAACTGGCACATAGTAGGAATGAAAAAGTTATTTGTTTAATGAATGGATGGATAACGGTTTAAAGAAGAAAAGCATGCTCTTGAGTCTGATTGCCTGAGTGCAAATCTTATTTCTACTAGTAGCTATTTTTGGAAAGTTATAGGCCTTTTTTTTTTTTTAATATGAGGATAACAATAGTAACATTTTCACAGGGTTATTGGGAAGATTAGAATAACCCATGTTAAACATTAAGAACAGTCTGTAGCACAAAGTAAGCTTAAACACAAGGATGGTCGGGTGGGAGAGAACATTCTAGAAGAGGAAACAGCCAATGCAGTGCCTTTATAAATATGGAGCATATATTGAATTTGTTGTGACTTTTTATAAACACAAAAGGCTACTGGTAAATATTTTTTAATGTGTTTCCCATAATTTTCCCAGTTTTCACCATGAAATCAACAGAACAGTAGTATCACAGTCTCTTTGTCTATTTGTTGTAGGAAAATCCAGGGCTTACCATTTTTCTGGTAACATACAAAGTGTCCTTCTTAAAAGCTCATATGCAGCCTGGTTTGGGGAAGAGAAGGCCAATCCAAGAATTGTTGATATTTGGACTACCAGCTGCTTATAGAAATTTTCCCTGGTCAGAGTGTTGTTTAAATTCCAGGTGTATAGCATTATGGGACATCTTTTTATGTCAGCTTTACTCCTACTAAAACACAGCCACAGTCTTTACAGAAAGTCACCCTCATACTGTAACTGTCGGAAAGTAAAGATTCTGGTTTTCACTGGTATTTTGACCAGCTGGTAAACCTGTTCTTGAAGAAATCCTCAAGAGAAAAAAAAAAAAGCCAGTCACAAAAAGATCACAACTATATGATTCCATTTAAGAGAGATACGTAGAGTAGTCAGAAGCATAGACAGAAGGTAGAATGGTGTTTGCAGGGAGATTTGGCAAGAGCTGGGGTTGGGGGAGTTACTGTTTGATGGACAGAGCCTTTTTGTACAGAGTGAGTTCTGAAGAATGGAGGGTGGTGGGGCACAACGTGGTGAATGTATTTCATACCACTGAACTGTGCACTTGAAAATCATTAAGAGGAGTTCCTGTCGTGGCTCAGTGGTTAATGAACCCGACTAGGAACCATGAGGTTGCGGGTTCAATCCCTGGCCTCGCTCAGTGGGTTAAGGATCTGGCGTTGCGTGAGCTGTGGTGTAGGTTGCAGACGCGGCTCAGATCCTGCATTGCTGTGGCTATGGTGTAGGCCGGCAGCTACAGCTCTGATTTGACCCCAGCCTGGGAACCTCCATATGCCGTAAGTGCTGCCCAAGGAAAAGGCAGAAAGACAAAACAAAAACAAAAACATCGTTAAGATGTACAGCAGAAATTGACTGAACATTGTAAATCAATTATGATGAAAATATTAATTTCAAAAAGTAAAATAAAATCCAAAAAAGTTCTGAAAAAAATGGTTGATGGTACATTGGTACATTTTATGTTGTATGTATATTACTAGAATTAAAAATTGAGGAAACAAATAAAAAATTCTCAAGATAAAATATTAACCTTTTTTTACACCTGATGCTTTTTAGGTAAACCAGCAGTCTTTCTCTTTTTGCTGAAAGAATCTTATGTAATACATAGGTTTTTTTAGTAACCCCCCCAAAACCTCCTTTTTTGTTTTTTTTTAGGGCTGCACCTGCAGCACATGGAAGTTCCCAGGCTAGGGGTCAAATCAGAGCTGCAGCTGCCGTCGTGCACCACAGCTCATGGCAATGCTGGATCCCCAACCCACTGAGCGAGGCCAGCGATTGAATCCTCATCCTCATGGTATTAATCAGGTTCATTACTGCTAAGCCACGACAGGAGCTCCCCCAGCCTCTTGTTTTGAAAAAGTAGTACAATTGGCCTTATTTACGTATTTTTTCTGAGTCATTGGAAAGTAAGTTGCAGATATCCTATCAGTTTATCCCTGAAGATGTGTATCTCCTAAAATTAAAGATATTCTTGTAATACCATCACCCCATCCAAAAACTTAATACTGATTCAATATCATGTAATATTCAGTCCAGTTGCAAATTTCTCTAATTGTCTAAAATACACAAATGTTGGAAGTGTGTGTGTGTGTGTGTGTGTTTTAATCTAAGATCCAGTCAAGGTTTATTTATTGCGTTTGGTTCTGATGTTTTCTTTATCTTTGATTACACTGGTGTTTTTGACAAGTCTGGCCATATTCTGATTTGTCTGATTGTTTCCTCAAGATTAAAGTTAAGGAGTTCCCACTGTAGTGCAACGGGATCAGAGGCATCTCTGTAGCACCAAGGAATAGGTTTGATCCCTGACCTGGCACAGTGGGTTAAAGGATCTGTTTGTTGCCACAGCTGCAGCATAGGTCTTAACTCGGATCTGATTCCTGGCCTGAGAACTCCATGTGCCATGGGAAGGCCAAAAAAAAAAAAAAAATATATATATATATATATATATATATATATATATATATTCTATAAAGGGAGTTCCTGTTGTGGCTCAGTGGAAACAAACCTCACTAGTATCCATGAGGATGTGGGTTCTATCCCTTGCCTCACTCAGTGGGTTAGGGATCCAGCATTGCCGAGAACTGTGGTATAGGTTGCAGACTCAACTCATCTGCTGTGGCTGTGGCTGTGGCTCCAGTTCAACCCTAGCCTGAGAACTTCCACATGCCGCATGTGCAGCCCTACATGGTGTGCTTCCATTTCTTTACATCGGTAGATATAAAGTGTCCATTTGTCCTAGTATCAACAAGGTTAAAGTTCAGTAAATTTCTTCAAGGTGATGTTTCCTGGCTCCTTCTCCTGTTAGTTAAGTACTTGAGATTGTGCGAATATTCTTTACCATTCACCTTTCACTCAATTGTTTTAGCTTTTATTAACAGTCCTTACTTGATTCGTTTACTACATCTGGGGTTGCAGTGTAGTTAGTTTCTAGTTGTCATTCTCTCTGCATCTATTCACTGCCTTGTTTGTTTGTTTGTTGGTAAAGAAGAACGTCCTCTTTTTCTCTCCTTCTTTCCGTATCATTGGACTCTTGGATTCTTTTTTTACTCAGTGTTCTATGTGTTCTTTTCCTGTTATTATTATTTATTGGCCAATTGGAGTCTTTGTCCTTTTGAAATGGTCCCCTCAGTCTTTGAGTACTCTGTGCTTTCTGGCACTCATCTCATGTTCTGGGGTCACCTTGTATTTTCCTTGCTCCAGATCTGGAATTTTCCCAGGGAGCCCTGGTTCCTTTTGGTAAAAAGTGGTTTTCAGAAACCAAAATTGAGAGCTGGGTGTACTTAAAAAATGAATTTTAAAGCACTGCCTATCATTTTGACAGGGTAGTTACTATTAAAGAGGACCCATGCGTGTGTTTTTTAAACAGTTTGTCATTTGGTCCTCCCTGCAGTCCTGTTTGGTAGGCAGTTCAAACACTAAAATCTTCATTTTAAAGATGACAAAAATGAGGTGTGGGAAAGGATTAATTTTTTCAGGATTTTACCACTAGTTTGGGCAGGTATCAGGAGCTTAAACCCATGTCTTTTACCTGCTAGTTTGTATTTTTCTCCCCCCCCCCCACTGTATATAGTCTCCTAAAAACTGTGTTTAGGCATCTTTAAAAAGCTGTTTCACTGGTCACTGCCAGTTCCACTAAAGAGAAAACTTCCTTTGTGAGACTAAATGATAAATGATTGGAGCCTGGAGAATATTTGCATCCTTCTTAGCATTGCTGTTGGGAGTGCTTTTTGTATTGGTTTGCTAGCGAGGCTTTCAGTGGTCATCCTCTGTAACGCATGGAATATTCCATTTGTGACTTGGAGAGCTCTGTTTGAAAACAGCATGTGGTCATACCTAAACCCTATGTCTCCTGACAGCCTCGCAAAGAAGCAGGAAACCCAGTAATATATTTTGAAATGCTATCCTTATGCTGTGATTTGGTATTTTATTATGTGAAACTCTCTTTTCTTGGAGTTTGCGTTGTAGCTCAGCAGTAACGAACCCGACTAGTATTCATGAGGATGCAGGTTCAATCCGTAGCTCTGCCCAGTGGGTTGAGGATCTAGTGTTGCCACGAACTGTGGTGTAGGTGGGCAGCTGCAGCTCCGATTGGATTCCTGGCCAGGGAACTTCCATGTGCCATGGGTTTGGCCCTGAAAGAAAGAAAAGAAAGAGAGAAAGTCTCTTTCCTTAACTTGTTTTACTTTCAAAAAATGCAAGCTTTTTTTCATTAACACTCCAAGGAAACTTTTTTGGATATTTTTTCCCCTTAATCTCTCCCCACCGGGAAATTTTAGTACCTCAGATATACAGTATACCAGTTTACATCTGTAGGCATATTTGTGCTTTATATATAAAAGAGTAAGTTTTATTTTTTTTATCCCCCAGGGACTTTTCTTTTTTTTGCTATTTTGTCTTTTTAGGGCTGCACCTGCACTATATGGAGGATCCCAGGGTAGGGGTCCAGTTGGAGCTGTAGACGCCTGCCTATGCCAGAGCCACAGCAACGCAGGATCCAAGCCGTATCTACAACCTACACCACAGCTCACGGCAATGCCGGATCCTTAACCCACTGAGCGAGGCCAGGGATTGAACCCACATCCTCATGGATGCTAGTTGGGTTCACTAACCGCTGAGCCACGATGGGAACTCCTCCCCCAGGAACCATTTTTTTTTTGGTCCTCCTAGAAGTGATATCACCCTCATTGAGACTGCGTGGAGCAGATGGAAAAAGGAAGGATAAATGTGATTTATATTTTAATAATACCTTTTGTATTATAATAGTGTATATATATATTTTTTCACTTTTTATGGCCGCACCTGTGGCATGTGGAAGTTCCCAGGCTAGGTGTCAAATCGGAGCTGTAGTTGCAGACCTACACTGCAGCCATAACCACACCAGATCCAAGCCATATCTGCGACCTACACCACAGCTCTCCACAACGACAGATCCTAACCCACTAAGCAAGGCCAGGGATCGAACCTGCATCCTTATAGATACTAGTCAGGTTTGTTACCACTGAGCCACAATGGGAACTCCCATATATTTTGTATTTTAAAATAAAGTTTCTCTATCGAATGACTAAATGCAAGATATAAATTACTTCAGTCCTAAGAGCACTGTGATCTTTCGGTTACCTGAAGGCTAACCTCATCCTCTGGCTGTAAAAATAGTAATAATTCATCCATAGGGAGCTTCAGAGTCATCAGTCTTAATTTTTCCCCCATCCAAATAGATAGTTAGAATTGTTGGCGATACTGGTGAATTTAACCTTTTCCAGTATTGTTTTTCTCTGAAATTCTTGGATATGTAAAGGTACTATTGAAATGTATTTTAACATTTCAGGGATACATGCAGTTTTTCCCCCTTCAAAATCCCCGCTTTACCACAGCCCCAAATAAAAGAACTCTTGAATCTCAGGGAACAAAAAAAAGAGACTAGGAGGGAGCTCTCATTGTGGCTCAGCAATAACTCATCCTATTGGTGTCCTTAAGGATGCAGATTCTATCCCTGGACTCGATCAGTGGGTTAAGGATCCAGCATTGCTGTAAGCTGTGTTGTGTAGGTTGCAGACAAGGCTCGGATCTGGCTTTGCTGTGTCTGTGGCGTCACATAGGCCAACAGCTGTAGCTCTGATTCAACCCCTAGCCTGGAAACTTCCAGGTGCAACCCTAAAAAAAGAAAACAAGAAAAGAAAAAGAGACTGCATTTAAATTCCTTAGAACACAAAAATGTTTGAAGTATTTACCTATTACAGACTATCTTGCCCGTTTTTTTTTTTTTTTTTTAAGCATATCTCTGTATATCTTTCTTTTCATTGTTGTCTCCTGCCTCTATCTGCTGTTTTCTTTGGCTTTGCTTTCTCTCCTTTGCCCAGTATTCCTTTCATGGCTCTTTTCCTTCCCTCTTACTTCTCTCTCTCCTACATGTTATCTCTTTTCTTTTTGTTCAGGACTATGAGAGTAAATTGCAGGCCTTGCAGAAGCAGGTGGAGACCCGATCCTTGGCTGCAGAAACAACCGAAGAGGAAGAAGAAGAGGAAGAAGGTGAACTCTAGAGACTGAAACTTTCCTCTGTATATATTTTAGATCTGTATTATCAAACTGATCTTTTTTATCTTTTGATCAAGCTGGATTTGACCGTAGTTGATCAGCCCTGCCATTTATGAATACTTCACTGCGCCAGTTTAAAGATGATATAAAAGATGCTCAGTGCTGAGAGTCTGGGCTGTTTTCTGTGAGGTGGGGGTGGGGCTAATAGTGTACCTTAGAACACAAGCTTTCTGAGCACAGTCTTCATAGAAATTTCCTGGGCAATTTACATAAATTGTCTCATTTTACTGTACATATGAAGTTCATTTTTATGTTCCAAATAAATAACAGGGATTAATCTTTATTAAGATACTCAGTTTTGGAGCTCTCCGGAGGCTCAGCAAGTTAAAGATCTGGCATTCTCACTGCTGTGGCTCTGGTTACCGCTGTAGTACAGGTTCGATCCCTGGCCCTGGGAACGTTGGCCTGCTGTGGGCGTAACCAAAAAATATATATATGTGTACTTTGCTTTATTTGCTGGTTTATGGTTTATGTCAGGGATTTCCCACTGAGGATTTTGAAATATACCAGTGTACATTAAAGCTTTTTCTGACAGATTGCAAATCACACTGCTTGGTTATGGCTCCCTGTCTTAAGTTTTCCAGAATTTCTTAGTTGAATTAGGGCCTTAACTGTTAGTTATTTCCTTACCATGCAGTATGAACGTTCATTGGGCATTATTTCTCCACGCAACCTGTTAGTACTCTCAAGGCCTCAAATTAACTTTGAAGGAACTCTTAATTTGTATAGTAAATTCTTATATTTTTAAATATCTAAATGAAATATGACCTTTTTCCTGTACTAGGAAGGAAAATACATGTATCTGAAGTTGCACAGCATACCAGGGTGTTTTTTTTTTTAATCAATATAAGCCACATATTAGAGATGTATCTTGAAAAAAGATGGAGAAAAACTGGAAAATACCTTAACGTGATAGAAGAGGTGAGGTAGAGGAGGGATGTAATTTCTGCAAAGCTATGAGGTCATCGTTAAATACCCTTTGTTTCTTTTTCAGTTCCTTGGACACAACATGAATTTGAGCTGGCCCAATGGGCCTTCCGGAAATGGAAGTCTCACCAGTTTACCTCATTAAGGGACTTGCTCTGGGGCAATGCCGTTTACTTGAAGGAGGCCAATGCCATCAGCGTGGAGTTGAAGAAGAAGGTATGGAGGGTGTGGGAACCTGGACCCCCAGAGCTGAAGCTGGGCCCGATGGGCTTCCTGGTCCTCACCTTGAGCTAACCCTTCCCTTGGATGAATTCAGCAGCTTTTTGCTATGAAGCAGGTTTATATATGCCTCCATTTAATACATGTGCCTGGAACAGAGTAGGTACTAATTAAACATTTGTTAAATGAAGTTTTTAAAATAACATGTTTTCTACTTACTTTACAAATGAAGAGGCTGAACTCCTGACAAAGCTAGAGAAATGTATTAGTATAAAACCACTCCTGTTGAGTTCCTGAAAATCTCCATTTTCTTCTAATTTTCTGCCTTAAGCTTACACCTCTGAGTCCTGTGAGCCCTCTCCTCTTCCAGGGTCTGAGAGGCAGTTTTACATAACGGACAGGCACATACACTCTGCACCCAGACAGCCAGGTTCCAGTCCCAGTTCTCCTAGTTGTTTAATAGCCCGTGCCTCCATTTCCTCATCTCCAGAGAAAGCTTGGGGCAGGCCTGCCATCCAGGGACCTTGTGGCAAACGAGGGGGTGAATGTAGGTGAAGTGCTGAAGTAATACCTAGACATGGTAATGACTATTACCAGAACACGACAGCGCATCTTAGATTCATTCTTTTGTATGTTGCTCTGTTTCACACTCTCCTGACTGCTATGGTCATGGCAGGCCGGGGCAGGGGGGTGGGCAGTATCGCAGTGTAGGTAAGAGCACAAACTGCCTGACTTTGGGAAAAATCATTATCCTCTCCTGGGGCTGTAATCTAGTTCTGCAAAATGGGAGTAAGATGTCTTCTTCATTCATAACTTTATCTCATTTTATAATTATTTATTAACTGTTCCCCTCTTCAGATAGGCTAAATGCTGGCAGTGACTATGCCTTTTTTTCTTACAGCTGTACCTAGCCTGCCATTAATAATTGGTAAAAATATGGGGTGGTATCAAGAGATAAATGACGTGATGAATGCAAAGCACTTACCTAGTAAATGCTTCTGAGAGTAATAGTTGTAATCCTCTGAAAGGAAAATGGAAAACCTTAGCGTGTCTCTAGCCTCTCTCATTAGTCTCTCACTAGGATGCATTCCTGGGCCCACCTTTTGGACTCTACAGAAGTCTTCGTTCAGTCATCCAAAATATATTTGTCGAGATTTTAGTTTGTGCATAAACACTGTACCAGGCTAGGAAAATAAAGCCTGTAAATAGCCTAATGATTAATACATACAGAGGCCATTTCTTTCAGTCAATCACAAGCTGTTGAGCACATACTCCTGTGTAACCTCTTTCCCATTGGGCATGATTGTATTGCTGAAAGCTTACTTGTTAAGCACAAAGGCCATTTATCAGTGGTTTCTTCTTTCCATTTAGGTGCAGTTTCAGTTTGTTCTGCTGACTGATACATTGTACTCCCCTTTGCCTCCTGAATTACTTCCCACTGAGATGGAAAAAACTCATGAAGACAGACCTTTCCCTCGTACAGTGGTGGCCGTAGAAGTCCAGGATCTGAAGAACGGAGCAACACATTATTGGTCTTTGGAAAAACTCAAGTATGAAAACGTTATACGTAAAGCCAGTTGTTTTATTTACGAAATAGTAGTGGGTTGCTCAAGTGGGCCTTCTCTCTGTGCTATCACTGTTGCCTCCTTTTTTGTGCTTCTGAAGCTATTGCTGGCGTATGATACATACTGTCCATCTGTCTTCTTGTAGTGAATGAATCCCACTCAGAAATACCTTTGTCATTTGTAGACATGATTTGAATTCACCCTCCCTCATTCTTGCTTTGGCAGCATGTATACTGAAATTGGAAAGATGCAGAGAAGATTAGCATGTGCAAGGATGACATGCAAATTTGTGGCAAAAAATTTTTAATTGATTAATTAACCCTCCACAGACCCTCTTACCTTTTTTTTTGCTTTTTTTAGGGCCATACCATAGCATATTGAAATTCCCTGGCTAGGGGTCAAATTGGAGCTGCAGCTGCCGGCCACAGCCACAGCAACGCAGGATCCAAGTCAGATGTGCAGCTTGCAGAGTAGGTTGAGGCCACTGAGTGAGGCCAAGGATCAAACCTGCATCCTCATGGATGCTAGTTGGGTTTGTAACCCACTGAGCTGCGCTAGGAACTCCAGACCCTCTTACATTTTAACTGTTCCAATTTTATATCTATTTTTGTCTTGGATCTCAGGAACATTATAGTGTAGCTTCCTGTGCATTTAGCATCACGAGGTGTTTTCCCCTGTTTCAGTGTATTTGAGATACCATAACACTGAACTCCATTTCTCCGATGACTCAGTAGAGGTTAGGTGGCCATTCTTTACTTTTCTTTTTTTAATGGCCTCACCCACGACGTATGGAAGTTCCTGGGCCAGGGGTCGAATTGGAGCCACAGCAGGCGCCTACGCCACAGCCACAGCAACACCAGATCTGAGCCGTATCTGTAGCCTACACCACAGCTTGTGGCAATGCCAGATCCTTAACCCACTGAGCAAGGCCAGGGATCAAATGCACAGCCTCACGGAGATAACATAGGGTCCCCAACCCACTGAGCCACAACAGGAACTCGTATTCTTTACATTTGGTGGCTTGTCTCCAGACTCAGACACTTTAGATACTGAGTGTTTTGGTTTCTGCCCTTTGGTCTTCTTTTTGGGGCCTTGCAGAAGTTCCCACGCCAGGGACCCACCCTGCACCACAGCAGTGACAGTGGTGGATCCTTAACACTAGGCCACCAGAGAACTACTTTCATTCTTTTTTAATATCATTAAATGGTGGGAGCAGTTTTTTAAGATCTTTTGTGAAAGATACTTCCAAAATGAAATTTTTTAAAAATTTTGTTTTATTGAAATAAAATCTATTTATAAAGTTGTGCTCATTTCTCCTATATAGCAAATTGATTCAATAATACATATATATTATTTTTCACATTCTCTTCTATTGTGGCTTATTACAGGATGTTGAATATAGTTCCCTGTGCTGCAGTAGGAACTTGTTTATCCATTCTGTATATAATAGTTTGCATCTGCTAATCCCAAACTCCCAATCAATCCCTCCTAACCCACCTTCTCCTTGGCAACCCCGAGTCTGTTCTCCATGTCTGTGAGTCTGTTTCTTTTTGTAGATAAGTTCATTTGTGTCCTATTTTAGATTCCACATATAAATGAAATCAGATGGGTTTTGTCTTTCCCTTTCTGAGTTACTTCACTTAGCACGAGAGTCTCCGGTTGCATCCATCTTACTGGGAATGGCATTATTGCATTCTCTTTATAGATGAAATTTTGATGTGACCTTCTGGTATCAACCCAGCACACTTTATGTTTACTGTACAGGCAGAGGCTGGATTTGATGCGAGAAATGTATGACAGGGCAGGGGAGATGGCCTCCAGCACCCAAGATGAAGGTGAAACCACCATGACTGGCAGTGATCCATTTTATGATCGGTTCCATTGGTTCAAACTTGTAGGAAGGTATGTGATGATTTTATGAATGTCTTCTTTTTAAGTAATGAATGGTTTTATTGTAATTGTTTAGTACCTCAGCAAATATTATGGAACGTTAAAAGAAAAAAAGTATTAAAAAAAGCCCCATTTATAGTCTTATCCACTCATACACAGC
Organism: Catagonus wagneri; assembly: GCA_004024745.2. Classification (NCBI taxonomy): domain Eukaryota; kingdom Metazoa; phylum Chordata; class Mammalia; order Artiodactyla; family Tayassuidae; genus Catagonus; species Catagonus wagneri. The sequence continues at coordinate 2,205,077 of PVHT021183551.1, forward strand.
CACTGTATAATTTGGTGTATTTCCCTTCAGTTTTAACCAACATGCATATTTGTTTTAAGCCTCAGACTTTCAATCAAAGTAGCTGACAGTCTTCCTGCCTCTCAGCTCATTTATGTGATGCCTTACAGTTGACCAAGATAGATTTAAAAGAAAAAGTCCATGTCTGTATCCTGTGTGGTGTAAGATCACCGTATGACATAGAGCTTATCAGACTCTAACATCTCTGTGGCTTGAGATGTCCTCACTTTATTTTTTAAAGCAGTTCATCTCACTTTGGTCTTTGCCAGGAGTGAATTAATTGCACTTAGTAGTCCACCGGAGCCTCTTTTGTGTAAACTTTACTTTCAACATTTAATGAAAACAAGTAGTGCCTCTGTGAGTTCATACTGAGTTAAGTTCTTAAAGGGTTAGAATTTTAAAAGCAGAGAAATGCAAGTTCTGACCTTAATGATTTCAAAATTTGAATTATATTTTAATTGTAAAAACTTTCTGACAGCTTTAAGGGAACTGGGTTAAAAGGAAGAGCTGAAGTCTTAGTATTTTGTAGAAATGAAGTTAAGTTTTTTTCCACTCTACTCTGATAATAGAGTATTTTTAAAGAGATGAATTGGCCAAATACCTCTTACCCAAGCAAGCCAGGTACCTACTTTGCCACAGACGTTTCATCCATTTTGTTTTCTGCTCCAAGATGGCATGGGAATTGGAATGAAGATTTAAATCTTATTATTTCACCCAGTGTTGAGTGGCTCCTTTGAGACCTGGCTGCTGACGTTTTGTGTGAACTGGAGAATATACACGTTTTACTGCACATTATTTACCTGGGGTATTTCCTTAGCTTTTCTTATTCTAAGGATCAGTCCTTGTTCCCTTTCACCTGAACCAGATGATTTATGCTTGTTTTATCCTTTTGCTTTTTCACTTGCTTATATTGTTTTGATTCCCCAGTGGGTTCTGTCCTGTTGGCGCCTATAGCTTCCTGTTTAACCAACTATTCCTCTCTCCTTGGCTGTGTCAATCGGCGTCTTACCTGGTGTCTAGCTCCCCCATTTTCCACGGCTGTGTGAACGAGCGCCTTGCCGACCGCACACCCTCCCCCACTTTTTCCACGGCCGATTCCGACATCACTGAGCTGGCTGACGAGCAGCAAGATGAGATGGAGGATTTTGATGATGAGGCATTCGTGGATGACACCGGCTCTGACGCAGGGACGGAGGAGGGATCAGATCTCTTCAGTGATGGGCATGACCCGTTTTACGACCGATCCCCATGGTTCATTTTAGTGGGAAGGTTGGTGAGGTTAAAGCGAGAAAGGCAAAAAGGGACCAGCTCTTGCTATATAGAGGCTTCTTGTGAAATTTTGGACAATTTCGCCATAGCACTTCCAAGTCATGACGCGCTGATCTGGCTCAAGGGCCCTCAGCCGTGCTTGTGAGATATCGGCCCTCTTCTGGGTACAGCACACAGCAGGGTGTGAAGACACTCCACGAGGATCCCTTGTCTTAAACTACCCAGTAATTTTGTTCTGAAGGCGGAAACCCCAGAGGAGAAAGTAATTAAAGCTAAGAGTCAGCTGTTACAGAGTTGAAGAATGTTGTTGTGGTCTGATGTTTCCTCTGAGCAGGAATGTGAGTGAGGAAGCATAGGGGGATAACAGGAGGAGGAGAGCAGAGCAAGTCCAAGATTAGGCAGAATGATTCGTGGCATCAGCGGGAATAAAGAGGACATAAGTGGAATCCGGAGCAGCGTTAGGTTCATTTCTTGCTTAGTCTTTGAGTCCAAAAAATAATCAGGAATGTGAAGTTTCTTCTTTGACTAATTGGATGCTTTTCTTTGGCCAGTTTCATGGATCTTTGGCTCTGCAAAGATTTTACCTATAAGCATTATAAAGATGAATCTCGTAAAATTATCTGTTGAAACTATCAACAATGGCTATTTGTTCAGTGCTCCATGAAATTGCTTTGTGTAAAGTGTAGCTGACCAGACTGAGGCATTGTCTCTGGCCCCATCTGTCAGTGATGCAGAGCTCTCATGCACATGTTCCTCATACTGGGTTCTTTGTCTACATCCAGTCTTCATGCTGAAGTAATTTTAAATTACAAATTCAATGGTGCATTAAAACCACATATTGTCGAACCCTTTAAAAATAAGAGAAGTTACACCAGGATAACTGTTGTTAAAGGGTAAGCACGAGTTATCTAAAAATTAAAGTGCAGCAAGTCTCTTGACTCAGTAGGGACAAAAGGTCCTAAAACTTAGCTCATAGTATGGTGTTGGTTACCTGGTGAGAACCAAATAAATAAAGTGGAAGATGAGCACTTTCATGGAAAGGAAGAACAGAAAAGTTTTTTGATAGAAATTAAAGCCTTGATTATGACTATGCATTGTAATAGTAGATAGTTTCAGGGTTTTACAATGATAAAGGCACATTCATTCAGTTTTTTCATGAATAAACATAAAGGTATTATACAATCATGAATATTATCTGGAGTATTGCCAGGAATAAATGCTCAGAATTTCAGAGAAGCTGATTTATATTAAAATTGAGAAAGGTGGTTCTGCGTACAAACAGTGGGATCATAGTGCTTTTCCTTATTTTATGACAGTGTGTCCTGCAGCCATTTCCACCTTCTAAGAGGGTGAAAGTTGAAAGCAAGTTTCTGTCGTTGAACTGCTTGGTCCTAGTGCCAGTTGTGCAGCCTCTAATACTCTTACTTTTGTTCCACACCATCGCACGCGAGGAATAGGTAGCTTCATCCTGTGTGTGTGGTGGGAAGAACACTGACCTGACTTAGGACCAGCAGCCTAAACTGAGGCCTGCTGGGTTCTCAAGTCTCAAATGAAGAGTTAGGTAGGGGAGAGGAAAAAAGAGAGAGAGAGAGAGACTAGAGATCTTATCTTGCAGATTCTGTCATCACCAAAATGAATATCCAGGTTCAGAGGCATTGGTGTTTTTAGTCAGTTGTATGAGAAACTTAAGTCAGAATCCCACTTAATTTGCAATTTCACCAACTTAAGATACATGTATCATTTTCTCTTATTTTAATCATATCCGATATCAGTGTAGATATAAGGCAATCAAGTCTGTTTTGATTTTCAAATATTTGTGGAGCCGTGACTCAGGAATTGACCCTTCCTTTTCTTTGGGTTCCCAGGATCTTAAATTGACTTTGCTTTGCAAGAAAAGTATTAGGGGAGGAGGTAAAATCCTAGCCATCAGTAGAGTGAGGGATCGCTCTTTATTTTTACCCTTGACTGCATTTCTTATCTACAAACAATTTATAATACAGCCACATCACCCGGTTATGTACTGGTCATTCTCTGTGTAAGAGGAGTAACTTCTTTGCTGTTCCTGTGATTCACAGGATTGGATTTCCCCTATTGGCACATGATTGCAAATATAATTCACTTATAAAATTATCCAGTTTTTTGTGAAATTCCATTTGTTGATTTTGATTCATGGCCTTGGCTGCCTCTGGTGATTTTTTTTTATATGAAAATTAAAAGAGCTTGTCCCTTTAGCTATTCTCTTTTGGCATGCTGGGATGTTATGAATCATCCATCATAGTTTGGGATGAAATGTACAGTATTTAAGCTAGTCTTCTGGGTTAAAAGTGTCCTGGTTATTCTGTGACCTATGTACCTGAACTGACATTTTCTGTAACTAGAATCGTCATCATGCTGATTTTTGTTATCCTTATGTTGACAGAATTTGTTTCCCTTTCTGTGTAATTTCACAGAACTTTATGCTAATATATCCTCTACGTCTCCCCTCTCTCATCCCTGTTCTCCTTCAGTCTGCTAAGTCAAGGTACAAGGACTCTCAAGGATGAAGAGTAATTATCAAAATTCCAGTTTTAATAAACTTCAGAAGGGAACTTTTAAACAGCCCAAAGCATTGATTTGGGGCTAAAGTCCGTGTTCTAATAGTAGGACAGGGAGCTTCTAGTGACTGTGCATTGTGTAGTCACATTGCTGGTGCCCACACCACTGCCATCGAATTATAGGAGATTTACAAGAATACTTCCTATCCTTCTACTTTTGGAGTAGCCGTTGCCGTAGACAGAAAGGAAAAGCTCATCTTCAGTGTGTGCACAAACATTTTGTTTTAATTTAAAACAGGGCTTCTTAGGTGTAAAAATAAATATACAAATACAAATTAAATGTAATTAGGAATCTAAACATGTTCTGTATAGTTAATATCCACCATAAGTATGACTTTGAAAAATCAACCTAATTTAAAGTTGAATGGCTTTGCTTCTCTACCTCTGGTTTAACCCATTTTTTTCTGGAAAATCTTCCACTTACAAGGTAGAGGACAAATCATTTACCATTCATTGTGTACATAGATGTTCAGTCACTCACCAGATATTTATCGAGTGTATTTGTTTAATAAATATGCCGGGCCCACAGCAGACAATGGTAAGCAAAACCAGATATGGTTCCTACCCTCACAGGTTTGCAGTCTGATAGGTGAGACAGTCACAGTTTTTTTTCTGCTATTTTAGGGCCGCACCTACAGCATATGGATGTTCCCAGGCTAGGGGTCAAATCAGAGCTGTAGCCATTGGCCTATGCCACAGCTACAGCAACGCTGTGATCCGAGATGTGGGATCCAAGCCACGTCTACAACCTACACCACAGCTCACGGCAACGCCGAATCCTTAACCCACTGACCAAGGCCAGGGATCGAACTGCCTGCTCATGGATCCTATTTGGGGTTCATTAACCACTGAGCCACGAAGGAAACTCTGACAGTCACGTAAATAAATGTAAATCATAGCGGTGATGGAATTGCGTGTTACTGAGATCATAAAACATTAAGGGGGGGCCTGTCATGAGAGTGGTGTTGGGAATAAGAGCTGAGGGTATGAAATCAAAGGCGTGAGGTGGGTAGTAGAGTTCAGAGAAGACAGCAGACAGGGGACGAGCGTGTGCGGTGGCTCTTTAATGTCCTTGGCATTGAATGTGGGCACTTCTGGCTGGAACGCCAGTAAGAGATGAAGTGGTCTGTATGTGTGCTGCTGACTTTGGAAGTAAAATTATCCATTTGGTTCCTTATGCTAAATTCGTAGTTTTTAAACTCTGTCGCAGTATTTGATGTTTGAGAGTCCTGTTTATAATCCTTTTTAGACTTTTCATTTTTAAATTTTTGTACAACATAGCTTTACCCCGCTGTTTTTTAGCATTGCCCTCCCCCGCCTTTGGAGCAGACTGAAAGGGAAGTGGACATCATTTGATCTGATTCAGTGTTCACTTGCACTTATTTTTTATTATGCTTTCATTCATTTTTCATTTAAGTTCCTAAAGTTTTATTAACATTTGTTTTTCTGTGGTGTATTTTGTTCGTTTTTCAGAATTGTTTTCATTACTTTGATTTGAAATCCCGAGAATCCACTCCATCTTCCTTTTCTTTGTTTTAAAGTAGGTTCGGAGCAGGAAAGTTGCAGACATGCATACAGGCATACCTCGGAGATACTGCTCATTTGTTTCTAGACCACCACTAATAAAAGCAGATAGCACATGAAATCCAGTCACACACTTTTTTTGTTTACCGGTGCATATAAAAGTTATGTTTACATTACATTATGGTCTATTAAGTGTGTAGAGTACATAATTTTAAAGTACTTTATTCTAGAAGAAATGTTAGCCATCATCTGAGCCTTTTCCTGGTGGACAGTGCTCTTTGATAGCGTTTTATCCACAATAGAACTTTTACAGCTGGAGTCGGCCCTCTTAAACCCTGCTGCCACTGCTTTATCAACTGCATTTATGTAATATTCTAAATATTCCATTGTCATTTCAGCAGTTTCCCAGTATCTTCGCTGGGAATAGATTCTGTCTCAAGAAACCACTTTCTTATTAGCCTGTCCATAAGAAGTAACTCTTCACCATTAAGGTTTTATAAGATTACAGCAGTTCAGTTAGCAGCTTTAGTCTCCACTTCTAATTCTTGTTCTCTTGCTAGTTCTACCCCATCAGCAGTTACTTCCTCCACTGAAGTTTCGGGTCTCTCAAAGTCATCCTTAAGGTTTGGAATCAGTCTCTTCCAAACTCCTGTTAATATTGATACTTTGACTTCTTCCCATGAATCACAGATGTTCTAATGGCATCTAGAATGGTGAATCCTTTCCAGATCTGTCAAAGGAGTCATTATCTATGGCAGTTGTAGCCTTACAAAATGTATTTCCTCAATAATAAGACTTGAAAGTCAGAATTACTCCTTGACCATGGGCTGCAGAATGAGTGTTGTGTTACCAGGAATGAAAGCATTGATCTCCATTTTTAAATTTTTTATTACAGTATATTTGATTAAAAAACCCAAAACATTAATCTCCATCAGAGCTCTTGGTGACCAGCAGTAATATTTTGGAAGGTCTTTTTTTCCTGAGCAGTAGGTCTCAACAGTGGGCTTAAACTAATTCAGTAAACCATGTTGTAAACAGATGTGCTGCCATTTAGACTTTGTTGCTTCATTGATAGAGCAGAGGCAGGCAGAATATATTTATTGTAATTCCTAAAGGCCCTAGGGTTAGGGTTTTCAGAATGGAAAATGAGCATTGGCTTCAACTTCAAGTCACCAGTTACATTAGCCCCTAAAAAGAAAGTCAGCCTGTCCTTTGCAGCTAGGCATTGGCTTCTCTCTGGCTGTGAATGCCTTAGGTGGCATCTTCTTCCAATAGAAGGCTGTTTCATATTCACTGAAAATCTGTTGTTTGGTATAGCCACCTTCGTGCATTATCTTAGCTGGATCTTCTGGGTAATTGGGTGCAACCTCTGTATCAGCACTTGTTGCTTCCCCTTGCACTTTCCTGTTGTGGAGATGACTTCTCTCCTTAAACTTCATGAGCCCAACCTCTGATAACTCCAAACTAGTCCTCCCTGGTTTGCTCATCTCTCTCGGGCTCCCTAGAGTTGGCCAGAGTTAGGACCTTGCTCTGGATTAGGCTTTGGCTTAAGGAAATCTGGTGGCTGGTTTGATCTCTCCAGACCACTAAAACTTTCTCTATATCAGCAGTAAGGCTTTTATGCTTTCTTATATCATTCCTGTATTCACTGGAACAGCACTTTTCATTTCGTCAAGAACTTTCCCTTTGCATTCACAACTTGGCACAAGAGGCCTAGCTTTTGGCCTAGGTCAGCTTTCAGCATGTCTTCCTCACTAAGTTTCATCATTTCTAGCTTTTGATTTCAGGTGAGAGACATAAGACTCTTCCTTTCATTTAAACACTTAGGGGCCATTGTAGGGTCATTAACTGTCCTGATTTCAATATTGTTGTGTCTTCGGGAATAGGGAGGCCCAAGGAAAGGGAGTGAGATGGGAGTGGCATGTTGGTGGAGCAATCAGAACACACATTTATTAAGTTCCCGCCTTGTATGGGTGTGGTTTGTGGCACCTCAAAACAGTTACAACAGTAACATCAAGATCACAGATCACCATAAAAATATAATAATAATGAAAAACTTTGAATTATGAGAATTATCAAAATGTGACATAGAGCCATAAAATAAGCAAATGTTGGAAAAATGGCTCCTTGCTAGAGATGAGGCTTCCGCAGACCTTCAACGTGTTACAAATGTGGTATCTGTAAAATGCGGGAAAGTGGATCACAGCGAGACGAGGTCTGCCTGCCTGTATGTGTTGTATTTAGTTATGTTTGGTTTCTTGATGCAAATGTTTACTCTTTGTCTTATCTTGTGTTCAAAGATCAGCATATACCAAGTTGGAAGACAGGAGTAACAGTAGGAACTAGATTCTAATTCCCATCCACTAATTGGAATGAGTACCCAAGCTTTATGATCATCAGTTTTTGTTACTTTTAAAAAAAAACAACTATAAAATAATGAAGAAAAAGAGAAATGTGCTACAACTTTGCTAGTCCATTTGAAGTAGAAAATGTTAGGTCTTACCTTGTGTACATGCATTTCTGAATTAAGTTTTGGACTCCAGGAGCAAAAGCAACCCTTTAGAGATCAGCTGTCTCCTTCTTCCTTAGCATTGACCTTGATGCCCATCCAGAGTCTCCTATAAGATCACTGGCAAAGACACTTTGGGTTCCGTAACCTTTCCACCCATATGTATCAGTAACCTTGCCTAAAGATTGTAGCTGTTTCTTAGCGTAGAAATAAAGCCCCCCAGTGTTGTGACTTGAAATCTGTTTTAGAGTTGTCGTATTTCAGTCACATTTCTCTGTCACCTGATTTGTTTTCTCTGTTGGGAAAAGTGAAACAAAACCTCTTTATAGTTAGTTCCATTAAAGAATTAAACTCTTGGAGTTCTCATCATGGTGCAGAGGTTAACGAACCTGATAGTATCTATGGGGACACGGGTTTGATCCCTGGCCTCGCTCAGTGGGTTAAGGATCCGGCGTTGCCATGAGCTGTATTGTAGGTCGCAGACGTGGATCGGATCCCGAGTTCCTGTGGCTGTGGTGTAGGCCGGCAGCTGTAGCTCCAGTTTGACCCCTAGCTTGGAAACCTCCATATGCTGCGGGTGCAGCCCTTAAAAAAAAAAAAGAAAAAGACTAAATACTAAATACACCAAAAAAAATTTAAACTCTTCAGGGAGTTTTTTGGTGGTCTAGTGGTTCGGAGCAAGATCTTTCACTGCTATGGCCCAGATTCAGTCCCTGGTCTGGAACCGAGATTCCACATCAAGTAGTTAGAGGCCACAGTCTAAACAAATAAGTAAATAAATTCTTTAACGGGCTCCCTTTTCCCCATCCTTGGCAGTATTCATAAGGGAGCATATTGAAAGTCTACTTCCAATTGTTACTCTTCTACCTACAGTGGTCATTTTTATAGGGAGTAATTTGGTGTAAGTTGGTCTTTTTACTGCTTTGCCAAGCATTTGCATTTGGAAGCTCCTGGAGGAAGTCTGAGAGTACAGACCTGACAGGCGACTTTAGGACAGGGAGGGCCCAGGAGCCAGCTCACAGTTTCATGGAGACATTCTTGGTAAATCTGAAAGCCACCTTCTCTATCTGTGGGATGCTCACAGATCTTGTCTCCTGGTTTCTCTCTAGGGCATTTGTGTACCTGAGCAACCTGCTGTACCCCGTGCCCCTGATTCACAGGGTGGCCATTGTCAGTGAGAAGGGTGAAGTGCGGGGATTTCTCCGTGTGGCTGTCCAGGCCATTGCAGGTAGGTGACCCTCTTTGGAAACGAAAGCTGCGGAATCTTTGCATAGAGATAAAGCCACCAATTCTGTGTGGGCCACATTTCAGTTACGTACTTCACACTGTGCATTTGTCTATCTTGAAAAAAGGCTTTATTGCTTCCTTTCTAATTGTTGTTCCCAAGTATCACAGATGGATCATTTGGTTCAGGCTACTGCTGTTTTGGAATAATGGGGTAAAGGGATTTCCTTTAACATGAAGAACAACTCCTGGATTAACTTTATAAAAGTCATTTGCATTTTAAATAATGTATCTTAATTGTTTCATGAGTAACAGAGGATTTTCAGACCTTTTCTTGCCTAATTTTCTGCTAGACGTTTCTGTCCTTTAGCTACTATTTTGTAATGCGTGGATCAAGATTTTGATATTTTACACATTTCCATGATCCAGCCTACACTCAAGAAAGAATGTGGACGTTCCCTGTAACTTTTCTGTTTTAAATACCAAATGGTGTGCTATATTTAGTGTCCTTTCAGCTTTTCTCCTGGAAATGTAGACGTAGTCACCAAAGTTGAATTTATGGAGTACAGTGTAATATTTTCAAATATTTGTTGAGCATTATTAAATATAATATAATATTAACAAGTTAAAGGGGCCAGTCTTTCTAAGTATGGCATTTGGACAATATCAAGAATAAAAACTGGAGTTCCCGTTGTGGCTCAGCAGAAACGAATCTAACACCCATGAGGACGTGGTTTCTATCCCTGGCCCTGCTCACTGGGCTAAGGATCTGGTGTTGCTGTGAGCTGTGGTGGAGGTCAGCAGCTATAGCTCCAACTCAACCCCTAGCCTGGGAACCTCCATATGTCATGGGTGTGGCCCTAAAAAGACAAAAAAAAAAAAAAAAAAAGAATAAAAACTGATTATTAACTAGTTACATTTGAGCTAAGGAGATGGTAAGTTTACCTGAGTGGATTTGGGAGCAGCCTATTTGATTTGACTGCTTTGGTCTGCTTTCTTTCTCATGCAGAAGACGTGTCCTTTAGTGTCTCTTCCTATATTAAAGTTGGAGAAACCTAAGCCTCCACTACTTTCTCCTCTTTATTTTGTAACCCAGTAAGAGTCATTCCCCCTCTGTTCTGTAGATAGTCTCATTCCATCCTTGCTTTTTTTTTTCTACTTAGGGGATGAAGAAGCTCCTGATTATGGCTCTGGAATCCGACAGTCAGGAACAGCTAAAATATCTTTTGATAACGAGTACTTTAATCAGGTGAGAAACCCTCCAGGAAAAGGAAAACTGTATGGAAGGAGAAAGAAGTAGATAGGTTTATAAGGAGGATGCTCAGCACTGGAGTAATTTTACCTACAACTAAAAAGTATAGGCAACCACGGGGTTGTTTATAGACTGTGGGACATCCCTGACAATTACAGAGGCAGGCGCCAAGGCCCAGCATTTATATTGTATTGTATTGCCTCTTCTTAGGCAGCTCTTACACCCACATAATTTTTCAGGTCTCTATTTATTTGTTGGGCAAACATAGGAAAACTGGAGGAATTCCCATTGTGGCTCAGCAGGTTATGAACCTGACATAATATCTGTGAGGTTTCGAGTTCAATCCTTGGCCTCACTCAGTGGGTTAAGGATCTGGCATTGCTGTGAGCTATGGTGTAGGTTGCAGATGTGGCTGGGATTCTGTGTTGCTGTGGCTGTGATGTAGGCTGGCAACTGTAGCTCCGATTTGAGCTGCAGTGGGAACTTCCATATGCCATAGGTATGGTCCTAAAAAGCAAAAAACGAAAAAGAAAACTGGGGAAGTATATGTTGATGTACTCTTTGTCATCTACTTATCCCTGTCTTATTTTCAGAGTGACACTTCTTCGGTTGCAATGACTCGCTCTGGTCTATCCTTGGAGGAGCTGAGGATTGTGGAAGGACAGGGTCAGAGTTCTGAGGTCATCAGCCCTCCAGAAGAAATCAATCGCATGAATGACTTGGGTATGTCATCAGTTTACTGTGATTGGCAGTGTTTTCAAAGAGGGGAAGATACTGACCATTGTCAAGGAAGGTTGTTGTTTTCACCAACTAGGAGTGGAAAGATACTCTCTCCTCTTTGAAAGCTCTTTTGTGCGTTACTTGAGCCATATGTGTGTTCATTTGACCCTCTTTAGATTTGAAGTCAGGCACTTTGCTGGATGGTAAAATGGTCATGGAAGGGTTTTCTGAAGAGATTGGCAACCACCTGAAACTGGGCAGTGCCTTCACCTTCCGTGTAACAGTGTTGCAGGCCAGTGGCATCCTCCCGGAGTATGCAGACATCTTCTGTCAGTTCAAGTAAGCTGCCCCTTTGCCTCACCTCCCTGGCTGTCCCCCCTGGGGCACTGCAGAGTGCTTTTCCATTTGTGAAATAGAACCCTCTCGAAAGATAAGCGACTACCAGTCGCTGCAGTGAAATGCTCTCTTCACTCAAGATGAGAGTAAGAACTGGAAACCTACAGTGGCATAAAAGAGTCCATTGTGGAAAAGGCTGTGGCCACACATCCTGCTAGAAGGTTCTGTTGTGGACTGTCCCCCTCTGCCAGGAGTAGAGGATCTGATCCAGATAAGCCTATTATTAGTTTTTTAAATGCTCCTCATGCTGAAATGTCTTAGTAATAAACAAATCTGAAAGGAGTGAATTATCTAACCACCAGTTAGGCCTATGTAATACTGGGGAAAGGGAAAATTTAAGTCATTTAAAGAACAGCAAAATTCTACAGCAGCTGAAAAAAAGGTAGTAGATATGTAGAGAAGATGTGGCAGGTTTCATATCTCATCCACTTCGAAGCATTTTCTATCCTATAATCCTCTGGAATTCTATGTTCTAGGTACTTTCCTCTCAAGACCTCCAAAAACATTTTTTGGAGAATCTTAAGTTTTAATACCTCCAAACATCAATATGTCTTTTCAGTACTTGGGAAGGACCACAGTGCAAGAGAATGAAATCTGAGTCACCACATTCCAAGCCTACACTTTGCCACTAGTGCCCCCAAAAGGCTGCTTTAGATTTCTGCTATTCCTTTCCCTTCAGTATGTGCCTTTGCCTTCCTAGGAGTCCTAATGCACTTTATAAAGCATTACTTCTTATATAGATTTTGGGCAAGTCTTGAATTAAATGTGATTATTACATGGTAAGTCACTAATATCATTTGCTTTAACTCATGACTGATGAAATATTATCCATCCAGTAGAGATTTTTCCTAGTCAATAACTGACGTATTTTATCGGAAAGACCTACTTGATTAACTGATATCTGAAATGGGAATAGTGGTATGTTGGCTTTTGTCCTAAAATCTCCTAAAGAGAGAGCAGCATCAGAGTTCCCGTCGTGGCTCAGTGGTTAACGAATCCAACTAGAAACCATGAGGTTACGGGTTCGATCCCTGGCCTTGCTCAGTGGGTTAAGGTTAAGGCGTTGCTGTGAGCTGTGGTGTAGGTTGTAGATGCGGCTCGGATCCCGTGTTGCTGTGGCTGTGGCGTAGGCCAGCAACTACAGCTCCGATTAGACCCCTAGCCTGGGAACCTCCATATGCCGCGGGTGCAGCCCTAGATAAGGCAAAAAGACCAAAAAAAAAAAGAGAGAGCGGTATCGCCACCTGGCATTTGCTCTAGGAGAAAGAGCATGTTGATTCATGTTGAAAGAAGACTCAGATTCTTCTGAGTTTTTTATAAATGTATCTGGCCTGCATCGGGAAAGCACAGCCATCAAGAATGTGAATGATCTCGTGTGTCACCAGTGCGGAACCCAGGGTATGTGTACCTATTCCAGGCAGAGCCTTAGAGGACTGTAGGTCAGCGAGTACCTGGTGCTCACGGGACTGACCTCTGGCAGGTACACTGTGCTCTGGAGAGGAAGAAATTGAAAGGGAAAAGGAATAAGAAGTAAGAGAACAGAGTTCCTATCGTGGCGCAGCGGTTAACGGATCCGACTAGGAACCATGAGGTTGTGGGTTCGATCCCTGGCCTTGCTCAGTGGGTTAACAATCCAGCATTGCTGTGAGCTGTGGTGTAGGTCTTAGATGTGGCTCGGATCTGGCATTGCTGTGGCTGTGGCCAGCAGCTGTAGCTCCAATTCGACCCCTAGCCTGGGAACCTCCATATGATACGGGTACAGCCCTAAAAAGCAAAAAAAAAAAAAAAAAAAAGGAAGTAAGAGAAGGAGAGGGAGAGAGGTGAGGAGCAAATGAGAAGGAGGAAAATAGACAAGCAGACCCAGAGTATGGCTGCTCTAGTGTCGCAGCCCCCTGGCTCACTGGTGACTTACAGCTGACCCTTGAACGGCTAGGAGTCGGGGCACTGACCCTCCGCACAGTAACAACTCCGAACACATCTCCCAGGTTCCTCCATATGCAATTCCTCATCTAAGGAGTCAACCAACTGCATATGCAGATCGTGCAGTGCTCTAGTATTTACTATTGAGAAAAATCCTCATATGGGAGTTCCCGTTATGGCTCAGCAGGTTACGAACCTGACTAGTATCCATGAGGATGCGGGTTAGATCCCTGGCCTCGCTCAGTGGATTAAGGATCTGGCATTGCCACAAGCTGTGGTATAGGTCACAGATGCAGCATTGTACCAGCTGTGGTATAGGCTGGTAGCTGCAGCTCCAATTTGACCCTTAGCCTGGGAACCTCCAAATGCCACAGGTGTGGCCTGAAAAGCAAAAAAAAAAAAAAAAAAGAGAGAGAGAGAGAGAGAGGAAGGAAGGAAAAAAGAAAAAAAGTCCTCATGTGAGTGGATGTACACAGTTCAAACCTGTTTTGTCCAGAGGTCAAGTGTAATTTGCAAGCCCAGGAGTTCATAATCCTGGTGTATCTTTTATTCAAAGTATTCTCTTTTTCCCTTTCTTCTTGTGGGATGTGGGATGTCCCTCTGGTGGATGTTTCTTTCTGTTGGTGAACTTTGACTTGAGTGTTCTGTAACTCCCCAGTTTTTTTGTTTTTTGGGTTTTTTTGCTTTTTTAGGGCCACTTCTGCGGCATATGGAGGTTCCCAGGCTAGGGATCCAACCAGAGTTGTAGTCGCCGGCCTACACCACAGCCACAGCAGTGTGGGATCCGAGCTGTGTCTGTGACCTACACAACAGCTCATTTACTCACTGAGCGAGACCAGGGATTGAGCCTGTGTCTTCATGGTTACTAGTCAGATTTGTTAACCGCTGAGCCACAATGGGAACTCCTCACCACTTCTTTTTATTTAAGACTAATATCAGGAAGAGAGAGAGAACAATAAAGTTTCACTGTTTGTGAGAATAAATGTAGCCCACTGACTCAATGAATATTTCAGGAGTATTTTCTGTATTTCAAGCCCTGTGGGGGACAGTCACTATCTTTGGAAGGTAGTTATTACAAACAGTGATATCATTGCTATTGAAGAAAAATAGGTCCCTAGTGCTGTGGGAAAATAAAACTGTTTGGGTGAGTCGGGAAGGTGTTCCTGGGAGAGGTGACATTTGACTCTGTTCTTAGCTGGTCTTAGACTCCCGGGCAGGCGTGCCTTCCACAGAGTTTAGTACTACCTTACAGAAGCCTGACTCTGCCAGATCTCTTGCATACGAGATGATTTCACAATTTTTATTTTCAGTAAAAAACATCTACAAAGGAACAGGAGTTCACTGAATTCACTCTTCATCCATTCACCTAAACTAAACGATAGAGTCTGTGGATTTTTCAGTCATTTTTGAAATAAAATCTAAAATGCTATCTGAGTGATATGGAAAATGTTCTCTACAAGGAAATGTAAATGACTTGGCTCAATTAAGGACTCAGCATGACTAAGGTGCTTCTTCCCACAAGATCCAAGTCTATTCTGATGAAACCATTTAACGCAAAATCATTTGGGTTTTTGTTTCTGTTAAGCTTTCTGCATCGCCATGATGAAGCATTCTCCACTGAACCCCTCAAAAACAACGGCAGAGGAAGTCCTCTCGGCTTTTACCATGTGCAGAATGTAAGTGACATGGACATTTTTGCCAAATGTATTGCGTGTTTGTGGTACCTTGAAGCAGCTGGTGTGAGGCAGTCACGTGTGGGCTGCCGTGGAGGGGGAGCTCTGTGAGGAGAGCAGACAGTGAGGGAGCAGCCAGCATCCTCTGAATTACAAGGGGCCCTGTGAGTGGTGTGGGGCCTGGTCTGCCAGTAAATTCTTTTGTCAGTTTGAATGTAAGGGAGTTGTTTTTTACTTCCTAGAAAAATAAGCATGTTTAATAATGAGTCTTGTTAAAGCGAATATGCTGTTCTTTAAACCATAAAATACATAGCATTGTTCAGTTGCAAATAAGGTACAAACTGTGAAATACCTTTAGTAGTTAAATTAAGATCCTGGATCTGTTTTCCTTGCAGCTGATACTATGTTAATTCTTTAATGCCCCTTACAACTCTCTTATGTGGAGTAAGAAAACAGCCCTCCCCTCTCTTCTAGAAAGGTTTACTCAATCTCTATTCAAAAGCCGTCATCCTCATCACAACAGCTGGCGTTCACAGAGAGCTGATTTTGCATTAGTCATTGTTATAGGTGCTTTTTTGTGTCCTGATTTGTTTAATCCTCACTTTTTTGCCCAATACCTTCATAATCCCCATGTTCCAGTTGAGGTAACTGAGGCACAAAGCAGTTAAAGTCACTGACCAAGGTGCCAAAGCTAGGAGGAGGCAGAGATGGGGTTTGAACCCAGGGAAGTGTGGCTCTAGCATCCAGGAGTTTCACTGCTACAGGAGGCAGTCTCATTCTCTTGCTAACTGTAATCTACTCTCTAAAATACGAGAAAAAAGGACAACTCCAAAAATGGAACAAGCAAACAAAACACACTATTTTCTTTTTTATGTTTAAATGTATAAATATAAGCATGTGCATATACAATAAATATTGACTTGTGCCTGACGCCACTGGGGATACACAGGGGATTTTGCTTCTGAAGGGCTTAGAGTTATGATTGGGAAATAAAATGCCTAAACATACAACAAATAAGCAATGGCAGTACAAGATACAGAGACTTTAGAAGGGTATTCATTAGATGCGGTGGGAGTAGAGAGAAGGGGAAGTTAATCTCCATTAGTGGAAAGGGACTCTAAGTTGCTTTCTTTGTTGCGGAGTGGATGGTTGGATGGAGAAAAGAGGTGGGGAGACTTCCTGAAGGATGTAGTGTAAATAAGAAAAGCCTTCTGCTGTAGCACAGTGAGACCAGTGGTGTCTCTGCAGCATCAGGACACATGTTCGGTTCGTGGCCCGGCACAGTGGGTTAAAGGATCCAGTATTGCTGCACCTGCAGTGTAGGTCACAGCTGTGGCTCAGATCTGATCCCTGGCCTGGGAATTCCATATGCAACATGATCAACAGTCACATTTTTCTTTTTCCTTTTTTTTTCTTAATTTTTTATAGCTCCACACCTGTGGCATATGAAATTCCCAGGCTACGGGTCTAATGAGAGCTACAGTTGCCGACCTATGCCATAGCCACAACAGTGCCAGATCCAAGCCGCATCTGTGACCTATACCACAGCTCACAGCAATGCCAAATCCTTAACCCACTGAGTGGAGCCACCCGAATCCTCATGGATGCTCATCAGATTCATTACTGCTGAGCCACAACGGGAACTCCCAGTCATGTTTTTCTAAATGTTCCTGCTGTTTGAGCTGGGCCTTGCAGTACAGGGATGACAGAGGTCTGGAGATGTATATGGGAGGGTGTCCTGGGCAGGACTGCAGCATGGGCCTGCCCTCAGGCCCAGCAGAGGAGAGAGCAGGCCAAGGGAGCAACTGGTGCATCCAATTGAGTCCACACATGAAGTATGTAAAGGGCAGTTGAGGGACCAGAGGTCTGGTGGGGCAGGTGATGGAGGGTCCTGAATGCTTGGTAAAGTTACTGTAGGATGAAAACCAGAGCAGAGCCTTTCTCTTTTGGTGCGAGAAGCCTGTATAGTAAAATACCCAGCACATACTGGGTACTCAAAAGTGCTAAAGTGCTATTTGCAACAGAAATGTGTATTTTTCTATAATAAATATTTCCATAATCTAGCTTGCCTTTATTCCATGTTAGATTGCAGTGGAGATTACAGAATCATTTGTGGAATATATCAAAACCAAGCCTATCGTGTTTGAAGTCTTTGGACATTATCAGCAGCACCCGCTTCACATGCAGGGACAAGAGCTTAACAGGTTTGGACCAAATGAGCAAAGATTTTTTTGTTGGTATTATTGCTACTGTTGTTGTCAGTTGGTGGAAAGGAATAAATCTTTTGAGGGATTAGGATAGCTAAATAGCAGTTTTATATAGTACCCTAGGTCTCCTTTTAGAAACATTACCATCTTTTTTCTAAACCGCTAGTCATTAATTGTTGGTAGAACAAATTGAATTTTGCCCAGGTGACCTTGGGTACCATCTTTTTGTAGGAATAAATTTTCTTTTTTTGTCTTTTGTCATTTTAGGGCTGCATGTGTGGCATATGGAGTTTCCCAGGCTAGGTGTCCAATCGGAGCTCTAGCTGCCGGCCTATGCCACAGCAACACAGGATCCGAGCTGTGTCTGCGACCTATACCACAGCTCACGGCAACACCAGATCCTTAACCCACTGAGCAAGGCCCGGGATCGAACCCGCAACTTCATGGTTCCTGGTCGGATTCGTTAGCCACTGAGCCACGACGGGAACTCCAGGAAGAAACTATTAATAGGATAGAAGTTGAGGATATAGGGATGTAACACCTGAAGATTGTGTATAATTGTTCCTAACTACCCAGAACTTGATGAAGCATAAGGTCTTTAAGAAGCATGTGTCTCTAAGTGGAGACATCAAAATTGGTGAGGAGAGCAATGTGGCAACTTCGGGATGATGGCATAGTGTCAGTGTTAACAGATTGAAAGTACAAATGATCTGTTTCTAAAGGGCATTTAAACATGCCATTAGTATCAGCACGGGACTCTTTTTAGTCTTGAAGAACCTTTGTCTTCCTTTGCAGTCCACCCCAGCCGTCTCGACGATTCTTCCCTCCACCCATGCCGCTGTCCAAGCCAGGTGAGCGATAGCGTGCTCTTTGTATGATGTCTGTCTACTCAGAGTGGTTTTTCAGATTAAAAATCATAATCAAATTCCTACTCCACTTCTATGTGTCCTTATGCATTCCTGAAGCTAGCAGGAACTAGAATTCTTAGTTCGTGATGTAAAATAATTCAGAACAGGGAATTCACTTGTGGTGCAGTGGATTAAGGCTCCTGCATTGTCACTGCAGAGGCTCAGGTTGCTCTGGTATGTGTTTGATCCTTGGCCTGACACCTTCCACATGCTGTGAGTGCAGCCGCCCCCCGCCCTCCCCAAAGAAAGATCCCTACCAACGCTTTGGTCTTACAGCAAATTTTGATGAGCTCCCTGTTTCTAAATCTCTGTTCTGTGTGTAACTCCCTGTAACTGTCAGGTGACTGGGCATTTATTTGCATATTACATTTATTCTTCATGTTCATGTATCTTGTTTTGATGTTTCTTTGTTTATTTTTACCCTTTTTCCTTACTGCCCACTTGCCATATTCCCCCCGCCCTGTGCTCATTCTCCACCTCTATGCTCCTCCTCTCCCTCCTGCCTTCAGACCATGAGAGAAAGATTGAACTGATTCGATTTCTCGTATCTGACTATGTGAATGTGCGTGTGTTGGACACGTTTTCTGAGCATGCCACTGTGCTCGCGTCCTCCGCCATTGCCACCTTCCAGGATGGGGCTGGCCCATCGCCGCCTTTTCTCTTTCTGCCAGTTCCCAGCTGCCAGATCGAGAGGGTACCTAAACGAGATGGTTAGTAGCTAAATTAGCTCTGCCTTAGCTGTAGCACCGTCCTCGGGGGCTTGTCCTCAAGCTTGGCTCTCTGTAGGAAACACAGGCGTTTCTGTTGGTACTTGACCTGAATGTAGAGTTCAGCACCTTATCAAGGTAATGTCACACTTCCTTCAGAGACATTTTTAGGAAGCACCTTCTCCACTTAGGCCCCCTTTCACATCATCTTGGGTGGAGGTTTGGCCCCTTATATTTGTTTGGACTTTTTGCAATGGCATTTGTGAAGATTTTTTTTACTAGTAAATGGCTTTTTAAAAATGCTTATGGTTTTGGAGTTCCTGCTGTGGCACAACGGGATCGGTGGCATCTTAGGAGTGCTAGGACGCAGGTTTGATCCCCGGCCCAGCATAGTAGGTTTGGGATCCAGCATTGCCACAGCTGTGGCTTAAATCTCGGCTGTGGCTAGGATCTATCTGATCCTTGGCCTGTGAACTGTATATGCCTTGGGGCAACCAAAAAAAAAAAAAAAATACTTCTGGTTTTGCTTTCTGACCCTCAGATGCCCACCAAAACCAGTAACCCCTATTATTTTCTTGACTGGCATCATCACCAGCTCACATGGTGCATTTAGCCAGGGGGGTAACGCTGACAGTCCAGGCATCTGACTAGAGCTGTGTGAGTCATAAAGCCCCTTAGATGCATTCTGTCAGGGGAGCCTCACAATAAGCTTTTTGTTGTTGTTGTTTTCTTAATTTTTTATTATAATTGATTTACAATGTCCTGTCAATTTCTGCTATACAGCAAAGTGATTCAATCACATGTATATACATTCTTTTTCTCACATTATCCTCCATCATGTTCCATCACAAGTGACTAGATGTATAGTTCCCCACAAGGGCTGAGTCAGCAGGCTAAATATTAGGATCTCCATCTTATAGATGAGGAGACAGACTTTCAGAGGTTGACTCAACCAGTTTCGTAGTGAGGAGGTGGTTGAGCAATAATTAGAACCCAGGTCCATGCACTCTCATGCCACTCTTCCCAGATTTAGAGTAGAAAACACTTTGTATTCTCAGGATTTCAGAATTTCTGTATAGTGTTTCAAAATGCCCACCATGTCACATCTGAAATTCTTGGAAATATAACTGGGGATTTTGCTAATATATTTCATCAGTACCGATAAGAATATGGAATTTATATCTGAAGAAAATGGGTAACATGACATCATTTACAGAATCCTGTGTTTACAGTTTAGACCGATGGTTCCCAAACTTGTCCACACATTGGAATCACCTGCGGGGGCTTCATCCTTCTCAGAGGACAGAATCCCACCCCTAGAGGCTGTGACTGAGTTGGCTTGCAGTGTGGCCTGGGCTCTGCCATCTGTAAGGTCCCCAGGTGACTGTGTGCTCAGGGAGGTTTAGGAACCACTGGCTTCGAGAATAGGTCTTTCTCCCCCACACCAGCTGCGATGAGGCTCTCCCTACGTGGTCTCTCCCACTGAACTCTGCCTGCTGCAGATGTGAGAGACTAAAGGAGAGGCAGTTAATGGTTTTGTGAGCACATTTACTCTACATGAAACCCATTTGCTCATCATTGGGTAGTTTGTTGAGAGAGAGAAAGATACTGACTCTGTTTTCCTAGCTCTCTGAAGTTAGAGGTCCTGATGTTGACAGTGAAGTGCCCTGGGTCTTCTGCCCTGAAATCTGCCCCCATCACCCCCACTCTTGCTGCCTTTCCCAGGTGTGTCCTTGTAGTAAAGCTTATACCTTTGCTGGGAAGTCTGGGACCAAATTTTAACACTTTCAAAAAAACTTTTAAAAGTTCCAGCCACCAAGTTGAACACCATGAGCAAAACCAGCCTCGGCCAGAGCATGAGCAAGTATGATCTTCTGGTTTGGTTTGAGATCAGTGAACTGGAGCCTACAGGAGAGTAAGTCCAACTTTCTCAATTTTTAAATACTGCGGTTTTTCAAAATTAGAAAGTGTTATTTTGAGTCCCTCTTGTCTTCAGATTCACAAATTGTTGTCACATTCTAGTTTTGATTTGAACTTGAGGGTGTTTATATTATTGTTTGAATTACATGTTTGTCAGACAACTGACTATCCAGTGTAATAATTTACCTTCTTAGCAACATCAGGATCCTGGAGACTGGAACTTTGTTATAAGGGAAGATGACCTACACAGTGGGTTTTGTCAGCAGCAAAGCAAAGGGAGTCAGAAGCATATTGCACATAATAGGACCAAAGACTTACATTAATATCTCAGTGAAGGGTTAGCGGGACAGCATGTTGCCATGGGCCAAGGTTTCTCACCCTCTGCACTAACTGGGCCTGATGATTCTCTGTTGTTGGGGGTTTT
Source organism: Catagonus wagneri (assembly GCA_004024745.2). NCBI lineage: Eukaryota > Metazoa > Chordata > Mammalia > Artiodactyla > Tayassuidae > Catagonus > Catagonus wagneri. The sequence continues at coordinate 2,226,342 of PVHT021183551.1, forward strand.
CCTTGTATTGTACGATATTTAGCTGCACCTCTGGCCTCTGTCCTTAAGATGCCAATAGCACCTCTTTGCTGTGACAGCCACAGATGTCTGCAGACTTTGCCAGATGTCCCCTCAGGGGCAAAATCACCCCCAATTGAGGACCATTGGCCCAGATCAAAATGATCAACATCAGCTTACTCTCTCAGTTTGTCATTAGACTAAGTGGCAAATGTCATTACTATTTATAGTTGTCTCTAAAATGTTTTTTTAAAAAACTGAGGTGCAGTTGATTTACAATGTGTTAATTTCTGCTGTGCATGCACTGTATATATACACACAGTCTTTTTATATTCTTTACTGTTATGGTTTAATCAAAGTATACTAAATATAGTTCCCTGTGCTGTGTAATAGGACCTTGTTGCTTATCCAGTCTGTGTATAATTGTTTGCATCTGCTAACCCCGAACTCCCAATCCATCCCTCCTCCATCCCCCTAAAAGGCTTTGAATACTACAAACAAGGGAGATCCCTCTCCTGAAACAGAGGCAAGGAGCTATATCAGTTAATGGAAAAGGTAGGGGATAAATGCTGAGTACACCGTCATGATCGCCTCTATGAAATGTTTATTGAGTTCTTGCTATGAACTGAGTGAGAGTTGGCTCTCTTGATCATGTATGTAGTTGGCAGTAGTAACATTGCTTTGAGGAACTAGACTTTTCCACAGAGATCTATAATGTGATTATAACGCGTTATGAGGGAGAGGTAGTTACAGTAATGGTTTCTACTGCGTTAATTGCTTTCTGATTCTTAAAAAGAAATGATCTAGAATCTGAAATTATCGCTATCTTATCTCCTGACACTTGCCATTGCGGTAATACCTGACATATGGAGTATCAGTTAGACAGGGAACGGGGATGGAGCCAAAAGATGTTACTGTGCTTCGCACACTTCAGTCTAGTTGAAATGATGAGACACAGATACATGGAAAGGTTTGCTAAATGCAAGTGACTAATTAGATTCCCAAATGGTGAGAAAGACATGGGATCCGAGTTTGGAAAAACAAAAACCACAGAAGGCGAGAGCAACCAGGGAGGTCCTTGCAGATGAAGTCGCACTTAGTTAGTACAAGCATTCTTTCTAACTTCTTTCCTTTGCATTTCTGTTTTTGTAGGTATATCCCAGCTGTGGTTGACCACACAGCAGGCTTGCCCTGCCAGGGGACATTTTTGCTTCACCAGGTACTAATGAAGGAACAAGAGAGGGCTTTAGAAGGGAACACTGAAAAGGAGTTAGAATAAGAAACAGCTCTCCGAGTCTCCCATTTTTATCTCCATTGCCCTGTCTTTTTTCCCCCCTCCTTTATGTTTCTCAAATCTTAGCTTATATATGCCTTCACTTTTATATATAAATAATGTATTTAAAAGAACTATTTTGAAAGAGTTTGTTTCATTCAATTACTGTAACTTGTGCAGCTCCCATGTTACTTTATGCAATTTTTATTTCATGATGTTTGCAAACTACTTTCACAGCCAGAAGTTCTTAGTGGAGATAGAGGATGGAGGTTTCAATGGACTAAAAATCTGACCATGAAATGTAGGGCTCCCTTTAGCATATCTGAAGTAGATGTAGTCAGTGCTCAGAGTGCTTATGACCCAGGTGGGCATACTCTGGGACATAACAACCTGGGCATCTGTTTATTTTGTTTGTTTGTTTTTTGTCTTTTTAGGACCAAACCCGTACCATATGGAGGTTCCCAGGCTAGGGGTCAAATCGGGGGCTGAAGCTACCAGCCTACACCACAGCCACGGCAATGCGGAATCTGAGCCGAATATGTGACCTACACCACAGTTCACGGCAACACCAGATCCTTAACCCACTGAGCGAGGCCAGGGATCGAACCTGCAACCTCATGGTTGCTAGTTAGATTTGTTTCTGCTGCGCCACAACAGGAACTCCTGGGCATCTGTTCCCAAAGCCATATCAGAACCTGGCTCTTTCTTAGTCCCTGACCTGTGTTCCTTTGTTAAGAATGGGGGCCAGCATTTCCCCCATCTCTCCGTGCCTCCTTCCTGTCCACCCTCCCCTGCATAATCCAGAAAAGAACAAACAAGGACTCTGCTCCGTTTCCCAGGGCATCCAGCGAAGGATCACGGTGACCCTTATCCACGAAAAGGGGAATGAACTCCACTGGAAAGATGTTCGTGAGCTGGTGGTAGGTGAGTACGTTCCCTCAGCTGCAGACGGAGCCAGGCTTTCTCGGAGAACTGGTCGCTCCCTGTTTGGTGCACAGGGAGTGCGTGGACAATGGCACTGGAGAATGTGACCGCAGAATGGAGGGGCCTGGAGTCTCTCATTTCCCAGCACCCATTCTTTTTCCCGATACTGTGGGAGTGGTTCTGTGCAGAGGCTGAGAGAGGCCATAAGAAGAGTCTCTGCTCCCTGTGAGCTTGTGGTGTGGCTGAGGAGGCAGTGTGTGTATGTATAAAGTACCAAAGGAGAACAGCTGCGAAAGACCTGTGCTAAGAGACTCAACGACAAAAAAGACCTAGGAGGACTGGTTGAGCTTTGTAGAGAGAGTCTCTGAGTAGATCTGAGAGAAAATGGAGGGTTTGTTTTTCACGAGCATTTGAAGTTAGAGTCAGGAATGTCTAACATGCAGAAGGCTAGAAACCTGTGGCCAGAATGGAGAAGTTAAACTAAGGCACAGTGATGGAGTTCCCGTCATGGCTCAGTGGTAATGAACCTGACCAGGATCCATGAGGACGTGGGTTCAATCCCTGGCGTCACTCAGTGGGTTAAGGGTCCAGCGTTGCCATGCGCTGCGGTGTAGGTCACAGATTCTGCCCAGATGGGGCATTGCTGTGACTGTCGTTTAGGCCGGCACCTGTAGCTCTGATTTGACCCCTAGCCTGGAAACCTTCAAATGCCATGAGTGTGGCCCTCAAAAGACCAAAAAAAAAAAAAAAAATACCACCTAAGGCATAGTGAGAGGAAAAGATTGGCCTGCATAAGGTTTGGAACCATTGGCTAAAGCAGGGGAGGAGGTCTGAACCTGTTTTAGCCATGGACCCTTTGCCAGTGGTTAACTTCAGCCTCAGAGGGATGTTTTTAGATAAAGTACTTAGGATTGTAAAGGGAACTAATATTGAAATACAGTTGGTAAAATAATAAATGTGTAACAAACTCTTTATTGATGCGTTAAGCAGCAGGTCTAATTTCTGTCATTTCAAAGTGTATGTCAAGATATTTCACATTAGTGTGATCTGAAAACATCTGTGATTTCTGCTGGGGGCAGAGTTATGGATATTGCTGATTCTCCTATGGTTTGTGCCCTTTCCTCATAATTGAAGGAAAAGCCAGATTCCAGTTAGGGGTTCCTGAAAATAAAGTTGTAATCTTTTTTTCCCATCTAATTAAAATCTCCTGAAATCTTTTTTTTTCCCCCAGTCTTTTTAGGACCGTATCCTTGGCATGTGGAAGTTCCCAGGCTAGGGGTTGAAGCGGAGCTACACCTGCTGGCCTACACCACAGCCACAGTCACACCAGATCTGAGCCACATCTTCGACCTACACCACAGCTCATGGCAAGGCCGGATCCTTAACCCACTGAGCAAAGGCCAGGGATCAAACTACATCCTCATGGATACTAGTGGGGTTTGTTACCTCTGAGCCACAACAGGAACTCCATCTTTTTTTTTTTTTGTTTAATGCATGGGCCAGGAATCGAATCTAAGTTTCAGCTGCCATCTACATCACAACTGTAGCAACACCAGATCTTGTGACCCACTGCGCCAGGCTAGGGAATCAAACCTATGCCTCTGTAGCAACCTGAGCTTCTGCGGTCCAATTCTTAACCCACTGCACCACAGTAAGGACTCCCAGACATCCTGAATTCTATCCATAAACTCCAGATTAAGAACCCCTGGAAGGGAAATTAAACTCTGTCCTGTCTGGGGCAGTGGTTTCCATGATTTTTAGACAAAACAAGAGATGCTTTCTGACCAGAAAGGGAGGGGTAGGGTGCAGAGGAAGCAATTACTAAGGCTTCTCTTACAACCACGATTTATTATTTAACAAGCATGAGATGTGGCAGGTGCTTTTCTGAATGCTCTGTAAATACTGGATTAATATAACATAACATCTACATGGTCACAACAATCTTATAAGGGAAGAATTGTTATTCCTACTTGACAGATGGACCTCACAGACAGTGTTGGAGCTGGGATGTGTGCCCAGACGGTCCAGCTCCAGAGGCTGTTCCTGACCCCTGTGCAGTGCTGCGTTCCCTAGTGTCACTTGAAAACAGAATCATAAGATATTTGAACAACAAAGTGCTATAATGAGAGCAGTGGCTTCAGAAGTTTATATAAGCTGGGTGTAGGGTGGACTGGAAAGAGGGAGGTAGGAATTAAGTGGCTGTTGCAGTGTTTCCAGTTGGAAGGGGATGACCTTCATGAGCAGGCAGTGATATTGGAAATCTAAGTTGAGGTAAGGAGTTCCCACTGAGACCCAGTGGGTAAAGGATGCAAGATGTTGTCTCTGTGGCAGGTGGGTTTGATCCCCGGGCTGGGAACTTCCATATGCCACGGGGACGGCCAAATAAGAAAAAAAAAGTTGAGATGAATATGAGAAGCTCTTTGAACAGTCCGTAAGCTTTCAGAATTGACTGAATGTGGGGCATAAAGGGAGACAGACTGTGGAGGACGGAGGACCTGGCGCTCTCAGCTGGCCACATGTCCTTCTGGCACCTGAAATTACACAGGGCTTTAGAGCATTACTGTTTTGCTTTTAAATGTACCCATGCTCTGATTTCTTTCTTCTTTCTCCTAGGCCGGATTAGGAATAAGCCTGAGGTGGACGAAGCCGCAGTTGATGCCATCCTCTCCCTAAATATTATCTCTGCCAAGTACCTGAAGTCATCCCACAACTCTAGCAGGTGGGGCACGGGGAAGGCTGATAAGTCAGCTGGGGGGGTGATTGAGTGCAAGCGCTCTCTTCTCTGGGGGTTTGGTAGGGGTAGTGTAACACAGTGATAGAGAAAAAGCTGGAAAAGAAAACTCAGCGTGCTACCTAAAGGTGTAAAAGCAGAAATTAATTGTGTCTCAAACGAAATGTTTTCCTATGAAGTGGCTGCTCTGGAGAAAGACCTGTCAGCCTGGGTGTCATGGAGACATGCCCTCCAAGGGGGAGTGAACCCTCCAAGGTTCATCCTTGTTGCTGTCAGCAGCAGCTCAAGGAGTCTCAGCACTTTTCACTTTCGTTTCTGCGTGAAGGCAGTAACGCAGTAAGTTACCATCAACTCTCCTGACCAGGACTGGCTGCTATAAATAATGAATTTCACTTTTAATTTTAAGTTAATTTCCCTTAAAATTCCATTTTATAATCAAGTGATGACAAAATGCAAGAAGTACGTAATGGTCTGCTTTGCTGTGTCTGATGGGAAGGTAAGTCCACTGGGGTGATTCTGCCTTCCTGGGAAGGGGGTCCCAACATTCTGCACGGAGCCTCCATGGTTTTTACACATTAAGGGCTGGGCAACAGGAATGTCTGTGTGTTCTAATGTGTGCTCAGAACACAGCCTTTGTATTACAGGATTTCTCTGTGGTCTCTATTCTCCTGAAACACTTGTCACGTATGTTGGCAAGAGGGAGAGAAAGAATAAGTTAGTAAGCAGAAGCAGAATTACAAGTTTGGGTCCGGGAGTTGCCTTGTGGCTCAGTGGGTTAAGGATCAAAAAAAAAGTTTGGGCCAGAAAGAATTTATTTACATTGTTTCCTTTTGTTATAGTTATACAGAGGAGTGAGTGAAAGGAAACAAATGTCTTTTTGCTTTTTGTACCTAAGAGAAGCTGACAGGTCTGTGTGTATGGACCGAGAGGAGAGAAGGGCTTATGTGGGGGGGAGTGCAGAGATAAAAAAGGGTGCTTTGACACCCAGTTGGCCTCTTCCTGAGCACAATCTTGGACAGTTTCATTTCTCTGAAGTCAGCATTAACCCTGCATTCTCTCTTCTACCAGACACTTACAGCAAGAGTTCGGCTGGCATTCAGCACAGTTTCTTTGCAGCTCTGAGAAATAGATCTTAAATTTCCCTGTGGTACTTAGCAAGATACACAGGGAAAGCTGCTGTTTGTTTAAAGTGCTGGTTATGCTGAACTTACCTATTTAGAATAACCTTCAAAAGTCCTTTAATTCCTGCCTGGCCGTGAGTCAGTGGTGTAGAAGATGAATTTGGCTTTGTCAGAAGCAACTTATCTTTCACAATAGAAGCTTAGACTTAATTAGTCAAAAAAGTTGCTAAAGTCAAGAATAAAAAGATTTTACACTTGAAACACTTGTTTTAATTTTTTCTTTTCTTTTTTTTTTGTCTTTTTAGGGTTGCACCTGTGGTACATAAAGGTTCCCAGGTTAGGGGTTGAATGGGAGCTGCAGCTGGCGGCCTACACCACAGCCACAGCAATGCCAGATCCAAGCCATGTCTGCTACCTACACCACAGCTCATGGCAACACTGGGTCCTTAACCCATGGATCGAGCCAGGGATTGAACCTGTGTCCTCATGGATACTAGGCAGATTCGTTTCTGCTCACCCACGACGGGCACTCCCTTAATTTTTTAAGTTCCTGGGCCAGGGATTGAACCTGTGCCAAAGCAGTGACCTGAGCCACTGCAGTGACAGCACCAGATCCCCCACCTACTGCACCACAGGGGAACTCCTTAACAGCTGTTTTCTAAACAATTCAACATTATCAAATCTTTTAGGAGTTCCCATCATGGCTCAGTGGAAAGGAATCTGACTAGCATCCATGAGGATGCAGGTTTGATCCTTGGCCTCACTCAGTGGGTTAAGGATCCGGCATTGCCATGAGCTGTGGTGTAGTCGCAGATGTGGCTCAGATCCCGAATTGGCCGTGGCTGTGGCGTAGGCCAGCAGCTACAGCTCCGATTTGACCCCTAGCCTGGGAACCTCCATATGCCTCAGGCGTGGCCTTAAAAAGAAAAAAATAATATATATATATATATATCTTTTAAATGTTTAACTTAGTTTTCACACTAGGTTTTCACAGTTTTGTTTCACACTAAACAAAAATTCTTTTTGCTCTCATGTTTCATTGATTTATCTAATATTTAATTGAATTAGATGATTATAATAACAGATTCAATTGCATAGACAAGTTTGTGATCAAATACTACTGACACTTGAGAAGCACAAAACTCAGCTCTTTGGAGCAAATTGTCTGGGCCTATGAGCTGCCTCCTTACTTTTGAATAATGTTCAGTAAGAAATGGACATCAGTCTTTACGTTTTAGGGAGACAGATGGAGAGCATAAGTTACATGGTAAGTACTAAGTGGAACTGGTTAAGAGAGCTTTTGTTCTTTTTGCCTAAGGTTTAATGTTTAAAGTTGAACCTAGAGAACTCCCATTTGGGTGTTATTACACATGTATATTAAATGGCTCCTCTGATGTATGACAGTGGAGTGCAAGTGACAAGGGCCACTATTCGTGCTTTTCTTCGCAGTCCTACATCTGCGTTACCTAATTGACTTGATTTCCCCTTAACTCTGCAGCGGCTTCCTGCCGTTTCCAGTCCTAAGTCACCTCCTAAAGGGATGTTAACAGGGGTAGTTCTCACATTCCCTTCTGTGCTCAGCGTTTTCCTGAACAGAACGTCTCAGGGCAGGGACCCCTGTTGTAAGCCCTCTATCAGCCCAGCCCACGGGGTCCTCTGTTAATTGTCTGCCACTTCAGTTTACCGTGCCTATCAGCAAATCTGTGTTTTATATATGTATGTTGTCTTCTCCCCTCTTTTTCTCTCCCTCTCTCTGTTTTCCATTTTCTTCTTTTGCTGCACTAACCAAAAGCTTTTTCTGTGTTTTTGCAGGCTCTTTCTTGATAAGGATCTTCCTAGGTATTTTGTTTGCTTTTTTGCACATAAAGATTCTAGTTTACCAGAATGCTTTATGTCTTATGTGGCTTCGACTGCTATTTTGATTCTGTAGTTTTCCCCCCTGCAAACCTGTGCCCACCTAGGATAGAGCCAGACCTTGTTCTGCAACGTCGTGCCCTGGGTTTTTCTGATATGTGTATAGTTTCACATATAGGAGCTTAAGTAATTTGTAGAGTTCTTAATTATTTTCTCATTCCATTTAGTAAACTTGCCCATTTTATTCTTACACCCCTTCAAGTTTTCCTCTTCCTCATTTCAAAGTGGAATGTTACTGCCCTCATTACATACAGAATCGCAGAACAATTTACATAATTGTTCACTTTTTTATTTGTCTTGTCCTGTGCAGTCATAGAGACCAATTTAGTTGTTTGGGTAGCTGAGTCTGTGAGAAATATTTTGTTTATTTCTCAACATTACTCTTTCTTCTGTCAGGCCTGCTTGTCTCGTCTATTTATTTTCTTCTTTGGGAATAGAAAAAATCCTGTGTCGGTAGTGAAGGAAATTTTCCCTCCTCTCTCTTTGTCTGATTTAGGGAAGAAAATTGAAGACTACATGACAGTATAGCCTAATATAGCCAAAGTGTTTTTTAAAGACACACACACACACACACACACACACACACACACACACACACTCTGCCATGGTCCAGAACATCTTGAGAAAATCTATTCAAGATTATTTCCTGACCACCTGGGAGCCATACAGGACAACCTGCCTCAGGATTCGGCCCTGTTTCTAACTGTGAATTCTCTTGCAAGCTTGATTCAGTTGATACTGCTCACCAGACTTACTGTTTTTCTTACAACCGCCTCTCAAGAATTGCAGCCCTTGGTGGCTATTTCAAAAGGATGTGCTGCAGTAATTCCCAGGCACCAAAAAAAAATAACAGGGAGTTCCCGTCGTGGCTCAGTGGTTAACGAATCTGACTAGGAACTGTGAGGTTGCGGGTTCAATCCCTGGCCTTGCTCAGTGGGTTAAGGATCCGGCGTTGCCATGAGCTGTGGTGTATGTTGCAGACACGGCTCTTATCCCGCGTTACTGTGGCTGTGGTGTAGGCCAGCGGCTACAGCTCCGGTTAGACCCCTAGCCTGGGAACCTCCATATGCCGCAGGTGCGGCCCTAAAAAAAGGACAAAAACAACAACAACAACAACAAAACCCATCCCACCCCCCACATCCCAGTGCTGCAAGATTTTAGTGAAGTTAGTTGTTTTTGGTTTTTGGTTTTTGGTTGTTTATTTGGTTTTGGCTTTGGTTGTTTTCTGTCTTTTAGGGCTGCACCGGAGGTATATGAACGTTCCCAGGTTAGGGGTCGAATTGGAGCTGTAGCCACGGGCTTACACAACAGCCTCAGCAGTGCCAGATCCAAGCCACATCTGCTACCTACACCACAGCTCCCTAGATCTTTAACCCACTGATCGAGGCCAGGGGTCAGACCTGCATCCTCATGGATACTAGTCAGATTTGTTTCTACTGAGCCATGACGGGAACTCCCTGAAGTTAGTTTTTTTTATGTTAGCCAAGTTTCTACCAGTGAAATTTCGTCTTTAGGTTAAATGAAAACTTAACCAGAAAACAGAAATGTGAAGGAACTTTCTTTCTCAAATTTAAAACATTTGTCTCAGTTGAAAGGGACTCATGAAACCTACATACTGGCCCTGGGAGGTGCTTAAGTTCTGGTTTGGAACTTAACGAGTCACAGGTTAGAGGCAGCAGTGCTAGGGGTCTCTGTCAGGAGTCTCCAAAGTAACACCTGTCCTCACGCCAAGAAGGGGCTTCATTTCACTTCAGCTCAAATGTATCCAGACCTCACAGGGCAACAGTCAGGCTCCATTTCATGCCCCTCAAACATGGAAACACAGTCAGAGAGCAGTCTCGGGGGTAGAGCGCCCAGGTGGCTGGCTTCTGCTGAAGCAGTGGATTTCACTACCCAGTATTGGAATTTGTCTTGAACCAAATTAAAATGAAGATTGAAACAGGGCCTCATGGATGCATTGAGTGTTCTCTACTGAACCCGGGAAGTGTGTGTGTAGGGGTCTTCTGTCTTCCTTATGTGTGGTTGCTGTGTGGATCCCTTGGTTGTTTTGTCCGTCTTTGTCTTGTTCAGTCTATTTTCCTTCGGCGTCTTTGTAGAGAATTTTCTTGACCCATGTTCAGTGCCTCAAAAGTAGATATTTGAGAGAGGATCACCCGTGAACAGCACAGGTTTGAACCCTGCGGGTCCGCCTGCATGTGGGTTTTTTTCAGTGGTAAATAACACTGCATGATCTGCAGTTGGTTAAATCTGTGGATGCAGAACCTCAGGTACTGAGGGCTGACTCTAAGTTGTATATGCATTTTTGACTGCAGGGAGGGTCGGCCCCCTAGCCCCTTGTTGTTTGAGGGTCATCTGTACTTCAGGAAGACTTGGATCTAGAAGCAGGTACGAAATGATATATATAATCAGGCTTCAAACACCAGCACTCAGAGGATGAGGTGTGGTTAAGGAGTTCATTTCGAAGAATTGTTCTGTTTCTGACGAGATCGGATGCGTTTAGGGTGGTATGGCCTCTGGAGAGAGAAGCGTGGAGACATGTTTTCAGAGAAGACAGGCCAGCTATTTGTTATGGAATATCCAGAAAAGACAGCAGCAGTGACATTCCTGTTGTGGCTCAGCAGGTTAAGGACCTGACATTAACGCTATGAGGATGCAGGTTCAATCCCTGGCCTCACTCAGTGGGTTAAGGATCTGGCGTTGCCACAGGCTGAAGCATAGGTCACAGATGTGGCTCGGATCTGTTGCTTCTGTTGTTGTGGCATAGGCCGGAGCTGTAACTCCAATTCGACCCCTAGCCTGTGAACTCCCATGTGCCACGGGTATGGCCCTGAAAAGAGAAGAAAGAACAAGAAGAAAGGGAAAAAAAAGATAGCAGCAGTGAGATTACCATTTGGGAAGGAGTGAGGAGGAGTGAATTGGTCAGGAAACAGGTGTGCAGAAGCTGTAGAGTACGTGCAGAGGCTGGTGGTGATGGAAGCCCACTCTGCAGGGCCGCGTGGCATGTCTTCCCTGGCGGTTCTCACCTGGACTGAGGAGGGAGGGATGGGGGTGGAGTTGGGGGCTGATCTGTGACACCGCATTTGAACTCAGAATGGTGCTTCAGGTGAGACTTGCTGAACTGGAAGGTTTAATGTCAATTACGGTCTAAGATGTTTTACTAGTAGGAGAAAAAAAAAACAGCTTTAAAAACCAGTTTATGAGTGTTTATTAAATAATAAAGCTTCTAGTTATTAAATATAAGGTTTTCATGGGGATTTTGTGTGTGTGTGTATCTTTTTTTTTTTTAGGGCCACATCCTTGGCACGTGGAGGTTCCCAGGCTAGGAGTCTTAACAGGAGCTACAGCTGCTGGCCTATGCCACAGCCACAGCAATACAGGATCCAAGCCACGCCACGTCTGCAACCTACACCACAGCTCACAGCAACGCTGGATCCTTAACCCACTGAGCAAGGCCAGGGGTTGAACCCGCAACCTCATGGTTCCTAGTCGCATTCATTTCCGCTGTGCCATGACGGGAACTCCATCATGGGAATTTTTTTGAAAACAGATAACTAATAGTTGGCTGACTCTGGTATTAAAAATCATTCTCTTTTACTGAAATCTTGGCCACGAATAACTTCTTCATTCTTTTATTTTAAACAAGGCTCTCTATGCAGTTTCTTTCATGAATCTTCCAGGTTTATCTGTGACATTTCTGAGACTCAGCAGAATGGGATTGAGATATGGAGACTGCAGCCTACAAATTGATTGGCTCTTTGCTTCCTGCCCTCATCACTGACTGACATAAGAGTTTGCTTGGTCTTTCTTTCTTCTTTTAGTCTCTGTCCACACTCACATATCCTTTCCATCTTTATCCATTTGAGTGATCGCACTTTTCTGTGTTTATAGATAGAAGAAAAACAGACTCGTCCAAAACATATATATGTATACGAAAGGAGCTAAGTGTTCCTTAACGATGGTCAGGGCAGGAGGAGGGGGCCCAGCTTTCCCTCCCACGAGCTGAGGGTTCAGCTCTACTGGTAGATCTCGATAAATTGAAAGTGTTGGTTGGTGTAGAATTCTGCAGTGTTCCTGACACTGACAGGACCTGGACTAAGATGACGTCAGCTTCTTTTGGGTGACTCTCTCTTGCCTTTTTGACCTTAGGACCTTCTATCGTTTCGAGGCCGTGTGGGATAGCTCCCTCCATAACTCCCTGCTTCTGAACCGGGTGACACCCTATGGAGAAAAGATCTACATGACCTTGTCAGCCTACCTGGAGGTGAGAAGACCCAGAACTTGAGTTACCACAAGGAGCCAGCCCTGAACCGTGGGCACATTACACCAGGAAGTGGGGAGGAAAGATGTGACTGATTTTGTCTTCCTTGGTCCCTCCATATCTTTAAGTTACTTATTTTAGTATACTTTGCTTATCGTTCTGATTATATTAGATTCTGTTTTCATCTCTAGTTAATCAAAAAGCCACATAATTTTTGTTATAGCTTCAGCTTTGCTAGCCTAATCTCTATTCTTCAGAGAACGTATGGTTTTAATAAAACCACCCCTTGGGGTTCCCATGTGGAGCAATAATCTGGTATTGTCACTGCAGTAGCTCAGGTCACTGCTGTGGCATGGGTTCAATCCCTGGCCTGGGAGCTTCTGCATGCCACAGGCTTGACTGAAGAAAAAGAAAACCACCTGTTGTTTTTGTAGTTGTGGACCAAGGCTAATAGTGGTGAGCAGCACAGACCCTGGGGAGGTAGCCTCTCTGAGTTCAAGTTCCTGTGCTGCCACTTACCATCCTCATGTCCTTGGACAAGTGACTTCCTCTCTCTGTGCCCAAGTTTCCCCATCTCTTAAACAGCATCTACCTCAGATGTTGTGGAGAGGTCATAGAAAAGGATTTAGAACAGTGCTTGGCATATTAGCCATTATCACAGAAAAAAACTTGGAACATTTTTTAAGAGAAATAAATGTATCTGCAAGGAATACCACCTGACCTTAAACATGTTTTGTATTCATTTGCTGTTGAAATAATTGATAGAGCTGAAATCTTCCACCCCCACATTGGGGACCAGCTTTCTAAATATGATAGCGCCCAGGTGCTCTGTCTGCGTTTAATCTGAGCCCACCCTGTCTGCCTTCAGCTGGATCACTGCATCCAGCCGGCCGTCATCACCAAGGACGTGTGCATGGTCTTCTACTCCCGGGACGCCAAGGTCTCGCCGCCTCGCTCCCTGCGCAGCCTCTTTGGCAGCGGGTATTCAAAGTCACCAGACTCGTAAGTTTTTGAGACGAGTTTAGCTTCTGGTTGGATTGCCCTGCACAGAATCAGCTGGTCTTCTAGGTATCTCTAGCTGCTGTTCTCAGGGTTAGTTCACAGCCTATAAACTGTTTTGGTAACTGATACCTAAAGTGCAGTGACTTGAATGTTGGCATTTAATCGTGTATTGATGGATTCCGAGTTAGTGGAGATAGGAACATAACACTGTGAACATTCCTCGAGCCACTTTGCAGGAACTGAATGTTCTTTTAAATGTCATTATTATTGTTATTATTATTTCTAACAGCTTACCATTGGGATTTTCTTCTTTTTATGATTTATGTTTAAAATCTAGAAACGTATATTGAAAACAGTACACTGAATACCTGTGTATCAAGAGCCAGCTTAAAAATCAAGTATAACTAAGAGAGTAGAAGGTTTAGTACCCCTTGCTAATCACACTCCCCAGAAGTTGATGTTTATCATTTCATTCTAGTCAGACTTTTACCCCCCTCATCTCTTCCTTCTTTTGGTGAGAAAGGGTAAATTTTTAACTTTTACATTTGTATTATAAATTATCTAGTTTATAATTCAGTTTTATTCATCCATTGAAATAAGAATGTTCAAAAGATTTCTGCTCCTAGAAGAAAATATACTTCTTAAGTTCAGAATAGGAAAGAACAGTGACTGATAAGAAATGTCTGTAATTGTATTTGACAGTGAGTTGTAGTCCCAGCAGAGGAGACAGTGCTTTAAATCAAGAGAACTGAGATTTTTCATGTTTTTGTGCTATGTGAAATTAAGCAGTTTGTTTTAATTCAAATAGCAATCGAGTCACTGGAATTTATGAACTCAGTTTATGCAAAATGGCAGACACAGGTAGTCCAGGTAAGTGATACAAATCTCTGCATATGATTAGAGTGTATTATGTCAAAAACCTATCCAACCCATGAAGAATAGATAGACAGTTTTTAGAAACCAGTTTTATTTTACAAGCCACTTTGGTAGTGTGGTGGGGGTTAGCTTTTTCTGAGTTACAACACTGTTTGGCTTATGACATGCAGTGCGATTATAAAAACTAGATGGAACAAAATGTTAGTGGGCTGTGGAATACTATAAAAAAGTCAAGTGTATTAGAATGAATTTGGCTTGGACAGCTTCAGAACCATTTCCCTCCCCACCTTAGCCCCAAAGACAACTTGACAGTATAACTTTACAGGTGCTGTCAAACTAGAATTTGAACTTCCCATGCTCTAGAAAGACAAATTATTAAGTTGAACTTGTTCTGTGTCCTTATGTCTCCTTGGACTGCTGTTTTTCCTCCAGCTTGATGGCCTTAAGTAGCACTGTACATTTTTGTGTTTGTAAACTGGAACATTGGCAAAAATCAGGGGTTTTTTTGTTTTTTTTGGTCTTTTTGCGTTATCTAGGGCTGCACCCGTGGCATATGGAGGTTCCCAGGCTAGGAGTCCAATCAGAGCTGGAGCTACAGCTGCCGGCCGATGCCACAGCCACAGCAACACTGGATCCCAGCCGTGTCTGTGACCTATACCACACCTAATGGCAACACCGGATCCTTAAACCACTGAGTAAGGCCAGGGGTCAAACCCATGTCCTCATGGATACAAGTCAGGTTTGTTAACCACTGAGCCACAACGGAACTCCCTAGTATGATATTTTGAAAAATTGATGATAAATAATGGTAACTTAACCAATGTGTCATCTGCCATCTTAATTGAGGCACCAGATATGGGGGGGGCACCAGATATGTGTGGTCCTTGCCCATTTTTCCTTATGAGTGTGTTTTTATATATTTGGAACAATAGCGTTTAGACTGTTTAATCTCTCTGTATTTTCACTTACCATAATAATTAGCATTTTCTCAAGTTCCATTACCAGCTTCATAATTATCAAAGCGTATAAAACTCAGTTTTAAAAGCAGTTCAGGGAGGGAGTTCCCTGGTAGCCCAGTGGTTAAGGGCCTGGCATTGTCACTGCTGTGGATTGCTGCTGTGGCACAGGTTTGATCTCAGGCCCAGGAACTTCCACATGACATGAGCAGGGCGAAAAAAAAAAAAAGGTTCAGAGTGTTGCTTTGGTGCAAAAGGGATAGATTTTTATTAGTAATCAAAATCCCATGTATCTTGAGACTAAACCTAGTTTGCCGTATACGTGAACTATTAATTTGTTCTGAGCTAAAATTGGACTTGGATTTTTCTCTGAAAAAAAAGCTTTTTCCTCTTAGGCATGCAGAGGAGAAGAAGGAAGATCTTGGATACGTCCGTGGCATACGTGCGGGGAGAAGAGAACTTAGCAGGCTGGCGGCCCCGTGGAGACAGCCTCATCCTCGAGCACCAATGGGAGTTAGAGAAGCTGGAGCTCCTGCACGAGGTACCCAGGGCAGGGGCCGCTCAGGTGAAGTCTCGGGCAAGATTCCCAAAGCATCAGTCTTATTGTCTGTGATCCTGGCTTTTCAGGTTTCCATCATGGTAGAAGCATCATATTTTGCTAATTAAGTTCTTGATGCGCTTTTATGTTTGCTGAGGCTGCTGTGTCAATCTTCCTAGGTGGAGAAAACCCGCCACTTCCTGCTGCTCCGTGAGAGACTTGGTGACAGCATCCCCAAATCCCTGAGCGACTCGTTGTCCCCCAGCCTGAGCAGTGGGACCCTCAGCACTTCCACCAGCATCTCCTCTCAGATCTCAACCACCACCTTTGAAAGTGCTATCACACCCAGCGAGAGCAGTGGCTACGATTCAACAGACATTGAAAGCCTGGTGGACCGAGAGAAGGAGCTGGCCACCAAGGTAGAGTCCTTCCTCTGCTGCTACCCCACCCCCACCGCCCCTCCCTGGACACTCTGGGAGTTGGTCCTTCTGTTTTGTCGTTTGCATCTTCATCTTTCTTTGAGGCCCCTGTTGCAAGGCCTGTGCTAACGCTGTGAATATAGAAATAAATAAGACAGTTTCTACCTTTCTTAAGTTTACAGATGAGTGGGTGACAAGCTTATAATAGAGGTGTGATCTCGAATGTTGCGAGGGCCAGAGGAGAGGCCTCCCCAGGGCGTACTCATAAACCACCCTTGGAAGGATGCACTGGGGAGAGCCAAGGTCGGCGCTAGGGAGTCCATGCAGGAGAGGGGCAGGAGATGGGGTTGAGAGGTAGGCCAGGCCACGTGATGAAGTCTGGGTTCTGGACTACATCGTTCCAAGTATCCAGAGTGTCGCGGAAGCATTTCAGACAGGTGTTTGTGTTTTAGAGAGATTTCTCTGACAGCAATAAAGAGGATGGATTTGTGGTGAAGAGATAGGAGAGAGGCAGAAATAATCCTGTTTTCATAAATCCAGATGAGAAATGATAGTTTGTGAACTCTGGTGGGGGGGTGGGGAAGAGGAGTCACGACGGAGACATTCCGAAGGACGGCTGGCACTGCCTGTTGCCTGGATGTGGCAGGAGGGGCGGAAGGGATGTTGAGGATGACCTCTAGGCACGTGGTGTCTGGGCAACTGGCTGACAATGGAATATAGAAATAAGTGGGATTTTATGTTTGTTTTGTTTCATTAATCTAATGGTCTTCTAGTTGATTTTGGACCATACATCCACCCAGAAATCTTCATGCCTTTTAGTACCAGAGCAGACTGAGAATCAGAGGGATGCTGTTGCATTCCTAAGCACTTCTAAGCTATGGTGTTTGCAGTAGTCCATTTCTGTAGTTTTTTTTTTTTTTTTCCCTGCTTTTTAGGGCCACACCCATGGCATATGGAAGTTCCCAGGCTGAGCTGCAGCTACCAGCCTAAGTCACAGCCACAGCAATGCAGGATCTAAACCGTGTCTGCGTGGTCTCACAGCTAACAGCAACACCAGATCCTTAACCCACTGAGCGAGGCCCAGAATCGAACCCACAACCTCATGGTTCTTAGTTTGTTTCTGCCGCGCCGCAATGGGAACTCCTACTTTTGTTGTTTTGAGAATGACTTTATCCACTCAGTTTATCGTCTTTATTAGGCGTGTACCGGGCTTCCCTTCCCCTCAGTTAATTCTAGAGCTATTTGAGTAGCACCTGAGCTCCACTGTGGTCTTAGCCATGTTATTTCCTTTCCTGCCTTAATCCAGGGCTTTGTTTAACCATTAAAACACACTTCCCTTTGTCTTCCCTAGTGCCTGCAGCTTCTCACCCACACTTTCAACCGAGAATTTAGCCAGGTGCACGGCAGCATCAGTGACTGTAAGGTGAGCCGCTCACTTTTCTTGCCCTCGGGTCTTGCTGCTTTTAGGTGGCTGGAGATGGGCATCGTGGTACGTTTGAGAATATATGACATATCCGCTCTTACATTTATTTAATTTTTCAGTCAGATCACTGATTTCTGAAGATAAGAATGTTTTCCTGTGAGAGTAATTACCAGATGGGAAGCATTTTGGCTTTTCCCCAAATCCTTTGGAGAAGAATATTCTGTAGGGTGATGTATTTTTACATGGCAGAGCACAAGAGGTCCTGAGGTTCTTGGTGGCATGAAATTTTCTTTCCTTCAACAGCGAGGTGAAGACTTTAAAGAACTTCTGTGTCATTCACTCTCTTCTAGTCATCTCGACCTTTTTTCTGTTCCCTAGATTCTCCAAGCTTTCTGCCTTGAGCTTGTGTACACTGGCTGTTCCTTCGCCCAAAATAATCTTCTTTCAGATAGTCCCATGACTGACTTCCTTATCGGTTTCATTTTTTGCTCAAATATTGCCTCCTTGGAGCACACTTCCTTAACCAGTCTGTGTATAGCCAGCAGTTCTCTGAAACCTTTTCACCTCCTTCCCTCCTTTGTTTTTTTGCCACAGCACCGCTCCTTGCCTGGCACTTCTCAAAGTGTTTGTGGGCCGCCTTCCCCACTTAGAACGTAAGCTCCAGGAGGGCAGGGCCTCTGCCATATTCTTACAACAGTGCCTGTTGTTCTAAGTGCTCGGGACATATATATAGGGTCATTTAACTAGGCAGGAGACAGTAGCAGTATAAAATATAAGCATATTTTAGAAATATAAGAAGCTAGTCTTGCCTCTTTTGTAAATGTCTTGATTCCTGTTGTGACACTTAGGCTGCAAAATATTTGTAAGTGTTGTTTTCTTGACTGCCCTAAAACAGAAGATTTATGAGTGTGAGGTCACTGGTTGTCAGCGCATCTTCCTTCTGAAGCAGTCTTATTCATCTGAACCTCACTTGTTGTGTTCTCTTTTTTCCAGTTATCTGATATCTCTCCAATCAAACGGGAGTCCTCCGTGTCCAGTTTCAGCAGTGCTACCCTCACTCCCTCCTCCACTTGCCCCTCTCTGGTGGACACTAGGGCCAACTCTTTGGATCAGAAGTAAGTCCCGTTTCACTGAGAGAAGCCAATGCAAGAACCCAGCAAAGTGCCAACCTTCCACGTGCTCAGTGGTTGGGCAGCACTGTCCCCCAGGCAGCACAGGAAACATGGAGCTTTTTCTGGGTTTCAACAGTGGCTGAGAGATGCTGCTGACATCTTTTAATGTCATACCTTCCTAACTTTGTGTCAAATCATTGACTGCTCGTCTTCATTTCTTTGCCTGCTTTGCTCTTCCATTCACACCCCTGATCGTCTCCCCAGTTATATCAGACATAGGAAGCCCCAACCTGATGAAAATATTTTGAAATTACTTTGGAAAAAGCGTTTTAATGATACAAGAAAGTATATAGGTAAGAATAATAGAGACAAAGTCTGGATTCCGTGGATTCATCACTATTGTGCAGTGCACCATTCAGCTCCTCTGCCCTGTCTCCATCCATTATGCTCACCTGTCAGAAGCCACCTGGTTATCATCCAGCAAAACTGACACAGTGAGCTAGAGAAAATAACACAGCCAGGTAATTTCATTAAATTGGGGATGCTGTCAACTGTACGACATTGTTTTTATATGCCACTAAGAAAAAGCACTGTCAACTAAAATGTAACATGCCATCAATTACAATATGCTTCCCAATTCGAGAAATGGTAAGGTATGAGAAAAAGGGGCTTTTTATTTTTATTTATTTTTTAGTGTTTTCCTCATTCCTGCTACTTTTATTAATTGGAGTTTTTTTTTTTTTTAATGGCTGCCCCATGGCATATGGAGTTCCCAGGCCAGGGATCAGATCTGAGCCATAGTTGTGACCTACACCACAGCTATGATAACACTGGATCCTTAACCCGCTGTGCTGGGCTGGGGATCCAACCTGCATCCCGGCACTCCCAAGATGCCACCGATCCTGTTGCACTATAGCAGGAACTCCAAAAATGGGCTTTTCAGAATCAGCGAAGTACAAGTAATTAAGCTGAGCTGCTCCCTAAAGATAACAGTGCAGAGCACGGGAACTGGTTCTCACACAACAGCTCTATGCTGGTCCGGGTAGCGGTGCCCCTCTGCTCGACACAGTCATTTTGGAACCCAGCTTCTTCCCATTTGCTTGCTCTGCCAGCCCCTCAGGCAGTGGCCCTCAGACTTCAGTGGTATCAGCGTTACCTGGGAGGCTTGTTAAAGCCCAGATGTCTGAACTCCATCCAGAGTGTCTGATTCCATAGGTCTGGGTTGGAGCCTGAACTTTGAAGTTCTAACAAGTTTTCAGGTGAAGTTGATACTGCTGATCGGAGCCTACACTTTGAGAACCACCGCCCTAGGTATGGCCTTGGGACTAGATAGAAACATACAAGGGAGTGAAGTTCTTAGTCCATACAGTTCTGTTCAGGGGGCTTCAGAACAGGAAGAGAGATTGAGCGACTCGGTGTTCATCCGTGATCAGTGCCCTTTGTAGCGGCTGGAGGATGACACCAGTTGAATTTGGAATTACCCTTTTGGCGCCAGCTTTGTCTTAGCCAGGCCCTCTGAACTGATGTTGCCAAGGTTCCTGGCTTCTCCAGGTGAGGTGGTTGTGCAGTGACCTTACTGCAGCTCTTGTTACCGCTTTCTTCCTAACCTCTCTCTTTTCAAGGACCCCAGAAGCCAATTCCCGGGCCTCAAGTCCCTGCCCAGAATTTGAACAGTTTCAGATTGTCCCAGCTGTGGAAACGCCCTTTTTAGCCCGAGCAGGAAAAAACGAATTTCTCAATCTTGTTCCAGATATTGAAGAAATTAGACCAGGGTAAGTACTTTATTGATAAGGGGTGACAGGTATGAAGAAACAAACGAGCAAGGATTTACTTGCAGCTCTGCTTCATGAGGTCTGCCCTGCAGTCTGATGCAGGTGGAATCCGAGGTGAAAGAGCTGGGTTGGGTTTCTGCCCTGGGAGTGTCACCAGCCCCTGCACAGCTTGCAGTGGTGATGCTGTATGCTCTTTCACGGCTTTCTTCGGCAGATAGGATTCTAGGCCAGATCCGTCATCTGGCCTCAGAACATTTGGATGGTCCCCAGCTCATGTTCACTTTATTTTTGTGGGAAACTAACCTCTCTGGTACTGTCCTTTTCAGCTCCGTGGTCTCTAAGAAAGGATACCTGCATTTCAAGGAGCCACTCTCCAGCAACTGGGCTAAACATTTTGTCGTGGTCCGTCGCCCGTACGTCTTCATCTATAACAGTGACAAAGACCCAGTGGAGCGGGGCGTCATTAACCTGTCCACAGCGCAGGTGGAGTACAGTGAGGACCAGCAGGCCATGGTGAAGGTCGGTGCTGCCCTCTCCTGCTTTTCATTGCCATGCACAGCCCTCACTTTAGATGTCTTAGGTCTGTCGTGTGGTGCAGAATCTCTCTTTTGTAACTGGTCTCTCTGAACTTCAGTGGGAAGTGCTGTGTTCCCTCTGAATACGGCGGGTGGTCCTCACTGTTGAGCAGCCGCAGCAGCTTTCTCATCTTCCTGTGTCTCTTTCAGACGTCCAACACCTTTGCTGTCTACACAAAGCACCGCGGGGTCCTTCTGCAGGCTCTCAACGACAAAGACATGAACGACTGGTTATATGCCTTTAACCCACTCCTCGCTGGCACAATACGGTAAGAAGCTGTTCCTGTCTCCTCCTCCCCTTGGTTCTTAGTTCCTGGGACATCAGCATAAACAGGCAAAGGAGTCTCGTTCCAAACAAATTTAAAGTAGTGGAGGGACAGGGGTGCACATGTGGCTATAAGGTGGCGACGAGACCGCAGCTTCTCGTAAGGCATCATCTGGTGTCCTGACTGGTCCCGTCTGCACCCAGTGAATCTCCTGCTTGGACTTTTTGTTCTAAAGGGTCTGCAGCTGGGGTCCAAGGGGAGAACTGTGGGAACCTTAATGGTCTCCCGGTATGCAGCTGTATGGTCCAGCCTTGGCTCCTGGGAGGGCCCATGGGCCCGGGTCCCCCGGTGAGGAGGACCCCAGGCTGGCCTGTTGGTTCAGGGGCCTAGAGCCCTGGTACTGTGGGGCAAGATGGGACGACATCTGGATCCAGTTCTCCAGTCCTGCTGTCTGTCTGAATCTCCAATCGCTTTGTCGCCTGCAGGTCAAAACTCTCCCGCAGACGCCCGAGCCAGCCCAAGTACTGAGTGACTGCCGAGCGCTCTCGCTCAGCTTCCGGAGACAAAGAAAGTGTTGCCTCTCATCTCTTTCTGTGATTCTTAACGGTTACTCTTGTGTGTGACCCTGTGGCTTAACCACGTGTCCCTCCTCGTCCAGCACCTTTCCCAGCGCTCCCGTTCCCCGCCCCAATGCTCTGTTCTCTTCTCTTTTCCTGAGAAGCTCGTTAGACGCATGTGGCCTAACAAAAGGGGGAAAAAAACAGACAAAAAACAAAACCCAGAGGTGATCCAGTGACTCTCCACGTCATCTTTTGGTGTGTTCTGGCTTCCTTGTGTGCCAGGTCCCATCATGACCGCCTCTTCTGTCTGTGCTCCCTCTGCATATCTCTCTCTGTTCTTCAAGACAAAATAGTACTTTTTTCTTTTCTCTACTTGTGATGTAATTTCAATTTTTCTTGGGTGGCTTAGAGACTAAAGGAGGAGACATCTGCTCTTTTTAGAACCTGAGAGGAAAACACTTACCTTTGTTCCTTCTGTCTCTTTTTGCCATCACTAATCCCTGCATTTTCCATCTAGTGGAACGGTTGTCATGAGCTTAGAAATGGGACAGGTATATCCTCAGAAACTGGGGCTTATTTAGAATGTAGTTAGGTAATTTTTGCTTAGCAGGTTTGGGACAGTGGCTGCTGTTGACCTTGTGAGAAGGGATGAGCCGGCGATCTTGCCGGTGGATCTGAAAGGACCACGGGCCTGGGCGGCGGGCCGTGCCCGCAGGCGGCCAGTGGGGCGCTTACCCCTCCTCCAGTGGGCCTCTCCTGAGCCCTTGGTCTTCACTGGGAGGAGCTCTCTTCTCAGCTTCTCAGTTCTGTTCTTGGCACCAGTGACGACAGGGTGCAGTCGGAATCGTCGCCACGATGTCATACGCGAACATACCACAAGGAGGGCGTGTTTCACACTCTGGCGATGGACGTGATAGTCCTTGTCATCATGGTGATGGTGACGATGCCGGGCTGTGACCTTGTGATGACTGTAGCACCCTGTGATCAAAGAAATATAGCTGTTAAGGATACACCTGGAAGTCTCCCTCTGAATCCAGTGGTCATTTTCAGTGATGCCTGTCTCCCTGTACTCGTGAACAAGCAAACATGGCCGGCTTTCTTTCTGGATCCCAGGGCTGTAATGGACTTCCTCCCACCACTAAAAACAGAAGGACACCTGGGGGCAGAGGAGAGGGTCCACCTGAACCCTGGCCCCAAACGTAGTTCTTTGCATCTGCCTAGCCTCCCCTCCTTGGTTGTCTCCATCGTGTGTGGAAATACGGCCGGCAGAGAAAGGAAGTTGCTCATGGCCCGCCGTGTCCTCTGACCACAGGAGCACCTGCCTCCAGAGGCCGCGATGAAGATGCTCCTTCTCTCAGCCGCGGTACGTTGTGCGGGGGTGACTCGGGAAAGAGGGTGTCAACGTCCTCCGGTCACTTTGCCGTTGACTTGGGGGGTGCTGTGCCCGCCTCTACCCCCTCGCACACACCTCTGTTGGGCCGTCCCTCGGGCATCCGGGAGAGCTCCTCCTGGCTCCGCTTTGTGGGGACCGGGCGTCCTCGCCTCGAGGTTGCTGACTCTCAGGCACCGAAGGGGAAGGGCCTGCAGAATGGCTGCTGAGCAGGCTCGTCCTCACCCAGACGCTGCTTCCAACTTCCTGGCTGGGCCCACCTGGCTCCGTGCATCAGAGAGGAGGAAACCTGACTCACGGAGAGCTTAACAAAAGAAAGACGGAATCAGAAGTTGGGACTGGATCTGAAAAATGATCAGTAAAGACTCCATAGTAGATTTTATTTAACCTTCTTCCTCTCTTTAAAACTTAAGCCCCTAACTCTAATGTTATTTGTTTCCTAAGTGGTAGGTGAGGCTTTAATGTAGTTAGAGGCTTCTTGTCTAACGGACACGGTGTGCCCTCCTGGTGTCCATTCAAATCCAGGGTCTGTCTGTGTTTAGAGACAGCTTTCTGGGCTGAAATTAAATCTAATGTCAGGGAGATGAAGGTTACTTTTAGAATTAAACCATGGATGCTGCTGCTGTTACAGAGTCTGGTAGGAGGCTCCGTGTCTGTGGCAAAAGCGGGTGGGGGGAGCTGACGGAGAGTAAAATCATGTAGTACGCTGAAAGGACTTGTGATTTTCCTTCTAACTTGAACAGACCTGGCTTGGAAAGTCTTTGCTTTGGAGGCGTCAGACTGGATGTGACAACATCTCCGGAGAGGGCCCTGGGAGGAAGCCGGGCCTCTGCGGGCCCACGGCACAGGCAGCCCCAGGGGGCCCCTTCCTCTAGGGGCGCATTTTCATGTTGAAGCCGGGACAGTTTCAGGGTTAATGTTCCCTTTTCAGACTCTGAAGCTCTGAGAGAAAAGTTATGGCAGGAATTATTGATGAGGCTTTTGCTGAAGCCGTAGTGGCAGGAAAGTGAAAGAACTCAGACCTTTAAGGAAACTGCCTTTTGAGGGATTTTGTTTGTTTGTCTCTCCTCCCCCCCCCCCCCCCCCCCCGCCAAAGCACTCCTTTAAACAAGGAAAAAATTAAAAGTAAAGCAAGAAGGAACATTGCTACATAAAGTAAGGAGAAATGAGTGCTAGTTAAAAGTACCCACGCCCTCCACCCCTCCGTCCTCCTCTCTCCCGCCAAAGCAGCACGTGGCCTCACGGCTGCCACCGACCAGTGCTCACGCCTTCCTTGTCTCTGCGCCCGCCTGGGGGTCAGCCAGCTCTCAGGCCAGGCTCTGCAGGGCCGGCCAGCCCGTGTGCACAGCCACAGGCGCAGGCAAGGGCTGCCTCTGGCAGCTGGGCAGGCACTTGAATTCCAGCACATTTTTATAAGGTGGTGAAGGTGAGGGAAGTGATTTTTCCCAATTAAGAAACGACTACTTTTTTTTCCCGTCAGGGCTGCCTAGAACTTAGACACGACTATTTGTATTTTCAGTGGGGTTTTCCAGCTCTTCTCAGATGAGGAATCAATTAAATCATTGATTAATTGGGGAAGATCTTTTGGTACCTAAAATAAAATGACTTCTCCTGAAACGTGTATCAAAGCAAAGACTTTGTCGCCTGCTGCTTGTTGTCTAATTTACAGGGATATTTAATTTTGTAAGGTATTTGTATATTTATACAGCTGTAATTAATTGCACATTGAACTGGAAAAGCAAGGGTGACCTAGCGTGTGGCACCTGTCGGTACTCGGCCTTCCGCCGTCCGGGCTGCACTCCGGTTCTCCTGGACAGTATCAGGGCTTGTTCGTTTCTCATTTGACTCGGTCCTTCATTTTTCCTTTTGATTCCCTTTTTAAAATGTGACTGTTAACCTGCTCTTTAAAGAGACTAGTTTTGCTGCTGCTCTCGGAAGGTTTGCTCGATGTATTTTAACCAGGACCCTAACTTGGTGCACCGCCACATCCCCCGGCCAGTGATGTTTTGCCCAGACCCTGACGGCACAGCGGGAATGTATGGATTTGTGCTTCCGTAGTAAGTGCAGGTGTCAGCTGAGAGATTATGTGCTGCTGTTGTTCAAAAGGCCATTTATGAAACTTGTATTGGAGCCCCATAAAATCTTAGGAAAGCTTCTAATCATTTAAAGGAAGAAATCAGAGTTGACTCAAATTTCATGTTAAAAACTCACAGCCACACTGGCCTGTGCTCAGATGGAAAGTTGGAGCTGAGGTTGGTCTCTTGCCAAACCCTAGCTGTCATGTGTTTTTTTCACGTCTTCGAGTTAATTGTTTTCATGGTGCATATACCCTGGCATCATTCACCTGAGAGGTCCATCTGCCTTCTCACGAGTTGTCTTAGACTTTGTGGCTCTGAAGTACATGTCCGTTGAGATTTCAAGTCTCTTGTCACCACCCTCGTGCACTGCAACAAAAACCATGAAGCATAAGTGGCCTTTTTGAACCAAGACTTTGCAAACTGATCTCTCCCCAGTGAAGGAGTTGAGCACATTTAGCAACAAAATGTACATTATTAATTTCAGATTTTCATTTTCATGTTTTATTATGTAAATATTCTCTGATGTTTGGAGCTTGAGTATACAGAATGTAAATAGAGTTCTCGTATTTGTACTAATTCTGGTTCTTTTGCTGTATAGCCTTAGATGTGCAATGCAGGCATTCTCTAACTGTGTGTGGTAACCTTGCATCACGGAACTATTAGTGAACCAGGTAAACATAATAAAGGTACAACCAGTGCATCAGCAGGCT
Organism: Catagonus wagneri; assembly: GCA_004024745.2. Lineage (NCBI taxonomy): Eukaryota > Metazoa > Chordata > Mammalia > Artiodactyla > Tayassuidae > Catagonus > Catagonus wagneri. Next base: position 2,252,237 of record PVHT021183551.1, read on the forward strand.
CTCGGTGTGCGTTTATTCTTGCACCTTTTGAAAGCTACTTACATGAAGGTTTTTGTTGACTTGCAAAGATACTGCTTTTCTGGGACGAATGTCACGATGCTGTGACCTGCATGTTCCTTTCTGATAATTCAAAACCGCAGTTACTATATAACTAAAGTGGTGCTGTTTCAGTCTGGAAGGGGCTGTTTTCAGCTGGAAGGTCTGTCCTTTCTGCTCCACAGGCCGCTCTTTATGTCCCTACCAGTGATTCTGTAGTGTGGTGGCAGCTGGGCGGCCGAGGGGTTGAGACTTCCATTGTGTCAGTTTAACAGGTCCCTGTTGTGAGCAGAGGAGGAGGGACCGCTGTCCTGGGTGTCTGGGAAGAAATGGAAGCAAGGAGGGAGAAGCAACAAAACAGCAGCGTTCAACACCTGTCAGAGCAGCGCCCCCCGCTCCCGGTGTGTATTTGGATGCTGACAGTTCGGCAGCAGACAGAAGCAGCCAGGTACCTGTGGGCCTCCCGTTCCAGGGAGGGAAGACCTTCGTCACCCAAACCCTTTGTGTCGCAGCAAAATAAAGCTGAATAAAAGAGCGGGGATGGGAGTTCCCCTTGTGGCGCAGCGGAAACGAATCCGACTAGGAACCGTGAAGCTGCAGGTTCGATCCCTGGCCTCAGTCAGCGGTTAAGGATCCAGCATTGCCATGAGCTGTAGTGTAGGTTGCAGATGCGGCTCAGATCCCGCGTTGCTATAGCTGTTGTAGGCCAGCGGCTGTATCTCCAATTAGACCCCTAGCCTGGGAACCTCCATATGCCGTAGGTGCGGCCCTAAAAGAACAAAAAGAAAAAAAAAAGGCAGGGATGGGAAGAAGGCCTCTTTAGATTGTGTGATCAGGGAAGACCTCTTTGGAGAGCTGACATTTGTGTGGACTCCTGAGTGAAGGACAGATAAGGCGTGCAAATCCCTGGTACAGAGGTCTCCACGCAGAGAAATTAAGTACTTGAGGCAGCATTGTCCTCGGTAGGCCCCAGAATAGCAAGGAGGCCGCTGTGGAGTAAGGAAGTAGCCGGGGAGCAGGGAGACTCTAGGGCTTAGGGAACTCTTCGTTAGTGAAATAGGAACTGAGGGAGGATTTTGAGAAGATAAGTCCTGTGATCTCATTTGTGTTTCTAAAAGACCATTAGAGTTGCAGGCTGGAGAACAGCCTGTGAGGGTGGAGATGGGGACAAGCGGAAGAAGACAAAATAGGAAATTGTTGCCCCAGTTTTCCAGGGGAGAGGATGGAGGCTTGGACGGAGGAAAGAGCAGTCAGGCTTGGGAGAGATGGTCAGATTCAGGGCACTTTTTTTTAAATTAAAGGGTAACTGATTTACAGTATCATGCCAATTTCTGCTGAAGCAAAGTGACCCAGACATACAAATATCTTCTTTTTCTCATCTCATCCCCCATCGTGGTCTTTCCCAAGAGACTGGACATAGTTCCCTATTGGGACCTCATTGCCCATTCATTCTAAATGTGATAATTTGCATCTACGAACCCCCAATTCCCAATCCATCCACTCCCCACTCCACCCCCCCCCACAGATCTGTTCTCCACGTCTGTGAGTCTGTTTCTATTCTGTAAATAGGTTCATTTGTGCCATATTTTAGATTCCACATACAAGTGATACCATATATTTGCCTTTATCTTTCTGACTCACTTCACTTGATACGAGAATCCCTAGTTGTATCCAGGTTGCTGCAAATGGCATGATTTGGTTCTTTTTATGGCTGAGTAGTATTCCATTCTGTATTTGCACCACATCTTTTTAATAGATTCGGGACATGTTTGTTAGAATGGTTTGCTGAGGAACTGCATGTAAAGAAAAAGGAAAGGTAGAAGTTCCTGTTGTGGTTCAGAGACTTAAGAACCCAACTAGTATCCATGAAGATGCAGGTTTGATCCTGGCCTGGCTCAGTGTGTTAAGGATCCACTGTTACTGTGGCTGTGGCATAGAGCTGCAGCTCAGATTTGACCTTTAGCTTGGGAACTTCCATATGCTGCAGGTGCAGCCCGAAAAAAAAAGAAAAGAAAAGAAAAGGGGAAAGGTAACTCCGAGGCTGTGTGCCAGAGTGAAAAATGACACTTGTGGTTCCCTGAAAGGAGGAAGCCGGGGAGAGCAGGCACAGAAGATCCTGACTGGAGAGCCTGGTTTTGGCCCTGTTCACCTAGAGAGCCCAACATTTCCGCCTCGCCCTGCAGTCAGTGACACAGGTGGACGCACTAGTTGGGTTCAGGGGAGAGACTGGGACTAGAGGCACATTCGGGAGTTGTCGCAGAAAGAGAACAATAAAGGCAAGAGGTGAGGAGGGCCGGGGAGTGGGTAGCTGGTGAGAACCAAGGGCTGTGCGGCCTGGGCAGGCAGGACGCGGGATGGCCAGCAGAGCCCAGGCGAAGGGGCCCCTGAAGACAGTGTGGTGTTTGCAGACCGGCTTCAGGAAGTGTTTGGAGATGGAGGAAGTGATGACTGAGTCCATGCAGCGGACCAGTTAAAAAAACTGAGCGCAACCACAGGTTTTGGCAGCAGATGGAGGTCCAGGGAGTTTGAGGGAGCTGGTGAACGCCGTCACCAAGAATAAGGCAGGCAGGAGATCAGAATTTTACCTTCATGACTGTTAAAGCTGCGACTGGAAAATGTGGTTACGTCTGCAGATGAACGGAATTCTAACACCAAACCTCAAGAATCAGAGCGTTGGCAGCAGTACTTCCTGAAGTTTAATGTGCAACCGACTCCCCTACTAGGAGTTCTACTAGGTGCGGGGATGGCTGAGTAGGCCCTGCATTTCTTTCCCTTTTTCTTTTTCTTTTTGCTTTTTAGGGCCGCACCCGCAGTGTATGGAGGTTCCCAGGCTAGGGCTCTAGTCGGAGCTACAGCTGCCGGCCTACACCACAACCACAGCAACACGGGAGCCAAGCTGCGTCTGCAACCTACACCACAGCTCACGGCAAGGCCAGATCCTTAACCCATGAGCAAGGCCAGGGATCGAACCTACCACGTCCTCACGGATCCTAGTCAGGTTCGTTACTGCTAAGCCATGACAGGAAGTTCAGGTAGAGCATTTCCTGAGTGGTGGTGCCAGGGAAAATGGGAGGAGAGGAAGTTGGAAGACTGAGTACAAGGAGTTCTGTCAAGATTTCTAGGGGAGGAGGAAGGAGGGGGAGGAGGAGAGGGGAGGAGGGAGAGGAGGAAGAAGAAGCACATGGGGTCAGGGCAAGGCTTTTATGTTTGTTTTTGCCACGCCCTTGGCATGAAGTTCCTGGGCCAGGGATTGAACCCATGCCGCAGTCTCCAGCTGCGCCACAGCTGCAGCAACACCAGATCCTTAACCCACTGCACCACGGGAGAACTTCCCCGAGGTTTTTACTTTAGAGGAAGGAGAGAGCCCAGCACGTGTGTCTGCGGATGAGCAGGAATGAACTGGAAGGGACAAGCTGCTGGCAGGGTGAGACCAGAACAGAGAGGTGGCTGGAGCGATGCCTTCGGGTGGCTGGCGGGGTTGGACCTGGCACAAGAGGGGAGGTGGGTCCCAGGCCCCGGGAGCAGTGTGGCTCCTCTGCAAACTGGGAGGCTGTGCAGCATGTGTGGGCAGCCCCCAGACAGACAGCTAAGTGACAGACCGTGCCCAGTTCCTCCTGGGACTTGGCGGTCAGCTCTAGGCCCTGTCTTCCTGAATTCCACTGGACTTTTCCTTTAAACCGCACTAGTGTTTGCAAAGCGGACTGTCGCCTACCTGTAGGCCTCACCCAGGGTCAGGCAGTCACCATGGCTCTCACAGAGCTGATGCTAACGGAGCACCGGGAGGCCCCGTGGAACGGCATGCCTTTATTTAATGCGTCACTTTTACATCTGGCTTTTCTGGTCATTCCACTTTTCATCAGGTGCAATTTTTTACTCTCCCTTAGAAACTTCTGGTCTCTGCACAGTCCTAAATCTTTAGCTTTTCTGAACACGTCACAGGCTCACACTCTGGCTTCAGAACACGTCCTCTGGCTTTTTTCAAAATTGCTTCTTCTTTTACCTAGTGTGCCAAAAAAGCCGTTGGAGTTCCGCTGTAGGAATTATACAGCAAGTGAGTGGCGGAGCTGGGATTTTCAAATCTGCCCCAGCGAGGACTTTACTTACACACCCGCTTATGTAAGTCAAACAAAGCATTTGACCTTGGGAGGTTTGCAGAAAAGGGTTGTTTTTGTAGAATTTCTGCCCAGACTTTGATCAGGGATTTTGGGGAATTAGGGCAAGGCAAAAAGTTGTTAAGGTAAATATTAATGTGAGTTGATTTAAGCATTATAAGCCAAGCATCTGAGGATTTTCTAAAAACTAAAGGTCAGCATGAAGCCCTGGCCCCAGCCAGCCCTGGCCGAACGTACCCTGTTCTTCTCTGGGAAGGCTGCCTTGGTTGCAGTCCTGCTCTCCTTAAGCCTATTTGCCATAGTTTTCCAACCCTGCTGGGAAGCAGTGTTTTTTGCTGGTCATTAACAACAAAGAAGTGGGAAGGCTGTGTAGCATGTATCACTAGTCATAGAAGGAAAAATTACTGACAGTTTGGTTAGATGTTTGCCTAAAATGATGCTATACAGTAGTAACTTGGGTGTGTCTAGATGTCTAGTCACGTTGACTCAGCATAATTTCTCCCTTGCCAAATCTCAGACTAGAGCAATCAATTCGTTCCTGCAACAGAATCTGATAGTAGGTTTTCCTTGTAAAGGAGGCTTGCAGAAAAAGGAAGTAGTTGCAAAAAAGTTGCTAGTTATGAAAAGGTACCAGGGCTGTCTTGAGGAAAGCAATTGTGTGTGTAAAAGTTCTACCTGTAAAATCTTTGCCAGTGCTGTTTGTTCTCCAAAACTAGTCATTGAAAGTTAATTTCAATTTAGCTTTCCACTTAAAGTCCACCAGACATCACTGACATACAGCCATACCTGGTTTCTGACTTTGCGTGATGATGGCCTGCTAATCTGATTAGGGGAGGGTGCTGGGCTCAATTCAGCTTTAATTAGCTGAGAAAGTCGGCTTCCCTGAGCTGCGATTCTTGTTTCACGTGAGATAATAGTAATGGTGGGCGTGCCCGTCGTGGCTCAGCAGTAAGGAACCCGCCTAGTATCCATGAGGATGGGGATTCGATCCCTGGCCTCACTCAGTGGGTTAAGGATCTGGTGTTGCCGAGAGCTGTGGTGCAGGTCACAGATGCAGCTCGGATCCCACGTTGCTGTGACTGTGGTGTAGGCCAGCGGCTACAGGTCTGATTCAACTACTAGCTTGGGAACTTCCATATGTCACGGGTGGAGCCCTAAAAAAAAGAAAAAAGGAAAAGAACTTATATCTTAAATTGTACAGCACTTGAGGTTTACAAGGAACTTTCCTAGACATTAGCTTATTTTGATACGAGGAAGGAAGCAGGACACACAGGAGGTGTCCCTGCCGTCGAGGAGCCTGCAGACTGTGTCCCTGGAGGACGGCAGCAGTGTGGCAGGTTCCTGTTTGTTTGCCCTTGTTGAAGCTTTGTCCTTTTTTTTTTTTTTTTTTTTTTTTGCTTTTTAGGGCCACACCACAGTACAGTATATGGAATTTCCCAGACTAGGGATCAAATCGGAGCTACAGCTGCTGGCCTATGCCAGAGTCACAGCAATGCCAGATCCAAGCCGCGTCTGCGACCTACACCACAGCTCACAGCAAAACCAGTTCCTTAACCCACTGAGTGAAGCCAGGGATCGAACCTACAACCTCATGGTTCCTAGTTGGATTCATTAACCGCCGCGCCACGATGGGAACTCCGCCTTGCATTTTGATTCTGGGTCTCTCTCATTTACTACAAGACTAAGGTGCCAAATCTGATGTGCGAAAAAGGATAAAGATCTCTGGAATGATAAACAGATAACTAAATATAAGACGCTTCATATTTTCCTTTCATTTTTTCTTCTGTAACACAAGGGGTCTTTTGAACTTCATTTTTATTAAAATATAATTGATTTGGAGTTCCCACTGTGGCACAACAGGATCGGTGGCCCTGGGATGCAGGTTCGTTCCCCGGCCTGGCACAGTGGGTTAGGGATCCAGCATTGCTGTGGCTACAGCGTGGGTCACAGCTGAGGCTTGAATCTGATCCCTGACCTGAGAACTCCATATGCCTTGGGGCAGACAAAAAAAGTATATATATTTATATATAATTGGTTTAGAACCAAAGGTTTTTATTGAAAAAGTTGGAAAGAGTAAATATGCTGTACACTTTACAGTTCAATGTCTTGGGAAAAAACAACGAAACAAAAGAATATCATACAGAATTGTGGCGATTCCTTTCAGCAAGAAAATATTCTTACTCTTTTTTTTGAGCCTTACTACATTATTTAATTTTTTTATTAAAGTATAGCTGATTTATAGTATTGTGCCAGTTTCTGCTGTACAGCAAAGTGACTCAGTCATGCATATATATACATTCTTTTTTTAAATATTATTTTCCATCATGGTCTATCCCAGGAGATTAGATATAGTTCCCTGTGCTGTCCAGTAGGACCTTGCTGTTTTCTCTTAATTAAAAAAAAAAAAGAAAAGAAATCTGGAGTTCCCGGCATGGCTCAGCGGTAACAAATCTGACTAGCATCTATGAGGACACAGGCTTGATCCCTGGCCTCCCTCAGTGGGTTAAGGATCCGAGATTGCCGTGAGTATGGTATAGGTCACAAACACGGCTCGGATCTGGCATTGCTGTGGCTGTGGCGTAGGCCAGTGGCTACAACTCCAATTCAACTCCTAGTCTGGGAACCTCCATATGCCACAGATGCAGACCAAAAAAAAAAAAAAAAAAAGACAAAACAAAAAATCTAAGATTGTTCAGGAGCTCCCTGGTGGTCTAGAGGTTAGGAGTCAGTGCTTTCACTGCTGCAGCCAAGGTTCAATCCCCGGTCTGGGAACTGAGATCCACATCAAGTCACTGCATGCCATGTTTGAACTAGTAATTATTACATGTGTTATTGGGTTTATGATATAGATTTTTAAAAATATACTACAGTAGTAGAAAAAAGGAAGAGCAGCAAGATGGAGCTACAGGAGTTCCCATCATGGCTTAGCGGTTAGGGAACGCGACTAGAACATGGATTTGATCCCTGGCCTCACTCAGTGGGTTAAGGATCTAGCGTTGCTGTGAGCTGTGGTGTAGGTCGCAGACATGGCTCAGATCCCACGTTGCTGTGGCTGTGGCTTTGGCCGATGGCTACAGTGCCGATTGAACTCCTAGGCTGGGAACCTCCATATGCCATGGGTGAGGCCCAGCCCTAAAAGACAAAGAGACCAAAAAAAAAAAAGAAGAAGAAAGAAGAAGATGGAGCTATATTTTAGTAAACTTTCTATGTTTACCATAAATTTTCAATATTAGCTGACGTATACTGTAATAATGCATATTATAAGCCCTAGACAACCACTAAGAGAATAACTCAAGATATGGTTAAAAAGCAACTGTAGGGAGGTGGGAATCAACCTAGAGATGAGAAAAGATATACACACATGCAAATTAACACAAAAGATCAATAAAAGAACAGAGGAACAAGGACGACAAGAAACAGAAAACATAGCAAAATGACATCCATATATCCAATCACGTGAAGTGTACATATTCCATGCGAGTAGACTAAACATTCCAATTGAAATACAGACTGTCGCAGTTCCCATCGTAGCTCAGTGGTTAACGAATCCGACTAGGAACCATGAGGTTGTGGGTTCGATCCCTGGCCTTGCTCAGTGGGTTAAGGATCTGGCGTTCTTGTGAGCTGTGGTATAGGTTGCAGATGCGGCTCGGATCCCACGTTGCTGTGGCTGTGGTGTAGGCCAGTGGCTACAGCTCCTGTTAGACCCCTAGCCTGGGAACCTCCGTATGTCGCAGGTGTGGCCCTAGATAAGGCAAAAAGACCAAAAAGAAAAAGAAAAACATGAAATGCAGACTGTCAAACGATTTTAAAAAGCAATTCCAACTATATGCTGTCTACAGGACATCCTTTAGATTCAAAGATACAAATAGTTTGAAAGTAAAAAGTTTGAAAAATGTTCCAAGTAAACATTAATCAGGAGAGATTAATGGCTATAATGGCTATATTAACACCTGGCAAAACTGACTTTAAGGCAAGAAATATTATTAGAAACAAAGGAACAGTTCATAATGATAAGGGGTCAATACTTCAGAAAGTGATAACCATTATGACTGTATATACATCTAGCATCAGAGTTTAAATATATGCAGCAAAAACTTACAGAAGTGAAAGGAGAAATAGCTGAAAATTCATAATAAAAACTCAACAAATTAGAAGAGAAATTCCTCAATATTAGCTGACTTTATGAAAAGCATCTATGAAAAACCTAAAACTAACATGCTTAATAGTGGAAAGTTGAATGCTTTCCCCTTAAGATGAGGAAAAAAGGTAAGCATGTCAGCTTTCACCACTTCAACAGTGTACTTGAGATTGTAGCCACCGAAACAGGCAAAACTAGAAGACATTCAGAATGGAAACGAAGTAAAGTTGTGTTTATTCACAGATGACATGATTGTAGATGACAGAATTTTTGGACAGAAGATCAACATACAAATTTTTTTTTTTTTTTTGTCTTTTGTCTTTTTAGGGCCACACCCGAGGCATATGGAGGTTCCCAGGCTAGGGGTCCAATCGGAGGTGTAGCTGCTGGCCTACACCACAGCCACAGCAATGCAGGATCCAAGCCACGTCTGCAACCTACACCACAGCTCACGGCAACGCCGGATCCTCAACCCACTGAACGAGCCCCGGGATCGAACCCGCAACCTCATGGTTCCTAGTTGGAGTCGTTTCTGTTGCACCATGATGGGAACTCCAACATACAAAAATTAGTTGTGTTCATGTTGTGCTGATAATGAACAATCTGAAAAATAACATTAGGAGAATTCCATCCAGAGTAACACAAAAGCTGTATTTGGGATACATCTAACAAAACAAGGTCAAAGCCTGTACACTCAGTCTACAAAATATTGCTGCAATACACTCTAAATCAATGGAGCTGGCAATTTCCACCCAGTAATCTATAAGTTCAGTGCACTCCCTGTAAAATCCCAGGGGCCTTTTGTGTAGAAATGAACAAAGTGACTCTAAAATTTATATGGAAATGGCAAAGGACCTGGAATAGCCAAAGCAATTTTGGAAAAGTACAAAGATGAAAAACTTAAATTATTTGATTTTTTTGGGGAGGGACCACATACACAGCATGTGGAAGTCCCCAGGCCAGAGATCGAACCTGAGCCACCAGATCCTTAACCTGATGCACTGCAAGAGAACTCCCAAGTGATGTGTCATTTTATTTATTTACTTATTTATTAATTTTTGCTTTTTTAGGACCGCACCTGAGGCACATGGAAGTTCCCAGGCTAGGGGTCAAATCAGAGCTGCAGCTGCTGGCTAACGCCACACCACAGGAATGCTGGGTCATTAACCCGCTGAGCAAGGCTAGGGATTGAACGCACATCCCCATGATTACTAGTCGGGTTCATTTCTGCTGAGCCACAAAGGGAACTCCTGATGTACCATTTTAAAGTAGGATGCCAATATAATTTCTCACACAAGCCAGAAAAGATTTGAGGGTGAGAGGTATTGCTATTAGGAATTCCTATAGTGGCACAGCGGAAATGAATTTGACTAGGAGCTGTGAGGTTGCGGGTTCAATCCCTGGCTTTGCTCAGTGGGTTAAGGATCCGGCATTGCCGTGAGCTGGGGTGTAGTTCACAGACATGGCATGTGGCTCGGATCCCATGTTGCTGTGGCTGTGGTGTAGGCCGGCAGCTACAGCTCTGATTTCACCTTTAGCCTGGGAACCTCCACAAGCAGCTAGTGCAGCCCTAAAAAGAAAAAAGAAAAAAGGAATTTCTATTAGAACTTTGCAAGAAGATAGGTGTGAACAAAGACTGTCCTGGACCACTGGCTTGAATGGGCCCCTTTTACCAAACTGTCATTGAGTAGCAAGTGTTAGTGGCCATCTGTTTTGTGTAAGGCCTAGTAAGGTGACAGAAATATACTTAGTAACAAGATAGACAAAGACCTTGTCCCCTGGGATTGATAGTGCAATGAAGGAGTTAGAAACCAGAGCAGGCAGTAACAAGCACCATGCTGTGTGCTCGTGTGGGGAGGCGTCCAAGTCGACCCCGGGGAAAGAGAGGAACCTGAGAGCCAGGTCTGCAAGGTGGTAGAAGGTAACAAGATCAAGGGCAGGCAAAATAGCGACTGGAGCCTTGTTCTGGGATCAGAAAGTAATTCGGCATCTGGAACAGAGCCTAGGGGAAGCGGAGGGAGGTAAGTAAGCCCTTGTATCTCACTGTTGTGTGCTGTGAAAAAAAGACTGCAGTGGAGTTCCTGTTGTGGCTCAGTGGGTTAAGGACCCTACATTGTCTCTGTGAGGGTGTGGGTTCGATCCCAGGCCTCACTCAGTGTGTTAAGGATCCGGTATTGCTGAAAGCTGCAGTGTAAGTCGCACATGTGGCTCAGATCCGGTGTTGCTGCGGCTGTGGTGTAGGCCTCAGATGCAGCTCCAATTTGAACCTAGCCTGGGAATTTTCATATGCTTCAGGTGTGGCGGTAAAAAAAAAAAAAAAGACAGTAGTGCTTGAATTTAAAAGTAAAGTAACACCTGGGCTGGAGATCTAGCAGAGAAAGGACTGTTTCATCATCCTAGCTAAGTTAGTCACATTGGTAGCCCTCTGGGCCAAGCTCAGACTGAGCCCATATTCCCAGACATTGTATTGAGATGCTCTAGAGAGAAAAAAGCATTTTTCATAGGATATGCTGTTGCACCTTAAAGGGGTGTAGAACAAAGGTAATAACTATGGGGAAGAGGAGGGTGGGAAAAAGGAGTTCCCTGGTGGCACAGTGGGTTAAGGACCTAGTGTTGTAACTGCAGCACCTAGGGATGCTGCAGTGGCTCAGGTTTAATCCCTGACCTGGGAACTTCCACATGCCATAGGTACAGCCAAAAATTTCAAAAAAGAGGAGAAGACTCCTGGATGATGTGTTCGGATCAGGAAGAAAGATATTGTGAGATGCATGGGCGTGTCACTGTCAAGTGGGAATTTTTTCTTCAACAGACAATTCAAGTAAGGGACCATCTTATGATCTCCTGACCTTGAGCTATAGGAAAGCTTTTAGGAGGTTTGCAAGAAGCTGAAAAGGTGTTCTATCTCTCCCTTTCCCCAGAATTACAAGGAAACTGGAAGAAATTTCTTGATGCAGTCCTATTTTCCATGTCTCTCTAAGTCCTTTATACAGAAAAGGTGCAGGAGGGGAGTTCCCGTCATGACTCAGTGGAAATGAATCCGACTAGGAACCATGAGGTTACAGGTTCAATCCCTGGCCTCACTCAGTGGGTTAAGGATCTGGCGTTGCCATGAGCTGTGGTGTAGGTTGCAGATGCGGCTCAAATCTGGCGTCGCTGTGGTGTAGGCTGGCAGCTGTAGCTCCGATTGGACCCCTAGCCTGGGAACCTCCATATGCCGCGGGTGCGGCCCTAATAAGAAAAAGACAATTAAAAAAAAGAAAAGAAAAGGTGGAAGAGAGTACTAAGTACCAGACACAAGTCCCTGGTACTTGTTTTGTTTAACCCTAGAGCTGCCCTGTGAGATTTTGTCACTCCTGTTTTATACATGAGGAAGCTTTGACGTTTGGTGACTTGCCCCAGTTGCACAGCCAGAAAAAAAATGGAACCAGAGCCAGCTAAGGCCAGTGCGATACCAAAACCCATTGCTTTCCCTCTGCAGCAAGCAGATTCCAAGAAAGACATTCCAGATCCTTTGAGAAGACATTTGCTCCAGCTTCTGGGACCATGTGCTATCTGACCACTGAGGCTGTCAACCAATCCCAGCCTTGGGAGTTGGGGGCCTTGGGGAGTGTCCAGTTCATCCTGCAGGGTCTCTGTGTGACTCAGCAAGTCTCAGGTCTCGGAGCCCATCTCCTCATCACTAAAATGTGAGTCAGGGAGTTCCCTGGCGGCTCACTGGGTTAAGGAGCCAGGGTTGTCACTGCAGTGGCTCTGATTATGCTGTGGCATGGCTTCCATCTCCAGCCTGGGAACTTTGGCATGCTGTGGGCATGGCCAAATAAAATAAAATGTGAGTTGGGCTACATCAGGGTTCTCTCTCCCCCCCCGGCAGCATATGGAGTTGCCAGGCCAGGATTCAGATCAAAGCTGCAATTGCAACTGAAGCCAAAGCCACAGCAATGACATATTCTTAAACCACGGTGCCAGGCTGGGTATCGAACATGCATCCCAGGACTCCCAAGACACCGCTGATCCTGTTGCAGCACAGCGGGAATTCCAGGACCCCTTTCCACTCTTAAAAATTATTGAGGACCCAAAGGGCTTTTGTTTATGTGAGTTATGCCTATTTATCATTTTATTTGCCCAGGAATGGAAACTACAGCAGAGCTGTAACTGGAGCCACAGCAGTGGCCGCTTAAGCAGGGATCCTTAACTGGCTGCATCACCAAAGAACTCAGATTGAAATTTATCATTTTAAAAATTAAAACTGGGAGTTCCCATTGTGGCTCAGCGGAAAATAATCCAACTGGTATCCATGAAGATTCGAGTTCGATTCCTGGGCTTGCACAGTGGCTTGGGGATTCGATGTTGTGGTGAGCTGTGGTGTAGATTGCAGACACGGCTTGGATCCTTAGTTGCTATGGCTGTGGTGTAGGCTGGCAGCTACAGCTCTGATTCAACTCCTAGCCTGGGAACCTCCATATGCCGCAGGTGCAGCCCTAAAAAGACAAATGATAAATAAATAAATAAATAAATAAATAAATAAATAAATAAATAAATAAATAAATAAAACTGAGAAACTTCTGAATAACATTTCCCAAAATGAAAGGAAACGCAATGAGTGGTAGGTATTGTTTGTGAATCTCTCTAATGTCCTCTTCCCACAGCTTAAGATGCCCGGATTCTCATATCTGCCTCTACGTTTCATCTGTTCTGTGTCGCATGCGAGGTAGCCTCTGGAAAACTCCACTGTATGCTTGTAGAAGAATGAGAAGAAGGTGGCAAATAAGGTCTTACTGGATCATGGAAATAGTTCTGTCCCCACTTCCCCTTGAAGGGGTCTGCGGGGCTTCCAGCGGTCCTGACCCCTCTTTGAGGGTTGTTTGCACATGCACTCAGAACCACTTGGGGGTACTGGTAAAATGCACTTTTCCTGGCCTACTTCAGACCTGTGGTACCAGAATTCACATTTAACAAGGCTCCCTGTACACAGGAGTGTGGGACACTGGGTTGGGAGAACCCCAAATTTCCTGCCGACCTGGTTCATCCAAAGCTGTCACCTGTTTTGGCAGAGCAGGCCCAGGTCTCAGGGCAGGGCTTGTGTGGCTGTGGACGTGGCCGTCAGCTTGCATTCTCTGGTTTGCCTGGCTAATCGGTTCACATCTCCCTACTTTGCTGTTTGGAGAAGCGCCGAGAGTGGCCGGGGAGCCTTGTTTATAGCTTTAAATGTCAGGCTTGCTTACAGCTTTAATTTTTGCATCCAGTAGAAGCAAGAAGAAATAACTACCCTCAAGAGGAAATTCCATGCTCAGCTTGGCCCCAACCTGGACAACTGTACAGTGAATCAGCCATGGTCCAGGAACGTGTACCAGGCAATGGGAGAGTGAAAAGGAAGAGAAAAATTGTACCTTCAGAGGGAAGGTCCAGCTTGTGCAAAACAGGCAAATATGGAAGCAGCTCAAGGAAAAGAACAAACTGAGAAAAAGGATGTCTCTAGTGGAGAAACCATAATACAGAAAAAATACAAGATAAAATGGACTATAGTATCTTTTTTTTTTTTTTTTTGCTTTTTTAAGGTTGCTCCTGTGGCATATGGAGGTTCCCAGGCTAGGGGTCAAATCAGAGCTACAGCTGCCAGCGTACGCCACAGCTACAGCAACGCCAGATCCAAGCAGCATCTGCGACCTGCACCACAGATCGTTAACCTACTGAGCAAGGCCAGGGATCGAACCTGTAATCTCATGATTCCTAGTCAGATTCGACCTGCAAGCCAGATCGTTAACCTACTGAGCAAGGCCAGGGATTGAACCTGTAATCTCATGGTTCCTAGTCAGATTCGTTAACCGCTGTGTCACGATGGGAACTCCTATGGTATCATTTTGAACTTTCAGTGTAAGATACCACTATCGCATAAAAAAAAGGACAGCTACTGTGATTTAATTAACACACAACTTCCATTAGGGAAAAACCACCAGGAGTGACCTACTGGCTCATCAGATTAAGGATCTGGCATTGTCACTGCTGTGGTTCTGGTTACTGCTGGGGCAGGGGTTCCATCCCTAGCCCAGCAACTTCCACATGTCGCAAGTGGGGCTGTGGGACCAGCTATTGTGGGACATTGCTAACATGAAAGTTAAAACATTATCTGTTAAAAGGTACACTACAAAGTAACCTGTGCAACTGGTGTGATGGAAATAGCCTTGGCCTTGAAATAGGCACAACCGGGCCACTAACTAGCTTCTAACTATCTGTGTGACACTAGTAATTAAACATCTGTTAAACACGTACTAAGGGCAAGGCTCTGTTAGGTGAATCATCCACAGAAACCAAAACCCCTTAAAATGTGCTGGAGGAGCTGGGCGGCGTCACAAGGATCTGCACCGGAGGCGGCAGGGTTCCCTTCTGAGGATCAAGAAGCCTCCTGCACCTGGAACTCTTGCTGGTGGGAGATACATTTAATGCCCTGGACGGATCGTTCACCATCACGTCGCCTCTAGTTCCTCAGCTGGGAAGGGGTTCAGTGACACAACCTCCAAGCCAGGCTCCATCACACCAGCAAGCACATTCCCAGCCTGTTCGCCCTGAGCCAGTTTCTTTATCTGCAAAAAGAGGCTACACGTCTCCCACTCAAGGTCATGGTGAGGAGCAACATTTCCCGCCACCCATCACACATGTCCACGGACAGGAATACACCTCGGCCCCTGCTCGAGATGGAGCCATTTCACGCTTAAACTCAGGTGTGCACCGCAGCGATGGGCGGAAGAAGTCATGGACCCTTGGACCACAGGCGTTCAAGTGCCCTCTATCCTGGAAAGCGCAGCTGGACGTGAGTCATCAGCCTTCCGCACTTTGCCGCGGAGCAGGGTCTGGGCCCCGCTAGTCCTCTGCCCTGGCCCGCGCCCAGCCCGCTCCCCGGGTCCCTGCGCTGGTGGCCCGCGCCACGCCCCTGCGAGCGCTGGGGAGACGTCATCGATGGGCTCGGCGCTCTCCCGAGCCAGCCCTAGGGCTGGGCAAGACCATTTCCCTCAGGTGGTCTAACAGGCGCCGGAGCGGACCAATGGCTGAGCCCCCTAGCCCCGCCCCTCCCCTCTGATTGGTCGGCGCTGGAAAGCCTCGGCCACGGCCTAGGGAGGCGAGCTGGTTCGGGGTTCTGCCCCGGTCGTCCGCGCCGCGCGCCTCCTACCCTTCGGCTCTCGTCGCTCCAGCCCAGCTCTGCCGCCGCCATGGCCCAGTGAGTGACCGCCTGCGGGCGGCCGGGAAACTTTACGAGGGCCGAGCCGCCCCCGACGTCGGCTGGGTCCCGGCGGCCGCCTGAGCCCGGCCTCTTGGCGCCCGGAGCCCTGGACCTCCATGGCCTCAGCTCCCTCGGGCCCAGGCTCCGGAACCTCCGGACCCCGCGGGAGCCCGCGCCCTCGCTTTTCCTCGGACCCAGCACCTCCGCCCCCCCGCGGTGGCGCGGGCGGATCCGGTTCCTAGGAAGGGCGGGAGAGAGGGCAGGGGACGGGCGTGGCCGAGGGGAGCCCGGGCCCCGGGGCGGCGGGCGGGATGCCTGGAACGAGTTACCAGCTCGGCCAGAGCGCAGAAGGGGTTACCCCGGGAACACCCTCCTGCGTGCGCGTTGCTTGGTCTCGGGAACTCGAGGACCCGTAAGGCCGCAGAGTGGAGTGGCCTGTCTGGAGTTTCCGGGAAGGCTGCAAGCCTGGGTTCTGAAGTGCAGAAGGGAGGAGGGGGCTGGAGGAACGTTAAGGCGGGTTATTCATCGTAGCGAAAGCTGGAAAACGCTGGGGCCCTGAGTAGTAATGAACCAAGTGCAGCTGACACAGTTTCCTTTGGCTTTCAGAGCTGATATTGCACTGATTGGACTGGCCGTCATGGGCCAGAACTTAATTTTGAACATGAACGACCACGGCTTTGTGGTAAGTCGGGGCGGGGGGGTCACACTCTTAGGGGTTCTTGCTTTCTTAGCCTGAGTGCTGGGGATCGTCCTGACTTCAGAGATCCCGTATAAGCCGTAAGGTGGTTCTCTTTATATGCACTCTGTTGCTGCCTATCACGTTTTTGCGAGAGCGAGTGAAGCAACACTTTACGTGTGGGAGTAGGAGGGCCAGCGCCACAATTCTCTGAGGAGGAAGAGTTCTGCTAAATGTGCCTGTGGGTCCTGTAAGGTTAGCAGCCTTGAGTAAGCCTGTCTGTATCCTAAGAGGGCGAAACCCTGCTGGGTGTGGAGAGCTCTAACTTTACTGCTTAATGGCATCTGGGGAAAAGTTCGGGTGTGAACACTAAACCAGTTTAGGAATTCCTATTGTGGCTCAGTGGAAACGAACCCAGCTAGGAACCATGAGGTTGCGGGTTCGATCCCTGGCCTCGCTCAGTGAGTTAAGGATCCAGCGTTGCCGTGAGCTGTGGTGTAGGTCGCAGACGCGGCTCAGATCCCACGTTGCTGTGGCTGTGGTGTAGGCCTGTAGCTCCAGTTCTGCCCCTAGCCTGGGAACTTACATATGCTGCGGGTACAGCCCTAAAAAGCAAAACACAAACAAACAAACAAAAAAGAATAAACTAGTTTAGATATAAGGGTTACCAGTAACAAAAGATAATAGTCTGGAACCAGCTCGTTCCTAGATTTGAGTCCTAACCAAATAAGACTAGCTAGCCTGATGTATCTCTGGCAATTGACTTTTGCCTTTTCATCCTATTAAAATTAGCTTTGCGGTGATCAGTCAGCACTGGAGTGGGGAAAAGATAAAACAGGGTCCGGCCTCCCCCAAACCTTGGGCTGCACAGAAATCCCATTGTCACTTGGTCCACCGAGTGAAGGTCTCGTATGTCTTAGGTCTCCTAATCAGGCTTTTGCCCTTCTAGGTCTGTGCTTTTAATCGGACAGTCTCCAAAGTTGATGATTTCTTGGCCAATGAGGCAAAGGGAACCAAGGTGGTGGGTGCTCACTCCTTGGAGGAGCTGGTCTCCAAGCTGAAGAAGCCGCGGCGGATCATCCTGCTGGTGAAGGCTGGTCAGGCTGTGGACAGTTTCATTGAAAAACTGGTGAGGCCCGCTCTCTCCCGCTGCGCGACGCGGGCAGAACTCTCGTGCTGTTCCTTCAGCTGTTTCTTTCTTTCTTTCTTTCTTTCTTTCTTTCTTTCTTTCTTTCTTTCTTTCTTTCTTTCTTTCTTTCTTTCTTTCTTTCTTTCGTTTTGCTTAAGAGATCTTTTTCCCCTTCCAGTTTCTGGATATGATCTGTTCAAAACTGTTGCTTAAATGTCTCCGCATTTGTTAACCTGATTGGCACCAGTAAAGTCACAGCATATCCTCAGGTGGCGGTAATTCTTCATGTATAAAATTCTGACGACACGACACCAAGAGGCATTTCAATGAGAATTCATTGTCAACCAGAATAGAGACAGTGGTCATCTCAGTTGGCTCCGTCTGTGATATTCAGGAAAACTTAGTTCTTATTATGTGATATGAATGCTGAGTGCTAGTCCCTGGTAAACCTCTCTGTCCCGGTATTCCTGTAAAGTAGCAGTTCTCAAATTGCTGTATAATTTAAGTGATAGGAGGTCCCCTTAAGGAATGCTAGCAAGTAGATCTGTTTTGGGAAGAAAAAAATAGGCACGTGGGCTGTGGGGGCCATGCTGCAGCAGGTGGGAGCCTGACAACTCAGTGCAGTCCTGGCCCCCGATCATCAGCAGAGAGGGCCATTGCGTCACGCAGGTGCTGCTCTTGGTTCTCTGACATCTTGTAGTCTGACCTCTCATTGAGGCTTTTGGCCACCTCAGGGCTTGGGGATAGTGGCCCCTTTTTTTCCATGGTCACTTCAAGTCTGCAGTCTCTCCGACTTGTTCTCACTGGAGGACTGAGGGCCACTCACACACTGGGCTGGGCGTGAGGAGCCAAGGGGACAGCTGCCTTTTCCCAGGAGGTACCCAGCAGCTCCCGGTCAGAGGATGACACTGTGAACCAGGAGGATTTCCCTCCCCAGCGCCAGTAAACGGAGAGCGTCTTTGCCAGTGCCATGCAGTCCCGGGGTGCTTTTCCTTCAGGAAAAGAAGTACATGCGGATTAAGGGAACCATGGAAAGTATTTATTTAGATGCTTAAAAATAGTTCTACAGTCTCAGCTCTGAAAAACCCAAGGAAGACACGCTTTGTCATGGGAAGTGTTGTGACAGGAAACAAAGGGGCGCGCCTTCTTTTCTAGAGCAGCGTTAATGGTGGGGTTGTTTCTCCAGGGAGAGAAGTTCGTAGCCGGTGTACGCTATCGTAAGAGGTGTCGTAGTGGAGTTCCCGTTCCCATCGTGGCTCAGTAGTTAACGAACCCGACCAGCATCCATGAGGACATGGGTTCAGTTCCTGGCCTCGCTCAGTGGGTTAAGGATCCAGCGTTGCTGTGAGCTGTGGTTTAGGTCGCATACGTGGCTCGGATCCTGCGTTGCTGTGGCTGTGGTGTAGGCCGGGGGAACCGCTATATGCCGTGGGTGTGGCCCTAAAAAGCCAAAAAAAAAAAAAAAGTCCTAAAAGGAAGAACTTAGTGATAAAGGACAGACCAGACTTGTGTAGTGAGATGTCAAGCTGCCCGTGATTAGCTACAGACAGAATGGACTGGAAAATGATAGCGTGCTCTTCAGCATAGGAAAATATTAGGGAATGGTAACTGCCGCCGTGTGGAGGGGGATTGAATAATAAAGTCAGGCTGATTGGTTGTGCCTTAGGGAGATATCTTTGTTCAAGGCCTGGTCTGTTCCTGCCGTTCTAGGTAGCGGCGATCAAATCATTTATTCATACATCAGGCCCTTTGGTGTCTACTGCCCCCTTCTCTGTTCTAGGCAGAGGTTTTATAACCTCTTATTTTTTATTTACTTTTTTTTTGGTCTTTTTGTCTTTTTAGGGCCTCACCTGCAGCATATGGAGGTTCCCAGGCTAGGGGTCCAATCAGAGCTGCAGCTGCTGGCCTATACCACAGCCACAGCAACGCCAGATCCAAGCCACATCTGCGACCTACACCACAGCTCACAGCAACATCTGATCCTTAACCCTCTGAGGGAGGCCAGCAATCAAAACAGCATCTCTGGAGTTCCCGTCGTGGCTCAGCAGAAACGAATCTGACTAGGAACCATGAGGTTGCGGGTTCGATCCCTGGCATCGCTCAGTGTGTTAAGGATCCGACATTGCCGTGAGCTGTGGTGTAGGTTGCAGATGTGGCTCGGATCCCGCATTGCTGTGGCATAGGCCGGCAGCTGTAGCTCTGATTAGACCCCTAGCCTGGTAGCCTCCACATGCCACGAGTGCGGCCCTAAAATGACAAAAGACCAAAAAAAAAAAAAAAGCATCCCCATGGATACTGTTTGGGCTCGTTTCCACTGAGCCACAATGAGAACTCTGAGAAGATTGTTGAAGATTAAATTATTTGTTTTTTATATATATATATATATTTTTTTTTCAGACTGGGTTTTTTTTGGGGGGAGGGGGGGCATAGTGTACAACAGCTTGATGTGGGATCTAAGTTCCTAGACCAGGGATTGAACCTGGGCCGCAGTGGTAAAAGTGCTGAATCCTAACCACTAGACTACCAGGGAATTTCCCTCAGACTGGGTTTATTTGGGATAAATTCTTTTTGTTTTTGGCCACATCTGCGGCATATGGAAGTTTCCAGGCCAGGGACTGAATCTGAGCCTCAGCTGTGACCTATATCACCCTGCAGCTGTGCAGGACGCCTAACCCACTGCACAGGGCCGGGGATGGAACAGAGCCTCAGCAGCAACGCTTGCTAATGCAGAAACAATGCCAGATCCTTAACCTGCTGTGCCACAGTGGGAACTCCACAAATTCCTTTTTTTTTTTGGCCTTATCTAGGGCCGCACCCGTGGCATGTGGAGGTTACCAGGCTAGGAGTCTAATAGGAGTTGCAGCCGCTGGCCTTCGCCACAGCCACAGCAACGCGGGATCCGAGCTGCGTCTGCAACCTACACCACAGCTCACGGCAATGCCGGATCCTTAACCCACTGAGCAAGGCCAGGGATCGAACCCGCAACCTCATGGTTCCTAGTTGGATTCGTTAACCACTGAGCCACGACGGGAACTCCCACAAATTCTTGTTTTAATTGGTTGGGGCATGTTTAGTTTTGTCTTTCTTTCTTGGTCCACCTTAACGCTGGTGTCTGGTTCCAGGTACCGTTGCTGGACACTGGTGATATCATCATCGATGGAGGGAATTCTGAATACAGGGATACCACAGTAAGTGTGCTTCAGTCCTGGTCCTTCCAGCTTGAGGACATGCTAGAAAAAAGTCATTGCACATGTGCCAGAAGAAGAGACGTGTTTCTGTGGTGCTGACTCTTTGAGGATTGGCCATCAAGACATACTTGACAGATGAGGTCACACGTGAACGTCAGGAGAATGCCTGCAGCTTGGGTAGCCGGCTGGGAGTTTACCTTAGCCCGTCCCTCCCTCTTCGCAGTCAGTGAACGCCTCGGCTGCAGCTTGGCTGAGAACCGCTGCTCTGATGGTCTCGTAGGCTGGGAGAAGTCCCCGTACCATCTAAGCGCCCCATGGCCGTGAGTCATGCTTGCATTTAACCAGCTCTTCACTGAGTCTTGCTGTGCAGTCTTTTCCAGTGAGATGAGAATGTGTTTGGCTTTGTAATTCCCCTTTGGGGATAGGGTAGTCTTAAGCTTCTATGGATTTTTAACTCCTGAACTGAGGGGCTTAAATTTCTTAAGTGACCAGGTTATTCCTGGATCCTTGGGTCATTTAGGTCGAATGTGGGCTCTCCATACCTTTTTTTTTTCAAGGCCGCACCTGTGGCATATGGATGTTCCCAGGCTAGGGGTCAAATTGGAGCTGCAACTGCGGGACTATACCACAGCCACGGCCATGCGGGATTTAAGCCTCGTCTGCAACCTACACCACAGCTCACGGCAATGCCAGATCCTTAACCCACTGAGTGAGGCCAGGGATAGAAACTGCGGCCTCATGGACCCTCGTTGGGTTTGTTACCACTGAGCCACAGTGGGAACTCCTCTCCATGCTGGTCTTATTCCTCTTCTCATTAGTGGGAGAAACTTACATTGGTGGAGGCATAATGACCTTGTTTTCTCACATAGAGACGGTGTCGAGACCTCAAGGCCAAGGGCATCCTGTTTGTGGGGAGCGGAGTTAGTGGTGGAGAGGAGGGGGCCCGTTACGGCCCATCGCTCATGCCAGGAGGGAACAGAGAAGCGTGGTGAGTACCAGGGCCCCTCTGCCTGGGGCATGAGGGAGCCTGAGCCTTGAGGACGGGCCGCTGGGCGTGGCTCTGCCACCCATCTCCTCTGTGCCGTCTGAGGGCTGGGTGCTGGAAACAATTCCCTTATCTGAACGTGCGGACTGTACGTGCTTGTTTCTCTTGCCTCTTCTGTTGTTTCCTCCAGTACCGATAACGATAAGTTCTAAATAGGCCTACAGGGTTCAGAGACCTTGAGAAGGCAGCTCAGATAATGTCCTGCGTGCTGAATGGATTTAGGAGTCAGCTCTGCCCCTTTAAATATGTGCTGTAGTTAATAATCGCGAGTAACAGGAGAATCGCACGGGGCCTCCTGGGACGAGGTGGAAGATGTTTATCTGACTAGGGGAACAGCAGATTTCACATGCTGCTCAGTGCCCCGCTGTGTGTAAGAGGAAGGGTAGGCGAGGTGCCTAGCTGATGACATAAGAGGAGGGACGTGTCAGACCGAGGAGGGGGCGGTGAGCGGGAGGGAGGAGTAACAGGAAAAGATGCAGGTAATTAATTATACCTGACTTAGACTGAGGGAAAAAGTGCTGCCGGTTCTGCAGAAAAAGAGAAAGCCAGACAGAGGATGACAGAGAGATGGAGCAGAAGCGAGACAGAAAAGGAAGGGTCCTTTTGAGGAAGGAGTAGAAAGGTAGTGTGTTTTTCTAAATGCGTTTGATCTCCAAATATTCTAGAATTATAGTAGAAGTTAGAGGTGATCAAACCTAACCCCAGAGGTGACGGGTTTACTGGAGGTTATTCTTTAACTTACCTCCCTAACGGCTGGGTCTGGGGATTCTCTCCGGTATGTTAAAATCTGGGAGTAGAGTCCTTCCAGCCTCTGAGAGCATAAAAGTATTTATCTTGGGGTATCACCCAAATGGCTATTAGAAATGCAGATGGAAAGTTCTGGATGTAGCTGTCTTAGCCTCCACCCCCCTTTCCTGAGGGTTAACTTTGCAGCCCCGCCAGATTTTGTCTTTACCAAAACCTTTGGTGAAAAAGCCTTTATTGGTTGACAGTGAGGACCGCAGTAGGAAGAGGCCTCAGGATTTGGTACATTCGGGCGGGGGGCGGGGGCAGGAGGAACGAAGAGCAGCTGCTTTCTGTCCTTGTCACTGCTGCGCGAGGGCTGGGTCCCGGCCTGGGGCCTTTGCGTGCTCTGGGCCAAAACATACACCGGAGCTCTAGGAAGGACTGCGTGGTCTGCCTGTCCAGAATCCTGCTGTACGTGACACGCACCCAGACTGAGAAAGGAGGGTCTCCACAAGGACATTTTGGAGTCACAGCTTCTGCTAGTGCAGTAGAAGTTTTTTCTGGGGCTCTGCTGATCCTTCTGCCCAGCCTTGGCTCCTGCCTCAAATCCGACAGTCCGCCGCCTCGGGCTGGTTTACCCCGAGGACTTAGGCCTGTTCTTTACCTTCTGGGGCACTTCCCCTCGCATTGGAAAGGAAAACACTGGGTGGGGGTGTGGGGGGCGCTTGAGCATTCAGTGGCATCTCAGCCGTCTTCCGAGCAGCTAAACCACACGGCTCCTTCCCGCAGGCCCCACCTCAAGGAAATCTTCCAAAGCATCGCTGCCAAGGTGGGAACCGGAGAGCCCTGCTGTGACTGGGTAGGTGTGTCCCCCGCCCTCCAGTTGGCACCACGGGCAGACATGACCGGGTGTGGAGCTGGGATCGCCGTGGTCCCAGCGGTTTGCTTTGTGACATAAGTTTCTCAGTCTAAGTTGCTGGCACAGCCGATGCCTAAAATGGGTCAGCTGTACGTGTCCTTGTATCTCTTTTTGCGATTTTTTTTTTAGTGCGACACCCTCAGTATATGGAGGTTCTCAGGCTAGGGGTCAAATCGGAGCTATAGCTGCTGGTCTACACCACAGCCGCAGCACCACAGCTACAAGAGATCCTGGCCGTATCTGCAACCTACACCACAGCGCACAGCAGCACTGGGTCCTTAACCCACTGAATGAGGTCAGGGATCAAACCCGAGTCCCCATGGATACTAGTCAGATTCGTTAACTGCTGAGCCACTGTGGGAACTGTGTCCTTGTATCTTTTTTTTTTTTTTGTCTTTTTGCCTTTTTTTATGTAGAGCCGCACCCGTGGCACGTGGAGGTTCCCAGGCTAGGGGTCTAACAGGAGCTGTAGACGCCAGCCTTCACCACAGCCACAGCAACGCGGGATCCGAGCCGCGTCTGCAACCTTCACCACAGCTCACGGCAACGCCGGATCCTTAAGCCACTGAACAAGGCCAGGGATCGAAACCGCAACCTCATGGTTCCTAGTCGGATTTGTTAACCACCGAGCCACGAAGGGAACTCCTGTGTCCTTGTATCTTAATTGAATATTCATAATTGGAAGTTGATACTAAAAAACAGCCCTTCTTAATTCATCTAAAATGTAGATTCCTTAAAAAAGCAACAGGAAGGATGAGGTGAGGTAAGATTTTTTAAGCCATGTTACTTCATGGCTAAAGAATGTCTAAATCGAGTGGGCTTTGCTCGGCCGGGTGAGTGTTCTGTGCTAGAACAGTCGCTGCAGCTTTTTGCCCTCAGCGAGTGTGAAGGAGCCTCGGTGAATCCTTCCTCTTCCTGTGTTTTGTGTCGCTGGTAAAATAAATTGTATCGCGCCGCCCAGCCTGTCCAGCCTCAGTGCATGCCGTGGATGAAAATGCTCTAGGCTGGGGAGAACTGGTTATCATTCTGGCTCTCCCGTGACGAACGGAGTGACGTAGGCACGTAGGCAAGTCACTTTCTTTTTGTTTTTCTTGGCAGCAGCTTGATGTGGGATCTTAGTTCCGAGACCAGGCATTGAACAGGCTGCAGCAGTGAAAGCACCAAATCCTAACCACTAGACCACCAGGGAACTCCTGCAAGTCTCTTTCTTACATGGGCTTCAGCTTTCTTATCTGTCAAATAAGGAAGTTGGACTGGATCATCTCCAAGGTCTTTAGCGCTTAATCCCCTTTCTTTTATTCTGGGTGCCATTTTTATGATGTTGGTTTTGTTTTCTATGAGATAAAAGGTAGAGATGAAACAAGGACTCAGGCGCAAGGTAAATGACGGTGGCTGACGGTGCCTAGTACCTAAACTGCCCCTTACCTTTAACCAGTGGTCCCCGAGCTCAGTCAGAACCTGCTGAGTGTAGAGATGCTGGTGCTGTGATTGGAGGATCGAGTGGTTTTCTCATCCGTATGAAGGGCTGGAAAGGAACTTCCATTCCTTGACAATAGATTATTATAGTTAAACAACAGTGGAATTCCCGTCGTGGCTCAGTGGTTAACGAATCCGACTATGAACCATGAGGTTGTGGGTTCGATCCCTGGCCTCTCTCAGTGGGTTAGGGATCCGGCGTTGCCATGAGCTGTGGTTTAGGCTGCAGACGTGGCTAGGATCCCGCGTTGCTGTGGCTGTGGTGTAGGCCGGCGGCTACAGCTCTGATTAGACCCCTAGCCTGGGAACCTCCACATGCCGCAGGTGCGGCACTAGAAAAGGCAAAACAACAACAACAAAACAGCAGTGACAGGAATTTCTTTTTTAGGACATAATCATGAAAAAGGCGGTACTTGGCTATGCATCTTTTTTTTTATGGCTGCACTCACGGCACATGGAAGTCCGGGCCAGGGACTGGATCTAAGGCACAGCCGTGGCAACGTCGGACCCTTTAACCCACTGCTCCGGGCAGGGGCTCGAACCTGTGCCTCTGCAGCAGCCCGAGCTACTGCCTGGGGTTCTTAACCCGCTGTGCTGCAGCGGGACCCTCTTGCCTCTGTGTCTTGATCAGCTCCAGTTGCCTCCAAGCCTTACTCGGGTTATTGGCAACACTGGTCTAGGTGATAAAAGCAGGCGCTGCTTGTTCAGCTCTGAAGCTACAGAAAGGAAGGGGTGAAGCAAGACGTGTTCGCCATGTGACTTCACGGCCAAGGTGTCAGAATTAGAAGGGGGTCTGTCAGCACTGGGCACTCGGACGGGGGACGTCTCTGGGGTCCGGGTGAGAGCAGGGCAGCCAGGAGAGGCGCTGCCCAGGCCAGCTGAACACCTGGCCCACCAGCAGGCGTGCCCCCATTGCGGAGACCGACGCCCAGGGCCGCAGAGCCTGGTGCCTCAACACGCCTTGTGTTGGCTCCTCACCCTCCAGCCGATTTTCCGATACTTTGGCTTCCCCAGGTAGCTTGTCCACAGGAACAGAATGTATCGATCAGACTAACACTATAACCACCAAGATATAGTTCAGTTTCTCTTCATACATTCACAAGCTGGTATTCTGGTTTCTGCATCTTGCCAGCTGAATTATAAATCCTTACCTTGTCAGTGAAGGGACCTGGACTAGATACATTTCTGGGCTGACAAGATTGAGGTCGTGTTACCTCCCAGGGGCTATTAGCAACAGCTATGTTTCTATGTGTTTTTAAAGTACAAGTGATTTTAATTAGCCAGCGTATTCTCACCTCCCATTGCTAGAAAAGTGGTAACTTTAGGAAAAAGACTTTTCCTTGTGGGTGAGGGCTGGGGAATTACCTTTAAAGAGCGAAGGGTACTTGCAGTGAGTTTGGGGGTTTTGGGAAATCATTAAAGGAAGGCACCTGGAGTTTGTGTAAAATAACACGGACTGAACTGAAGCCTGTGTTGAGTTGTTACATGGCGATTCCTCTTTTAAAAATACCATAAGTATTTCTCCGTACGTGTTACTTTCTGTGTGGGGAGGGAGTCCGGTTAGAGAACTGGACGTGGGCTGGTGTATTTCCGGGCTCTCTGATGGTCCCGTGTCGCCTTGGCTCTCACAGGTGGGAGACGAGGGCGCGGGACACTTTGTGAAGATGGTGCACAACGGGATAGAGTACGGGGACATGCAGCTCATCTGCGAGGCCTACCACCTGATGAAGGACGTGCTGGGCATGGGGCACAGTGAGATGGCCAAGGTGAGTTCCGGGCCTCGGGGCGCGACACTGCTCAGTGAGAGGGTGACGGCCCGTCCTTCCTCATCCTTTCTCCCTTGGTCCTTCTGGTGGCCTGGATGGACTCAACCTAATTGAGGGAGGCTCTCAGTTACAGGACAGTAAAATCTTGATAGCCAGTCACTGAGCCAGAATTCCCAGACTCCTGCTGGGCGTGACCACTGCCACCCCGGGGCCCTGACTTTGTCAAGCCTGTGTCACTTTTCTACACCGTCTCGTTTGACCCTCCTCTTGTCCCTGTGGGCGATGCAGCAGAAGCTTGCTTTTCTGAGCTGGGCGCGGCAGGCTGTTTCATAGTTAATCAAAAAGGTCAGTCTGGTTTGGGAAATATAAACATTTCCCCCAACATTTATTACAAAAATGTTCAAACATACCTCAGTGGGAAGAATTTGCCAGTGAACACTTGTCTACCTACTGCCTAGATCCTGCCACTAACGCTTCTCCATACTTGCTTTATTGAGTATCTGTCCATCCTAATATCGGCCTTATCTTTTTGAAAAATACGTTTTGGAGCTCCCACTCTTGTATGCTGGGGATAGAGCAGTGGGGAGAACAAAGGCCCTGCCTTTGTGGGAAGACGACAGTGATAAATATATAAAACTAGTTCGTGATGGCTGTTTTATTTTTTATTATATTTTTTTAGGGCTGCACCCTTGGCATGTGGAAATTCCCAGGCTAGGGATTGCATCAGGGCTGCAGATACCAGCCTACACCACAGCCACAGCAACGCGGGATCTGAGCCGCGTCTGTGACCTACACCACAGCTCACGGCAGCGCCAGATGCTTTAACGCACTGAGTGAAGCCGGGGTCCTCACGGATACTAGTGGGGTGCTTAACCTGCTGAACCACAAGGGGAACTCCCGTGATTACTGTTTTAACTTAATTTTAATTCTAGTATTTTTAGGGCTGCACGCATGGCATATGGAGGTTCCAGGTCAAATCAGAACAATTTAATTTTAATTCTAGTATTTTTAGGGCTGCACCCATGGCATATGGAGGTTCCAGGTCAAATCAGAGCTGTAGCCACCAGACTACAGCCACAGCAATGCCAGATCTGAGCCACGTCTGCGACCTACACCACAGCTCACGGGCAATGCCAGATCCTTAACCCACCGAGCGAGGCCAGGTGAACCTGCGTCCTCCTGGGTGATAGTCAGATTCGTTTCCACTGTGCCACGGCAGGCACTCCGTGGTTACTACTGTAAAGTGAGCGGGTGTAAGAGGCAGCTGGGGGCCAGGCGACGGGGGACGGTGGCCCGGGTGAGGTGTGGGAGCACCTGGCTCTGAGGAGGCACAGGGCTGGTTCTCAGAAAGTCAGCAGGAACAGGCCGAAAGCAGACATGGCCGAGGGAAGTGTTCGGGCTGGGGCGGTGTGTCAGCGCTGCTGAGCTGGCTGCGACCCGGTCCGCGTTCCCACAGCAGGGGGGAGCCAGCGCGGGGGGCCTCCGCAGAACCCCCGCTCACTGTCGTCACTCACGTCCTGCACACAGGCCTTTGAGGAGTGGAATAAGACCGAGCTGGACTCCTTCCTGATTGAGATCACAGCCAACATCCTCAAGTTCCAGGATGCCGACGGCAAATACCTGCTGCCCAAGATCAGGGACAGCGCGGGCCAGAAGGGCACCGGGAAGTGGACGGCCATCTCGGCCCTGGAGTACGGTGTCCCCGTCACCCTCATTGGTAACGCTCAGCTTTGCACTGAACCCTTTCGTCTCACTGTTTGGACCCTGACGTCTTTCTGGAAGTGGCCGTAGACTGGCAGCTAAGAGTGCGGTAGTCCTGAGAATCCGCTCAGCCCTAGTCGGCTTTCTGGGCGAGTTCTGCTTTTGCATGTGAGCAAACGTAGCACGAGAGGCTGAAGCTGCTTTTGAATGCCTTCCTTTTATCCCCCTGTCAGCCACGTGAGCTCTAATTCCAAAAGTCTCTGTCTTAGCATTTTGACTTTTGGGATAGTTTTTTTGGGGGTGGGATGAGAGGCCATGTCCACAGTACGTGGAAGTTCACAGCCAGGGGTTGGACGCACACCACGGCAGTGACTGGAGCCACTGCAACAACAATGCCAGTCCTTAACCCACTGCCACAAGGGAACTCTGGGTTAGGGTTTTTTTTGTTTGTTTGTTTTTTGTCTTCTTAGGGCCACACCTGTGGCATATGGAGGTTCCCAGGCTAGGGGTTGAATCAGAGCCATAGCCAGTGGTCTCCACCACAGCCATAGCAACGGAGGATCCAAGCACAATCTGAGACCTACACCACAGCTCACAGCAACGCTGGATCCTTAACTCACTGAGCAAGGCCAGGGATCGAACCTGCATCCTCATGAAAGCTAGATTTATTTCCGCTGAGCCATGATGGGAACTCCATCTGTGGGATAGTTTTAACATTAGTGATTTAATTATAATCAGTAACATAAAATAGAATTTAATAGGGAAGGTAACTGTAATGGGATTTTTCACATGAAAGTTCATGGAATTTTTAAAGCTTTGGTACTCAACATTTATTTTGCAGAATTTTTTTTTCTCAGATATTTGAAAAGTAAAATATTACCTATGCATTTCAAGTCCTTGGATATTCTCTTCCTAAGTGCCTTCCCCTTCTTTAGTGCCAGATGCTTTAACGCACTGAGTGAAGCTGGTGTATATCCTTTCCGTCCATGTTTTTTATCTTGTCTTAATGAGCTAAGCATCAAACTCAAAGAAATGTAAAGATAATTTCAGCTTTGTATTATTTCCTTAACAGAAACCATAAAGGTATTAACAAAACTACACATTGGTTCTTTAATAATAAAATAGGAATTCCTGTCACGTCTCAAGGGATAAGAACCTGACTAGTATCCATGAGGATGCGGGTTCTATCCCTGGCCTTGCTCAGTGGGTCAAGGATCAAGTGTTGCAATGAGTTGTGTCGGTCACAGGCATGGCTCAGATTTGCTGTTGCTGTGGCTGTGGTGTAGGCCAGCTCTGATTTGACCCCTAGCCTGGGAACTTCCATATGCTGCAGTTTTGTCCCTAAGAAAGAAACAAAGGAAAAGAATAAAATTGAGGAGGTCCCTTGCGGGTTCAGGATGTGGCATTGTCACTGCAGTGGCTTGGGTCACTGCTGTGGTGTGGGTGTGATCCTTGGCCTGGGAACTTCCACATGCTGTGGGCATAGCCAAAACAAACAAAAAAACCAAACAAAAAACAATCACCATCCTTCAATTCTGGCAAGATTGAAAAAGAAGAAAGGCTGCTGGCACGTGTAGGTAGTGAAAGGCTCACGTTGGTCCTGGCAGAACGCCCCCCCCAGCAATTTAACAAGCTCTCCTGTTGCTCTTCCAGACGTAGGCTCCCTGTCCCCCCCCAGCCGCCTCCTAACTGGATTTCTGCATTGCTTAAGCCTCGCTCTGTCTGCAGTGAACCGCAGGGCTGTGGGCACAGTGAGGAGGGAAGCGGTTCCTTGTCCAGCTCTGCTGAGAAGGAAGCTGACTGCTTTTTAGCTGATCCAAGCACTGCCCTGGGTGGAAGGGACGGTAACTGGAGCAGTGTACTCATCACTGACTCAGATGTCGGAGCATCACACCCTCAAAAAGATCCTGCCCTCTCCATTTAGAGACTTTGTACCCTTCTCTTGCACTGAGGGCAGGCAGGCTGCCTCCCTGGCAGGGCGCTTCCCTGTTTGCTGAGCTAACGGGGAAGTAAGTCTCCAGCCAATCTTAGGTAACACTGACGGTTTCGCCACACTTGCCTCCTGTGCCTTTTGTCCTCATGAGCTTCCGCCCAAGAATGCCAAGTCATCGTGTGTGTGCAGCACAGGAGCCCCCGAAAGCCGGCCAAGGACAAGGACAGCAGGACACCCCTTCTCAAGTTGAGGCCAGAACCCTTTCCTCAAAAAGGGGTCTTTAGTGCCCTTTACTTCATTTTGTCTGTTGGGGAAAAAAATAATTATTCTAATTATATAAATTGTCAGGCAAGTTCTTAATAAGTGATCATTTTTAAGATACTAAATTTCTTTTTCTTTTTTTTTTTGCTTTTTAGGGCTGTACCCGTGGCATATGGAGGTTCCCAGGCTAGGGGTTGAATCAGCTGCAGCTGCCGGCCTACACCACAGCCACAGCAACACCAGATCCGAGCCGCATCTGTGACCTACACAACAGCTCATGGCAATGCCGGAGCGTTAACCCACTGAGCAAGGCCAGGGATTGAACCAGCAACCTCATGGTTCTTAGTCAAATTCGTTAACTGCTGCACCACAATGGGAACTCCCAAGATACGAAATTTCTTAATATTAAAATACTATATTGAAATGTTTTTTATTCAAATGAAGTAAAATTGAGAAACTAGTGGCGATCGTGGATATACTGAAACTGTAAACTGTAATAATTAGAAAATGGATTCAAGTGTGAGGTCTGTGTTACTTCTCAGTGTATTAGTTGTGTCAAAGTAATGGCTGTTAGTGCTTCTAAAGAAAATAGTGTTTGGTGAGCATTTAAAATTTAAGTTTTCCCATGCTCGCTTCGGCAGCACATATAATAAAATTTAAGTTTTCCCAGTTGAATTTTTACTGGTAGACCAAAACTGAGTAATTCTATATACAATCTTTTTAAATTTAATTTTCTTATTTAATTTTTTGCTTTTTAGGGCTGCACCTGCAGCATGTGGAGGTTCCCAGGCTAGGGGTCGAATTGGAGCTACAGCTGCTGGCCTACGCCACAGCCACAGCAGATCCTTAACCCACTGAGCGAGGCCAGGGATTGAACCTGCATCCTCATGGATCCTAGTCGGGGTTGTTAACTG
Source organism: Catagonus wagneri (assembly GCA_004024745.2). Classification (NCBI taxonomy): domain Eukaryota; kingdom Metazoa; phylum Chordata; class Mammalia; order Artiodactyla; family Tayassuidae; genus Catagonus; species Catagonus wagneri. The sequence continues at coordinate 2,283,473 of PVHT021183551.1, forward strand.
CTGAGCCACTACGGGAACTCCCAGTAATTATAAATAATAGTGGTTTTCCCGTTTTTTTTTTCCCCCCTTAAAACTGCTCTCTGAATTTCATGGTGATCTTTGTGGTGGAATACCTGTGTTTATGTTGGAAGACTGACTTGAGTTTTAGTTTTCAAATTAACTTTAGAGCTTTTTATAAAAGCTCTTTCTGATCCAGGTTAACTTTTGTAGCCTAAGGTTGAGGCGCAGGCTCTTTGTAAACTGCGATTCTTGCTCTGTTCCTGTTTTCCGTGGTCCTCTGGCTTGTGTGCACTGTCCCTTGGGTCCCGTGTGTGGACTTTGGTGACACATCCTCCCCCCATAGGAGAAGCAGTCTTTGCTCGATGCTTGTCATCTCTGAAGGAGGAAAGGATTCAAGCGAGCAAAAAGCTGAAAGGGCCTCAAAAGATACAGTTTGCAGGAGACAAGAAATCCTTCCTGGAGGACATCCGAAAGGTGGGCTCAGTCCCGCGGTGGCAGTGGGGGCGGGGCTGCTGGGGGGAGCCTCCTGGGGCTGCGCAGAGGGCGATGGGGGCGGTCTGGCCTTGCCCTCGGGTCCAGTCTGCCGCCTCCCTGTAGCGGCGTCCTGGACGCGCGCTGCAGGGGTCACGGCGCTAACTATAGCCTGTGTGTCTTTCCCAGGCCCTCTACGCCTCCAAGATCATCTCCTACGCCCAGGGCTTCATGCTGCTGCGACAGGCGGCCACGGAATTTGGCTGGAGCCTCAACTATGGAGGCATCGCCCTGATGTGGCGGGGGGGCTGCATCATCAGGAGGTGTGGGGTCCTCGGCGCCGGCGGGCGCGGTTTCCCTGGAACGGCACAGGGCCCCCTCTCGCGGGCTCCCTGGTGACCAGACTGCTGGCTCCCTCTTTCTGGACGTCAGCTATTCAACCCGAGTGTCCCTTTTAAATTAGCTGTGAGCGCTGTCAGGCGCTGCCCTCACCCCTGGGGACCCTGGCTTGTGTGTGTGTGGCCGTGCAGTGAGCTTTGGGGGTGGGGCGGGGACTTCGGATGGCACCAGGGTAGCTGCCAGCTTCCAGCTCACGCCACTGCTTTCCGCCAGGTGTGAAACCAGTCAGGACTCACTGATTTCCTCCCTCTCGATTCCTTCAGTGTATTCCTGGGAAAGATCAAAGAGGCGTTTGACCGCAACCCGGGACTGCAGAACCTGCTCCTAGATGACTTCTTCAGGTCGGCCGTGGAGGACTGCCAGGTGTGTGGCGCTTGCTACCTTTGCTGTGGGGCATCTGCTTTTTCACTTACGTGTGAACATCTGTCCCCTTTCCCGAGAGCTAATCACTAGCCTGCGGCTTTGCCTTCCTTGCTCAGGACTCCTGGCGGCGGGCGGTCAGCACCGGGGTGCAGACGGGCACCCCCATGCCCTGCTTCGCCGCCGCCCTCTCCTTCTACGACGGGTACAGGCACGAGGTGCTGCCGGCCAGCCTGATCCAGGTGAGCTCTGGGCGCAGGCGGTGGACGTGAGCCCGGGGGGCCCAGGGTGGGCCCGCGTGCACCCTAACCTACCTCGTGGGTCCTCCAGGCGCAGCGGGACTACTTCGGGGCTCACACCTATGAACTCTTGGCCAAGCCGGGAGACTTCATCCACACTAACTGGACAGGCCACGGTGGCAGCGTGTCGTCCTCGTCGTACAACGCCTAAGCAGAGTGTCGCCCACGCCACTCCATAGCCAGGACATTCCATTTTCACACAGCGCTGTGCACACGGCCCCTGCCCTGCTTTCTGCTCAGATCTTTTAAAATAAAGTGTCACAAGAGACTCCTCTGCAAAGTCAACCCAAGTTTACTTGCAAAGGCAGTTCTGGGAGAACCAGCCCGCCTCGGGGGCTGAGCGGGAGGCGCGTGCGTGCGGGATGGTTCTTGCCAGCTCTGGAAGGCAGCGCCCCACGTGTCCCGGTGGAGCCGGGGGGAGTTTGCCCTGACAGAGGCAGCGGCTCTCATCACACGGGCAGGAAAGGTTTTTGTGGAATTTGATCAAACTGGAACCTTTGTATCATGCAGCTGAATTTCCTTTTCCCTTTACTTAATAAAAGTTTAAAAAAAAAAGGAAAATCATATTTACGCTTTTTCTCCACTCTTAGCTAGTCTTACCTCACCCACACCAGCCGTGGCCTCACTGGCAGAAAGATGTGCAGCCGGTTTTATTACATTTGAAGGAGTTTATTTCCTTCCAGCCTTGTTAAATAGTTTTCTCTTTGTTTTCTTTAAAAAAAGAAAGACCCCAACCGTGGCACTGGAAACACGGAAGCTGGGTAACCAGCTCTGGCGGGAAGGATGAGGAGGTGGTCACAAGCGAGGCTGCCTTACGACTTAACAGCTGCGTGACTCTGGGCGAATTAGCATCTCCAGCCTTGGTTTTCTCCGGTGTAAAGCGGGGTAATAATCACGCCTGCCTCCTTCAGGCTACTGTGAAGAATCATCTGGTAAAAGTAGACCACATGCCACATAGCAGACGCCTATGTAAATGGTCATTACCATCCCCACTTCAGGGTACGCCTGTCCCTGAAGCACTGGCATTTCTGAAGGTTAGAAACCAGACGTTAGCTCTCAGCAATCCCCAGTGAATTCACCTCGCAAACCAGCCCTCGAAAAGTTCCCGGCGGGACTCCTGCTGCCCAAGTGCGTGCAGGTGAAGACAAGCGTCCCAACAGTGCACGCCGCCACCATGACCTCTGCCCCCCATCTGCGGCGGGGGCAGGGGTTCCGATTCAGCAGGTCTGGGGTGGGGCACGCTCTGCAGCTCTAACAAGCTCCCCGGTGTGGCCATTCTGGCACAGTGCTCAGCAGAAACGAATCTGACTAGCATCCACGAGGACGCAGGTGTGGTCCCCGGCCTCACTCACTGGGTTAAGGATCCGGCAGTGCTGTGCGCTGTGGGGTAGGTCGCAGACGCGGCTCAGATCTGGCGTAGCTGTGGTGTAGGCTAGTGGCTACAGCTCTGATTTGACCCCTAGCCTGGGAACCTCCATATGCCACGGGCGCGGTCCTAAAAAGACAAAGACAAAAAGCAATCAAACAAACCAGTCTTTGGCCTAGGTCCTTGACAGGGGGATGTTTTTTACTATGTATGGTATGGCTTTTGAATATTGCACCCTGTGACTTATTTGAAAAATCTATCAATAAAAAACCTGTTAGCGCTAGTAAAGGCAGTCTAGGCTGCTGGTTAGGAGCCTCAGCTCCACCACTAACTCGCTCTCATGCTGCATGTTGACCTCTGCCTGCACACTTGCTTATCCGTAGAAAAGGGTGATACGAGCACCAGTGTCACACAGCTGTTCTGAGGGCTGAGTTCGGGTCTGCCACAGTGCGTACTATTTAAGGTTTATTATTTATTACCTACCTCCTGCCGCAGGGGAACAACTCTGAGCGTGGACAGGGGGCCACGCCCGGGTTCCACCCCAGCCAAGTCCAGCCAGACTGCCGCAGGGGACTATCGGGTTTTCCAGCAAAGCGCCTTGCGTGGCAGAAGTTGTAGGCCTGCTGTGATGTCAGCCACAGCTTCTTCCTGCTTTGCTGGGAACACAGACATGTGGATTAGGCGGGATTTCTTGGCAGAGGCACCAGAAGGGGATTTGCAGGAGTGACACCTCTTTGACACAGATGCGCAGCCATCTTCTTAGGAGGGCAGAGAACGCGGGATGTATACACCCGACCAGGACGTATGTCGGCAGGCGCGTTCGCTGCCTAGTAATAGATACGCTGTTCCGGTTACTACTGCTTGGTGTGAAACAAACCATCCCAGACTCAGTGGTGTAACGTAACCACTATTTTTATTATTCTCCCCATTCTGAGGGTCAGGAATTGGGAAGGGTTTGGGGTATACAGCCTGTCTGACCCACAATGTCTGGGGCCTCAGCTAAGAAGACTGACACTGGGGGGGGATTCCCCAGCCTGGCTCATCTTCATTTTTCAGGTGGTTGATGCTGAGGCTATTGGCTGGGACCCCAGCTGGTGCCACCAGCTGGAATGTTGCATAGCACCTTCACCCTGTAGCCTCGGCCATAGCAACACAGGATCCAAGCCGCATCTGCAACCTACACCACAGCTCATGGTAACACCGGATTCTTGACCCACTGAGTGAGGCCAGAGATCGAACTCACGTCCTCACAGATACCAGGTTCATTTCTGCTGCGCCACAATGGGAACTCCAGGCACTGTTTTAAATTTACTCATTTACTACAACAGCCTCTGAAACAGGTGTCACAATTATCCCCACTTTATACTGCATGATGTAAGATTTACAAAGATGTTAACTTGTCCAAGGTCACAGAGCTCCAGCAGAACTGAAATTCAAGCCCCAGCAATCTGGTGCCAGAATCCATGCACTTAATCCTTAGACTATCCTAACGCTCAATGTGTACAATTCATTTATTCACTGGCAGATTTGCTGTATATCTACTGTGTGCCAAGCACTGTGCTGGGAACCATTTGTTTAGCGGTGAGTGAATTTGAAAGTCCTGATGACCTCACGGGCTCCTAGAAAACATATAACAGCTGATGGAGACTGACTTTTGAGTCTGCATTTTACAGCGCAATTCTAGGGAAAATAAATGATAAACGTTAATGGTGCCCTATTTAATGCAGCTGAAAAGGCCTCAGGAAACCTACGGTGTCCTTATTTATGGTGAGGGCAGGGGGACAGGAGTGGAAGAGAAGAGCTTGGACTCAGAAGCCAGGCTGCTCAGAGTAAGTCTGGGTTCTACCACTTCCTAGCAGTTAAACCTCAAAGTTCTTCCGCCCCTGTGACCTTCTTCCTTCAAATATAAAACATGGTAATAGAGTAAAAGTGCCTACCTCTGAGGACAGCTGAGACGTAAAACTGGCCCCTAGAACAAGTCTGGGAGCTCAGTGTTAACGGATCTCCCGCGGCTGGAAGGTTCACGGTGCGGCTCAATGCTGACACCTGGTGGCCAGATCACAGGCTTGCCCTTCATCGGGTAAAAACAGTAGCAACGGACAACAGTTGACCCCTGAACAAGAGGTGGGTAGGGCTGCCCACTCGGTCCTCCTGCCTCACGGTGGAAAATCCATGTATAACTTATAGTTGGCCCCCAAACCTGCGGTTCTACACCTGGAGATTCAGCCCATCTCGGATATGACAGTACTGCAGCGTTTACTAGCGGAAAAAACCCACTGCAGTTCAAACCTGTGTTGTTCAAGGGTCAGTTGTATGTGCATTTTCTAATCCCTCAGCCCTGGACCCCTCCCTTCAGGCTCTGCGAGTATTCCGGAGTGTCCCTGGAATAATGTTGCTTTGCCCCGGGAAGCAGCTGCTTTAAAATGAGATAACCTGCAAGGTACAAAGCACAGAAAGTGCCTGGGAAATAACTGTTACTGTTCCTTGAGCACCTAAGTGAGATTACCACTGCCCTGTGAGGTTGCTGCCATGGCCCCCACTTCATAAAGGAGCGAACTGAAGCTTGCAGAGGTTCCGACTTGCTCGGGGTCACAAGACTTGTGAGATGGGTTGGGCTCTGAACCCAAGGCCTTGCCTGAGGTCTGGAGTCTGTTAGAAAATGCAGAATACAGAAACATGTAAAGTGAAAAACCTGAGTGCCTTTATCTGCCTTCTCTTCAACTCACTGCTCAGAGGTCAACTCTATTTGTCAGGTATCCTCCCAGCTTTTTGTGTTCCTTTCAAGTATCCTGCATCTCTACGTAGATACATAAGCTCTTTTTTAGAAAAGCAAAAATAAGATTATTCTGGGAGCTCCCATTGTAGCTCAGTGGTAACAAACCCGACTAATATTCAAGAGGATGTGGGTTTGATCCCTGGTCTTGGTCAGTGGGTTAAGGATCTGGGGTTGATGTGAGCCGTGGTGTAGGTCGCAGACGTGGCTTAGATCCTGCGTGGCTGTGGCTCTGGTGAAGGCCGGCAGCTGCAGCTCCGATCAACCCCTAGCCTGGCAACCTCCACATGCCGCACGTGTACCTACTAGTCTGCAAACTGTTTTCTTTCACTTAACGTCCTGAGGACTCCATTCTACAAACTGGCAATTTAAATGCAGTAGAGCTTAGTGTTTCCGAGAACCCTTCTAGATTATTTTGAAGAATAAAGTCCTTAGGTTATACAATTAATCAACCTAATAACCGTGTACGTTGACTCAGCCACCACCACTTAGGATTCAGCTGAGACGTGGGGGGTGAGGAGTCAAAAGGAAACCCTTGCCCGACTACCTGCCACCTCTCACTCTTCCCCTCCAGACCCCCTTTCTCCACAGAGGCAGGCAGGGAGGCTGCCTGCACAACCTCCCGATGAAGCGCAACTAAACAGCAACTCCAAGCATCCTTCTTTTCGCTGTGGTTTCACATTCATCGAGAAAACCAGATGATGAGGTGAGAAGGTCCTGGAAAAGAGGAGAAACTGGGATGTGTTTTGGGGCTTTCGACAAGAGTTAAAAATAAAACATAGCACTAAACCGTAAGAGTGAGGAGATTCAAAAATACTCTTTGCCCCCTGACAACTGCAGTGAGGCTTTAGAAAATACACAGATTTCCCCCCTTTCTGGAAGTTCGAATTCCGTCACTTGGCCTTTATGAAAGTCTTACGTTAGTACCTGCTTTTGCTAACTGAAAGAAATCCAAAAAAAATTTTCATTTTTATGAGAAAAAAGCTGTTACCACACTAACGTAGGTCTTTGTAAAAGCGAAGCAGCTTAGTGCGAGCTTTCAAAGCGAGGGACACCTCTTACCTACGTCAGATTTCTTAAAATTGGAGGCCCTCGCTTTGCTGATGATCTGAGGGCCTAGCCTGCCCTTTTTCACAGAGCGTCTGCTTCGTCAGCATCATTGAGTTGCTGCTGAAAGTCAGATCTTAAACGTTCAGTGAGCACGTACCAGGCGCCCGGCGCTGCACCTCTCACCTGAACTCAGTTAAGCCAGCGGGCACTCGAGTCTTTAACAACTGATTAGAATACAGTTCAGTCTCTCAAATTTGACTTAATAAGCGCTGCAGCTTCAAATCGACCCCTAGCCTGGGAACGCCCATATGCTGCAGGTGTGGCCCTAAAAAGACAAAAAAAAAAAGAAAAACAAAGGCAGTAAAAACTCAAACGTCATTACTTAATTATGTCACTACGATGCATATTATCTATGTTCCTGACATTATATTCATCCACGGTGTCTGCTCTGTGGGTGGGCAGTGTTTCTTCTAAGTATGAAACGGTGCCCTGCTGTGTCCCACCGAGCAGAGAAAATCCACGAACACTCAGTCAAACTGCTAGGAGTTTTATTAGCCGATTGGCGACTGCCTCCAACCCAGGCATGGGATAGGAGTGCAGCCCGGAGTCAAAGTACAGCTAGACTTATAAAGGCTAAAATCATACGCAGATGCTGTTTTGCACAAGCAAGCAAGCAAACAGTTACAGAAGCCATAAAGTCGCAGTTAGCACAGCAAAAACAAGATAAGGACAAGGGGAGGTGGTCAGTCTTGCAGAACTGGGCAAGGTCGGGCTTGCAAAACAGGATTAGCCCGTTAGTCCTGCAGAACTATATTTTTTGTTAGGGGTCAGGGACCAGTCGGCCTGAGTTAAGACGACTTCCCTTAGAATCAAAATGGCTCCACTATGGCCAAATTTAAGGGGGTCTGAGTCTCCCTCTGAGTTGGATCTTAACAGCCCCACAGGGTTAAGAAACCCTTGTGTGTCTTACAGAACAGTAGGCGAAGGACAACTTGTGAGACATCCCTCTGCTTCGCAACCTGCCTTTCCTGATTAAGCCTGCTTTCGCTGTTTTTTCCCCTTCCTCTGCCTGCATCCCCTCCTAGCTGCACGTAGCCTAGGTAATGTGTCACCAGATTTCCTAACCACCCAGAGATAACCTTCCGATATCTGGGTCACTACAGTAACGGGGGCTTAAGTTGTTTTCCAAAACTTTGGAGTTTGCTTCTGCCCAGTTCAGACCAGCTAACACCAGCTGGGACCACCAACCCTAAAGCCGGGCCTTGAAAGAACTGCCCCTTTCCTACTCCAACAACCTTTCCCTGCCCCTGAGACCACCCTGCTTCTTTATCCCATAAATATCTCAGTCTTTTGACTTCCAACTTCTGAGGAGGCAGATCTGACATTTGTTCTCCCGTCTCCTTACAAACCCTTTTTCTGCTGCAAACTTCAGCGTGCCAGTGTTCGACCTACTGCTCGTGGAGAAAACAAACCTGAGTTGTAATAAATGTGCAGTTCAATCTCCCCATGTTGGTGGCTTGAAACTGGCGACTGCGGGAGGATTTACAGCAAGGAAATCTACAAACCAAGGTTTAAGTCCTTTTTGGCTGTTTACTTAAGGAAGGGGGGGATTAATAATGCAGGTTAAACTTGGAAGGTGTGCTGGTGTATTGTGTCTGCAGCCTTTACGTAGTAAACAGTGTAACCGAGCTAGAGTCCCGTGGTAGAGCCTCTCTGTGTCCTCTTGTTTTTAAGGAATAAGCCTCAGTCTCCATGACCTTCCCTGAGCTCCAAAGGGACGGAGGGCATGCAGGGACCAGGGAGGAGCAGTCAAGAGACAATGGTGCAGCCTTGGGGCAGGGTCTCAGTTCCTTCTTTTTTTTTTTTTTGTCTTTTTAGGGTCACACTCACAGCATATGGAAGTTCCCAGGCTAGGGGTCAAATTGGATATGTGGCTGCCGTCCTACGCCACAGCAAAGCCAGATCAGAGTCGCGTCTGCAATTTACACCACAGCTCATAGCAACGCCAGATCCTGAACCCACTGAGTGAGGTCAGGGATCGAACCTACATCCTCATGGATACTAGTTTGGTTCGTTAACCACGGAGCCGCGACAGGAACTTCAAGCTCTCTTTTTCTCCTTCACCCAAAACTCTGTCTCCACGTTTCTATTTGGCAATGAGGGACAGAGGCCAAGTTTTGGCAACGACAGCACAAGAAGTCCAGGAAATACTCTTCCAGTACTTAAACACTGTTATTCGATTCAGCAGAGAAGTCCTTTACTCATGTCATCGAGTTATGAGTGAAGCTCCAAGAGTGAAGCTGAGAAGGAGGGAAGTAACTGAAGAAAGTTTGAAGGCAGTAAAGATCCAATGTTGAATGCCGCGGGCGCGGCCCTCAAAAGACCACGAGAAAAGATCCCACGTTGAGTTTCACTCTTTCATTTTACTTAATTCTGAACGTAAAGGAAAATCAGCTAATTTTCGGGTCAGAACTCTACTCCTCTGTCAATGGCAATGGGGCGAGCAACTTAGTCGCTGAAGGGACTAGAAATCCAGGATTTATCCACAGTCTGATTTTGCAACACCCTAGATTTTGCAGGGCACACTGAGGTTACAGCCGCCTGGAATTTCCAATAAAGAACGGCGGTATCGTTATCCCCCCCGCCCCTCCCACACACGCACCTTCTTTCTGAGAGCTGCTGTCGACCCTGACCCGGACACTGAGCAGTTTTTCGGCCCGGGGAGCCGACCGGCCGCGAGGCGCCCTTCCCAGAGCCGCCGCCAGGGTGCGCGCGCGAGGCACCCGGCAGCTTCGCGCTTTGGGCCCCCTCGCGGCCCGTCGCCTGGCGCCGCAGCGGGAAATCCGACTGCTCCTTGGCGGCCGCCGCCTCTTTCTGTTCTCGCGCGCCTGCCAGGGTCGGTCCGTTGTGATGATGGAAGAAGAGGAAGGGACCGAGGAGCAGCAGCGATTCTCTTACCAACAGGTACAGGAGAACGCGGTCCCGGCTGGTCTGGGGGAGGATGGCGTCGAGATTCTGGGGAGAAAAAGGCCCTCAGCCCGGCCTCGCCTTGGTGCCGGCGTCAGGGGAACGCGGGCCTCGCTCTGGTGGGCCCTAGCGGACCTCGGGCGCCTGGCACTGCGCATGCGCTGGCTCGGCAGCCGCGGGGGCTGCTGGGAGGTAGTTTCCATGGTATCGCGGCTCGGAGCGTGGGGGCCGCTGGGTGAGTGAAGGAAGGTTCCGGGGAAGTGCCTGCAGCGGGCCCTGGGTCGCTCTTCTCCGACGGTGCTGTCGTGGGGCGCCCGGCATGCGGCACGAGCTCTAAAGTGTTGGCTCTTGTGACCGGTTGGCTCTCCATCCTGCAATTGAAGAGACGGCCTCAAAGCCTGATGCAAACCCAGGCCGTCCCAATGTGGGATGTGGCTTCGAATTTCGACTCTGCGCGGAGGGTTGTGTTGACTATGGCCAGTTTTCTTAGATGGAAAGTCGGGGTAATAATGACCGCCTCTCAGGGTAATTGCCGGTATTCGGTCTTTTAATCCTCACCGGGAATAAACACCATGTGGCACCGTCATAAGAACAGCGCTGTAAAGAAGCGAAAACCAAAAACCAGCGTGGCAAGCCTCGGGAGATTAACTGAAGAGACATGGGAATGAGCTCGGTTACGTGGGGGTTTCCTTCGTATTTCGGAAAGAAAATTTCGGAAGGTGCTTACTCACCCATTTCCTTTACTTTGAAGTTGAAGCCTTCAGAAAAAGTTGCAAGAATGATACAGTCAACACCCATAGGCCCTTCATCTCCGTTCACCAGTTGTCAACATTTTGCTGCACTTGCTCCCTTGTCCCCTTTTTCTTTCTTTTTTTTTTCTTTTTGTCTCTTTGGGGCCACACCGTGGCATATGGAGGTTCCCAGGCTAGGGGTCGATCAGAGCTGTACCGCCGGCCTACACCACAGCCACAGCAACGCGGGATCCGAGTGGCGTCTGAGACCTACATCACAGCTCAGGGCAACACCGGGTCCTTAACCCACTGAGCGAGCCCAGAGACCGAACCCGAGTCCTCATGGTTCCTAATCAGGTTTGTTACTGCTGAGCCATGATGGGAACTCCCCTTGTCCCCCTTTTCAGGAATTATTTGAGAATTAAATACACTTGACATTTCACCCTTAAATCGTAATACTTGAGGGTGCATTGCCCCCAAACAAGGGTTTTCTCTGACATCATCTCTGATTACACTCAGGAAGTTTGATTTTGATAAAATCCTGTTATCTAGTGTCAGTCCATATTCAGTTTTACCCTCTTGTCCCCAAAGTGTTTTTTGTTTTTGTTTTTTTTGCTTTTTAGGGCCACACCTGCGGCATATGGAGATTCCCAGGCTAGGGGTCAAATCGTAGCTGTAGCTGCTGGCCTACACCACAGCCACAGCAACGTCAGATCCAAGCCGTATCTGTGACCTACAGCACAGCTCAGGGCAAGGCTGGATCCTTAACCCACTGAGCGAGATCATGGGATCAAACCCGAAAACTCATGGTTACTAGTGGGATTTGTTTCCACTACGCCCGCCACAGTGGGAGCTCCCCCAAAGTGACTCTTCAGTGGCCTTTTGTCCTTCATCCCGGATCCCGTCAGGGATCACGCACTGCATGTAGCAGCCCTGTTTCTGGTCTTCCCTGGGACAGTTCTCCACCTTCTTTGTGTTTCATGACCTTGGTGGTTTTGAAGAGTCTCTTCCTGGCAGAGGTGTGGTAGGAGATAAACTTTTTGAGAACACGGCCTGACCTCTTCAGTTTTGTGTTCTCAGCCCCTAGTCCAGAGCCTGGCTCTCACTAGACGGTAAACACTTTCTGAATAAATGAGTGACGCTGCAAAGAGGGACTGAGAATCTGAACCTCATGCTCTGTGCATTGGTGAGCTGGTGGGGAATCCTGCCTTTTACCCAGCCAGCTGTTGTTGGTACCAAGCGGACAGCTGTGAACAGCACAGAAGGGTTCTGCCCTGGAGGAATTTAGAGTCCAGTGATTTAGCCTCTAAGTGTCTACAGCATTGAAGGAGGCACTTCGTCCATTTCAAGGGGGCGGGGAAGGGACAGGGACAGAGACTACAACCTTCAGATGCATCCTTGCCCTGTGCCTCCACCCCTAACGACCACCACACAAACCTAAAAAAAATGACCTTGGAGGGTCTTTGTCCCTCCCAGGTGGTGGTCTGTCTGTCTCCTCCTACTACAGCCCTCCACTTACCTACTCGTGTGACTTCGGAGACTAAGGAAGGTAGATCCCTGGCGTATCTGCTGGCCCCTCCTCCACGCTTACGTGTTTGCAGGTCCTCCTTATCTTGCCTCCACTGTGAACACTTGCTGGTAGAGTTGATGCTGTCTTGGGTTCACCTGTCACCATGTCCCGTTCAGCTCTGTCTCCTGCACAGGTGGGGGACGCAGGGCTCAGCACGTTTGTTGACAGGAGACCAAGCCCTTGGCTTAGCTTGTTTTGCTTCTTTACCCCTCTGCCTGGGAAAGAGGGATGTTTTCCAGCGCCTGACAGTGTGGCTGGGGAGCAGTGAGGGCCTGTTGAGGTGGGCTAGCAAACCAGTAAAGCAAAGGAGGGTCGGATGTGCCCTCATAAGCCTTTCCCTGTGTTGTCTCGGCCATTCTGCCTTTGTCACATGCAGGACTGGGGCTGTCAAGGACTTGAAACACAGGGACCGGGTGGATCCTTTTGCATTTGATTGATTAACCCCAGTTGGGGGCGTGGTGGGGCCACCGACAAAATCCCCATCTGTTTTTTCATCATGTGTCCTAGACACCTAGCACACGTCTTCACCCAGAAGGCACTTGGCACATCGACATGGAATAACTGAGTGAAATCACACGAATGGCTCCCCAGGACCAGTCTGCCTTCTCTCCCGCCGACCTGCCATCGTAATTCCTTTACTTGACCTAAATCATAACCATTAACTAGGAAGTGATGTTTCTACAAGTCACGCCCCAGAGGCCCCGTTAATTTATTAGTACACTTAAAAGTCACTCAGCCAGTGTGGAAAGTGCTGAAAGAATTAGGGAGCGGACCCTCTCCTCGGTCTTCATCTTTTAAGATGGGAAAAGCTCCGATTTGCAGTCGCACACATGAAATGTTTTGGTTTTGCTTCAGAGGCTAAAGGCAGCGGTTCACTACACCGTTGGCCGTCTTTGCGAGGAAGTAGCGTCAGACAAAGAGATGCCGTTCAGCAAACAAACCATTGCGGCGATTTCGGAGGTGACTTTTCGCCAGTGCGGTATGTGGCCATGGCCTTCCTGTAGATGTGTGGAGCGCCCTGGGAGGGAGGTGCGGGTGGGTGCCATGGCGGGTCCCCCCCCGAGAGCGTGAGCATGGCACACCATTCCTGACACGTCTCTTTTTAGGGGCTGTAAGATTCAGATAGTTTATGGAAAGAACTTTTTTTTCTGTCTTTTGTCATTTTAGGGTCTCACCTGCAGCATGTTGAAGTTCCCAGGCTAGGGGTCGAATCGGAGCTACAGCTGCCGGCCTACACCACAGCCACAGCAACGCCAGATCCGAGCCACGTCTGCGACCTGCACCACAGCTCATGGCAACGCCGGATCGTTAACCCACTGAGCGAGGGCAGGGATCGAACCCGCAACCTTATGGTTCCTAGTCAGATTCGTTAATCACTGCGCCACAACAGGAACTCCCAAGAACTATTTTTTTTTCTTTCTATTTCACTAACACAGGGGCATCAGCACCTGTATTTTATTGTGTTTTAAGCTGCCCGGAACATGAAATTTTTTTATTTCGTTGCTTTAAACTTTTTTACATCACCCACAGTTTATTTGACAGCTCAGCTGCAGCACTGGTATTTGCTTGACCTCAGAGGAGATTGACGTCCTCACAGGCCCTGACTCGTAGCAAAATTTAAAGTTAAGGGGTAGTTTCTAGGAAGAAGAGGTGTAGCCACAATTACTAGAAGTTTGTGATGAAGGGTGGAGGGTACAAGGAAGACAGGGGGGTCAGTGGGCACGCAACGGCTGATGGCTCCCACCCAGTGACGGCGCTGCCTGGTAGGCTTCCTGTCACCTTTAAAAGGATGTGTTGGGAATTGCCTTTGTGGTGCAACAGGATTGGCAGCTCTGGAGCACCGGGTAGCAGGTTTGATCCCTGGCCCTGCACAGTGAGTTAAGGATCTGGCAGCTGTGGCATCGCAGGTCACAACTGCAGCTCAGATCTGATCCCTGGCCCCGGGAACTCCATATGCTGTGGGGCAGCCAAAAAAAGGAAAAAGAATAAAAAAGGAGGATTCCCATTGTGGCGCAGCAGAAACAAGTCCGACCAGTATCCATGAGGTTGTAAGTTCAGTCCCTGGCCTCGCTCAGTGGGTTAAGGATCCTGTGTTGCCATGAGCTGTGGTGTAGGCTGACAGCTATAGCTCCGATTCGACCCCTAGCCTGGGAACCTCCATATGCTGCGGATGTGGCCCTAAAAAGACAAAAAAAAAAAAAGGGCTTTGTATTCGTCACTCTACTTACTGCAGACATTGAGATTTCACTTGTTTCCTTCAGAAAGAAGATTGACGCGAACTAGCTCAAGCGCATCCTTTTTTTTCTCTTTCAGAAAATTTTGCCAAAGACCTTGAAATGTTTGCCAGGTAGGTGCAGAGCTTGATCCTCAAACACTGTTCACACGCTCTTGATGCACTCCATCTGCTGGTGAATTTCAGGAGCGCTTTAGCTTTTTTTTCCCCCTGCATTTTGTGGAGGCTCAGTCTCTAATCATGATTCTGCAAGACTGTAACATCTGCTTTAATCACATCCATTCAGACTTGATTTGGCATTATTTGAAGTTTTCCACGTATTTTCTTGTTAACAGAGCTGGAGTTATTCAGTTCCAGATGAAAAAGGTATGCATCATGTCTGCAGGACTCTGTGCGTGATATGCGTGCTTTTAAGACCGTTTCTGCAGGTGCTACGCCGTCTGGCCCTGTGTCCGGGCCGGAGGCTCGCAGGTGCAGGGATAATTCAGCCCGCGTCCCCGTCAGCGTGACTGTATTTGCCGCGCTTGTCAGTTGCGCTCCTTGAAAAGTGGGGGACTTGATTTCAGCGGGTAAAGCTTTAGCTTTTATAGCTGATTTATGCTCCTCTCTTCAATTAGCACCCCAGGTAATTGAAAACAATCGCCATGATTGCTTTTACAGAGCAGTTTGGATGACGAAGCCCTGAAAGGCTAAAGCTTTCTGCTTCGCTCCCACTGCGGATTTGGCGCTGGCCTCTCCCACACCCATCCTTTTCACCTTGCTCCTTTAGCTCTTCGTTTCTCCGGTGAATAGTTTGAATGAATTAAAGCAGTGGGGTCTCAGAAGGCAGGCTCTCAATCTTTTCTCTTCCTGTGTATATGAGTCTCTAAAAACTGCGCAGCATCTCCAACTTGGCCCAAAGGGATGAGGATAATATATGGGGCACTGACGGCTCTTGTGTCCTGTCACCATTAATTCAGGTGGTGGCCCCTTTACCTATGCCCAGTAGCCCTCACCCTCACCCCGCGTCTCCTGTGAAATACTTTACTGCCTTTGCCATTTCTTTTCTTTTCTTTTTTTTTTAAACGTAACTCCTTCATATTACAAAGGAAATACATTTTGTCTTACAAAAATGTAAATAAGTAGACAAATGGTTATTTGATTTGAATACAGAGTTTATTAACATAGATTCTGGATTTTTCCACCTCAGCGCTATTGACATGGGTAGTTCCTTGTCCTGGTGGGAACTGTCCTGTGCATTGTAGGGTGTTCAGTGGCACCCCTGGGCCTCTACCTGCTAGATGCCAGTAGCACCCCTGGCTGTGACTTTCCTTGTTCTGTGTTAGCAGTGGGAAGAGAAAGTGAAAAATTTTAAATACTTCTAAATACTAGATATAAAAATGAAATTAGAAATATTTAGCATTATAAAACTTGAGCTTTCAAGTACTCTGTTTTTCTTTCTTTTTTTTTTTCTTTTTTATGGCCATGCCTGCAGCATGTGGAAGATCTCAGGCCAGGGCTTGAAATGGAGCTGCAGCTGAGGCCTAAGCCATAGCCACACCGAATCTGAGCCGCATCTGCAACCTCTGCCGCAGCTTGTGGCAACACCAGATCCTTAACCCACTGAGTGAGGCTAGGGATTGAACCTGCATCCTCACAGAGACAGTATCGGGCCTGTAACGTGCTAAGCTGCAACAGGAAGGCCTACTCTGTGTTTTATAATTCCATCCATATCTTTTGGTCCTGGGCCGAGTGGAGCGTGGGCATCACTTAGACTGTACGTTCCACGAGGAAGGACACAGTCTTCCAAGAAAGGAGTCAGTGTCAAGGCTGTCAGCCGATGGTCTAGGTGAGGCTGTGGGAGGGTTTCTGAGAGTTTGTCGCATCTTCTGCGTGCCCAGATGTGTGCTAGCAGCCCTCAGACTGCCTCCTAAGGTCCCCGAGCTAACAAGCAAGCGCAGATTTTCTTTGAAGACTCCTTCTTTGTCTTAATTTTACATTCGTTTTTCAAAATACTCCAGTTTGCTCTCATATAAAAAAATTCTGTGTTAAAGTTTACCACTGAATAAAGTTGATGTTCCCCAGAGGTCGGCTTTATCCTGTGACTTTGAGTTTTCCCTATCACACAGTCTCTGCTCCTAGAACCATGATCATCCCGGTTTGAGAAGTCTGAAATACATGCTGTTTCGGGTTAGCTAGTCTTTAGAGGCCAGGAACCTAACCAGCTTCTATGAGAAAACACATTTAAATTGTAAATACCCGATTCACCTATAAATTTTAGAAAATCACCTCCCAATTTAAGTTGCGAGTTTCCTTTATTTAGCTTTGAAATCTCTAGTCCCCTAATATTGTTAACATGTTAAAGATGAAACATTTTGGGAGTTCCCTGGTGGTCTAGTGGTTAAGGACCTAGAGTTGTCACTACTGTGGCTCAGGTCGCCGCTGTGGCGTGGCTTTGATCCCTGGCCTGGGTACTTCCGTATGCCATGGGTGAGGCTGATAAAAAAAGGACACAAAGATTCCTAATTACAAAGTTCCTACTTATTTGGGGAAGAAGTTAGAAATGGCAAGAAAGGATGTAATTAGAGTGCTGATATTTAGTAGAGCTTATTATGCCAAATTACCTTAAAGCAGAGATAAGACTGGAACAAAAATTTGAGTCCCATGTTGTGAGCAAGAAGCTGACTCAAAGGAGTTCCCATTGTGGCTCAGCAGATTAAGAACTCCACACTGGGAGTTCCCGTTGTGACGCAGCAGAAACAAATCCGACTGGGAACCATAAGGTTTTGGGTTCTATCCCTGGCCTCGCTCAGTGGGTTAAGGATCTGGTGTTGCCGTGAGCTGTGGTGTAGACTGGCAGCTGTACTCCGATTGACCCCTGGCCTTGGAACCTCCTATGCTGCGGGTGCGGTCCTAAAAAACAAAACAAAAAAACTCCACCCTGTCTCTCTAAGGACGTGGGTTCGATCCCTGGCCTCACTCAGTGGGTTAAGGATTCGGTGTTTCCATGGCTCATAGGCCTCAGCTGCAGCTCCGACTGGAGCCCTAGCCTGGGAACTTCCATATGCTGCATGTGTGGCCATAAAAACAAAAGAAAAAAAGTCAGACTCCAGTTTAAAGGATGCCCTTTGTTTTAACCAGGCTGTCGCCGAGGGCATGCACTATCTCCTGATTGGGAAATGGGGTACTAAATACCTGTGTGGGCTTTTACCTCTAGTGTAACTTTGGAAAAGAGCTTTAGGATCTTGGCATAAGTGAAGCCATGCTTCATGGAGATTATCTTTGTTCTTCTCTTTAAGCAGAGACGATCTTCTTATTGTGAGCTCTGTGCTGTTTTCTCTTTTCCCTGAAGGTGCTTCACGGACGTCCTTCTTACTTTTTGTGGGGTGGCCGCTGTGACCACTGTGACCAAGCAAGTCATTTGGGAAGGTTGTAACGCCCGTCCCTCCTTTCTGTGCTCATTCCCCAGGCACCCTTGGCCCTCGGGGACGTGGACAGACGGGCTCCTGCTTCCTCTCGGTCTCTATTTAGTTGGCATCTTGACTGGTCATTTCACTCTTGTTCGTGTCACTTGCTTAATAACCTTAACCTGAAAAGATGAGCTGCTTCTGGTGTGAAGTCTGGCCATGAACTTTGGTGTTTCATCAAAACTTTAAATGATACCAAACATTTTGGTGAATTGTTTCTGCCCTTCCTACAGACACGCAAAAAGGAGCACAATTAACACTGAAGACGTGAAGCTCTTAGCCAGGAGGAGTAATTCACTGGTGAGAGATGAATCCCTTTGCTCACCCCCCCTCCCCATCAGAATACATTATTCCCAATTAATCACTCGCAGCCACGAAGTGATTCTCCAGGGCACCTTGCATTAAAAACGAGAGACGCTTGAACCGTTCAGACCTGCCTGTAATTTATAGTCGCTCTTTCATTATGATGGATCTTGCTCAGCCAATTTGAAATTTTCTAATCAGCACTCTCTGGATTTCATAACTTACCCTTTTTTGGTAATAGCTCAAAACTTTGGTCCCATGTTACAGCATGATGTCAGAGACAGGTCATGGCTAGAGTGTGTGGGGATGGCCCAGTGCTGACAGGCCAGGGTGACAGAAGGAGTATCTACAGCTGGGATGGGCTGGAAATTGGGTACATTTTCTGTCTTTACAAAGAAGTGTGGAGTCCTCTTGACCAAGCCCTCGTTTTACAGGTGATGCCGTGACTGTCCCAGGCCAGTGGTTTTGGCCAAAGGCAGATCCAGGGCCCCTGTGAGGTTTCCTGACTTAGTCTGAGATCCTCCCTTTAAAATACTTGACGTCTCTCCCCAGAGTGCGAGCTCCATGAGGGCAGGGTGTTTTGTCTCTGTCTTCTCTTCCCCACCTGCCGTGCCTGGAATAGAGCCTGGCCCACGGTAGCTGCCCAGTAAGTCAAAGTTGAAAGAAAGGACTTGAATAACCCTTGACATTTCACGGGGGACTTTGATAGGTAAAAGTCACAACCACCCTTTGAGGGTATTTAATAACATGACTGACTAGCCCCATTTTACAGGGTAAGCTGCTGGAGTTAAGTAACTTCCCAGAGTTAGATATAAAGTTTTCTGGTCGACAGCTGAACCTTAACCTCCGAAGCCTGAATATTTCCACTGGGCTCTTTTCTGTCTCTGCTCTTCTGATATCATTTCTGCAGAGTTTAAGTCAAGGTTAAGGATGATGTGATTCCTAAGCAAAATAGCTCAGCTGGCGTGGTGGTGCTGTGGTATCAGTGGGGACGACGTTTCTCGCTCGTAAATTCTCTGTCACAGATGTTACTTGGTCACCTTCAGTGAGCAATTCCTGTCTTTGTTTTCCTTTTTGGCTGCACCCGTGGCATATGGAAGTTTCCAGGCCAGGAATCGAGCCCGCACTGCATTTGCATCCTGCTCTACAGCTGTGGCAGTGCCGGATCCTTAACCTGGTATGCCACACGGGAACTTGCAGCAATTTCTGTCTTTTGTCAAGGAATGGTCAGTGCAGGTCATCCTAGGATGTTCACTGGGAAGTTGTCTGCCTATTGCATGTTTGCTTACTTCAGAACGTTGTCTTTATTTTGGCCTCTTTTTTTCATCCGACAGAAGCTTATGACTGAAGAGTTGTAGCTAAGAGTTTGTGCATTTGACTAAACCGTCCCTCAAGGCAGGGACCTTGTCTTATTTCCCTTGTCTCCCTAGTCTCCGGTGCACAGTAGTTGCTCAGTAATTTTAGCTGGGTAGGTGTCGGGGCATCTTGACTATATTTGTGCCTTGTAGACTGTTTTTGTGATCGGCGTGCCTTCTGTAAGCTCCCAGATTTTGTTTTGTTTTGTTTTGTTTTGTTTTTTTGGGGCTGCACCTGAGGCACATGGCGGTTCTCGGGCTAGGGGTCGAATCAGAGCTGTAGCCTCTGGCCTGTGCCACAGCCACAGCAACGTAGGATCTGAGTCACATCTGCAACCCACACCACAGCTCACACAATGCCGGATCCTTAACCCACTGAACAAGGCCAGGGATCAAACCTGCGTTCTCATGGATGCAAGTCGTTTCTGCTGAGTTACCACGGGAACTCCTGTAAGCTCCAAGTTTTAATTCTTGTGATGACTCGGGGAACTCCTCCCTGTTTGACAGAACATGTGAGTGACAGTGAGTTGGCTTCCATGGTTGATTTCTTCTTCCAGGAAAAAACTGAAGCTGTGTTTAAGGGACTGTAACCCAGGGTGAGAGTGGTTGGGAAAGGATAGGCATTCACGCCCGCCCCCCAGGGTTATAAATGGCTTTATAACCAGATAAAAATACAGATAAAATTTTTTTTATAGCTAAAATACATCACAGAGATAAATGAAGACCTTGCTCAGTTTAACCTGGAACGAAAGGCAAAGAAGAAAAAGAAGTCAGAGGATGAAAACAAAAATTCAGTGGAGCCAGGAGAGGCTGGTGTAGTGGAAATTGAGAATTAACCTCTCGCAGTTTGGAAAAAGCAGACTTCAGCAGGTAGAACCACAGAAAACACAGACTGCCAACAAAGGCAATTTTGAAAAGAGGGGATCAAAACAAAAAACAAAACAAAAATGACTAGAAGGCTTTTTGTACTATATTCTCTGAGTCATTGATTGCAAAAGCTTTTTTAAGAGAACTAGAAACTCTTAACGCAAAACACTCCCATGTTTTACTGAAGTTCATGAAAAATTGTGTGTTGGGTATTATTGGAAATTGTATCTATTGAAGTTAATAAACGTGTTAGCAAATAAATATGGTTGAATTTTTTTCAAAGAGAAATCATAGTTATTCATTCTTTTGTATAATTTTTCAAGCTGACAATCTCTGAAAGATGAGCAAAGGTGTATTTATTTAGTTTTTTTTGTTGTTGTTGTCATTTTTGCCTTTTCCTAGGGCTGCACTCATGGATGGAGGTTCCCAGGCTAGGGGTCCAATCGGAGCTGTGCCGCCGGCCTACGCCACAGCCACAGCAACGCGGGATCCGAGCCGCGTCTGCAACCTACACCGCAGCTCACGGCAACGCTGGATCCTTAAACCACTGAACAAGGCCAGGGATCAAACCCACAACCTCATGGTTCCTAGTCGGATTTGTTAACCACTGAGCCATGACGGGACCTCCTAGGTTTTTTTTGTTTTTTGTTTGTTTATTTTTTTAATGGTCACACCCGTGGCATATGGAAGTTCCTGGGCCAGGGACTGAATCCAAGCTACAGCTGCGACCTCGGCCACAGCTACAACAACTCTGGATCCTCTAACCCACTGCACCGGACTGGGTACCAAACCTGCGCCTCTGTAGCAACTGGTGCCGCTGCAGTAGGATTCTTAACCCACTGCACCACGGTGGAAACACCTTTATTTTGTTCCTTTGATTACCAATATTGTCTTTTAAACCCGTGTCACCTGTAATCACAGGGAAAAAGGGTGGATATTTGGAAATGGTCCTTTTTACTTTTTAAAGGTGATTTCTCCGGAAACACAGTTTATGTGACTTTTCCTTGGCTATTTTATAATTATACAGTGTTGCTACTGGGCAGAAGTTTTGTTTGAGAGGAAAGCCTGGTCTGCTTCTCCAAAGCGCCTGAGTGTGTGCCCTCTGTTTAGTTGGTGAGAGATGCTTCGAGGAGCCCCAGTTCTGCTGTCTTCTCCCTGGGCTTTCTTACAGGTCCAGGGCATGCCTTTCTGCTGTTCGGGTGACAGGGCAAAGAACAGGACTGGCATTTACAGAGCCCTTTGTGTGTACCCGGCGCTGCTTTGTGCGCTCCATGTTGTAGCTCCCAGGATCTTCAGCACCTTTTCAGAGTTTATCTGTTTTACTGGTGAGCAAGCTGAAGCTTGAAGAGGTTAACTAACCACCCAGCATCTACTGACCAGTGGAGATGGCACTCGTGTTTGGAGAGCTGACTCTAGAGGGGGTGAGAGAGAAAAGGACATGCATTTGGGATAGAATTTATACCATCTTTGCCCAGATGCTATCCGAAAAACATACTTTGAGAGTCAGACTCTCAGAAGGAGATGCTGTGCTGTGGTCATAGTAAAGCACTGACTTTAAACTTCCCAGTTTCAGGTTCTGCAAAGCACTCATCATTTGTTCTCAGATAATCGGAACATCTGTGTGTCACATCAGTGAAAGAAAAGGGAGAATCATAAAGCTTTCCACCCTTGTACATCCCAGCCTAGGATCAGTTATGTTAGCAGTTTCATTTTCAGATGAGCATCCTTTATTTATTTATCTTTTTTGGCCCCGCCTGGGACATGCAGAAGTTCCAGGGCCAGTGATCAAACCTGTGCCACCGGAGTGACAGCGCCTGATCCTTAACCCACTGTGCCACCAGGGAACTCCCCAGATGAGCTCCTTTTAAATGCCTCATCAAGGAGAGTTTAGAGACTAGATGCAATGGACTTTCCAAAATCTAGATTTGCGACCTGGTTTCATAACTCTAATAGCTTCACGGCTTTCTGAAAATTTGTGTTCTTGTCAGTGAAATGGGGTGAAAAACAGCTCCCAGCAGGAGCTCCCGCTGTGGGACAGCAGGATCACCTGTGTCTTGGGAACCCTGTGATTCAGGTTTGATCCCCAGCCCGGCACAGTGAGTTAAGGATCCATTGTTGCTGCAGCTGTGGCTTAGGTCTCAGCTGTGGCTCAGATCTGATCCCTGGCCCGGGAGCTCCATATGCCGCAGAGCAGCCAAAAATGGAAAAAAAAAAGAAAAAGCCCGCAGAATGTTCTATGTGACAATAAGAGGAAATGAGTAGAACTATCCTAATGCATCTTTTTACAGATTTCTGTAGCTCCAGACACTTGGAATGCACGTGACTCTACGAGGTGAACCTGTGTGCCCTGTGGGAGCCCCTCCCTGGGTGGAGGGTGTAGCGGGCACCTCCCGGGCGGCATGGGTACTTTGACATGAGGTTTTCTAGCCAAATAGGAAAGCTAGGCGTTCCCATTGTGGCTCGGCGGTAACAAACCCAACTAGTATCCATGAGGACAAGGGTTTGACCCCTGGCCCTGCTCAGTGGGCTCAGGATCCAGCGTTTCCATGAGCTGTGGTGTAGGTCGCAGATGCAGCTGAGCTCCCGTGTTGCTGTGGCTGTGGGATAGGCTGGCAGCTGCAGCTCTGATTCAACCCCTAGCCAGAGAACTTCTATATGCTGCGTGTGCAGCCCTACAAAGCAAAAAAAAGTTGACTTATGTTCATGTATCTTTCGGTTTGGCGTATTCATGTGTGACCTGTTTATATTTTAGACAAGTGGGCTTAGAACACATTTTCTAGGGATAATGACACAGGGGCGGTCAGACTTTGTAAGGAATGGCTGAGCCCACCCCCTGACTTCTCAAGAGGTGCCTCTTGCCCGCTGCATGTTCTGATGTATCCTGCCCTTTAGCTCGGCCAAAACAGTTCTGTCATCTGGTTGACGGCGTGGCTCCCTTGTACTTCTGTGTAGTACATGCCAGGTGCTCAATGCTTAATGAGTCCATTGAGTACAGTCTGCAAAATATACTGAAGATACAAGAAGCTGGCAGAGCTGCCATGACTTTCTCATCTGCAAGAATATCTAAACGTTTTTAGGCATTCCCACTGTGATGCAGTGAGTTCAGGATCCAGCACTGCCCCAACTGTGACCCAGGTTGCTGCTGCAGCTCAGATTTGACCCATGGCATGGGAACTAAAATATGCTGCAGGTGTGGCCAAAAAATTTTTAAAACATATCTAAACATTTGTAATACCTTCTGTGGGAACTAGGCAAAAAATTGTCTTGATACCAGCTAAAGAACTAAGCAACATGCAGTGTATGAGCCACAGGTCATCAGGCCATGCAGACTTTACCTAGAATCTTGACAAACTTGAGACGAAATGAAATTTAAGATTGAGATTTCCCTTGTTAAGGCTTGTGAGCCAGGACTTAGGAAAACTGAAAAGTCGCTGTTCACTTCTGGAACAGTAAGCTCTCAGTTCTTCAGCTGCTTTACTTCCATTTATTGTTTTTGTTTTTGCTTTTTAGGGCCGTACCTTTGGCCTGTGGAGGTTCCCAGGCTAGCAGTCAGCTGGAGATGCAGCTATGGGCCTGCAAAACAGCTCACAGGCAACGCTGGATCCTTAAACTACTGAGCAAGACCAGGGATGGAAGCTGCATCCTCGTGCATGCTCGTCAGGTTCTAACCTGCTGAGCCACAAGGGGAACTCCCGCTTTACTTCCATTTAGAAGCTTGCCTTGGATATTGGTCATCTTAGGTTTGTGGTGGATGTTTCAGGTTTTCCTAGCTGCCTCAGGTAAAGAGGCTTTGCATGTGTTTGTGTGATTCTGAGCCTGGGACCCGAGAGGAAAAGCCAGGAGGTGGCACAAAGGGCTTTGCGTTCTGGACTTGTCATCAGTGGGGCTGTCGTCAGGAGCAGGGTAACCCTGAGCTGGCCAAGTGCAGCCCTTTCGGTAAACAGTACATTTGGCACCTCACACACAAAATAGTATTTACCCTTATTCCACGTGACACACTCTAATTACTATTTCGTTCCAAAAGAGTGCTACTTAATGACCCACTAGCGAGTGGCCAGCAGCAGTCTGAAAAGCACTGGCTACTCCAGTGTCAGCATTATCACTTGGGAGCTCGTGAGGACTGTGGGACCTCCACCCCTCCTGACCGTCCACGTCAGAATCTGCATTTTAGGAGTTCCCGTTGTGGCTCAGCGGTAATGAATGGGACTAGTATTCATGAGGATTCGGGTTCAGTCCCTGGCCTTGCTCAGTGGGTCAGGGATCTGGCATTGCCGTGAGCTGTGGTGTAGGTCGCAGATGTGGCTCAGATCGCTCATTGCTGTGGCTGTGGCCGGCGGCTGCGGCTCCAATTGAAGCCCTAAAAAGCAAAGTGTGGCCCTAAAATGCAAAAAAAAAAAAAAAAGAATCTGCTTTTTAGTCTTAATAAGGTGATCTGGGTACTGTCACAGCTGGGGAGACCTGGGTCGGAGGGCATGGCCTCTGGCCTGTCGGGTGGGGAGCTGGTACTGGGAATTAATCACTGGGTCGCTCTGGCCTGCAATTTGCTGAGACCAGCGGGTGCCCTGCGTGGCTCCCTGAGCCCGTGTCTCCTTGTTTCTTCTGCCCAAGCAGATCGTGATGTGGGCAAAACTGTAGATTTGGGGGAGTTCCCTCGTGGTCTAGCGGTAAGGACTAGGCACCTTTGCTGCTTTGGCCTGGGTTCAATCCCTGGTCTGGGAACAGATCCCACATCGAGCTGCTGCACACCACGGCCAAAAAAACTTAAAACAATTTTTTACTAAAAAAGTTGCAAATTTTAAGCTCCTTACCCAAGGCTAATTTTGTATTATGTTAAATCACTTGGTTTTGTTCTCATGGCTTCCTGCTTGCAAAAGGCATAATTACGAGGAGGTAACGTCTTCAGAGGCACGTGCGCACGCATGCCAAAGTAGGAGCAAATCCACTCTAAACAGGAAAAGATCTGAGGCTTTAATGAAGGGTTAACGCCAATCCAAAAGCACTTTTGTGGGAGCTGACTGCTCAGGCTTATACGTGAGGGTACGGGCTTTAGACAGGCAGAGATACAAAAAAAACAGCTGCAGGTTGAGCTTCAAATACCTCCCCTCCCGCCCGCCCCAGTCTCCAAGAGGAGACCTAAGTCCACAGGACTCTGATTTGAGGGCTGGCAAGCAAGATGAGCAGCTGCAGAGCTGGAGGGCAGTGCCAGTCAGCCTGCAGGATGCTGCCGCCCCTCTGCCTGCTGCTGCTGCTGCTGCTGCCGCTGCCGCCCTTGGGGGCCACTGCTGCCCTCCCGCTGGAGGGCGGCCTCGCCGGCCACGACAGCGACAGTGGGGTGAGTAGTCTGACTCGGCTGCCTGCTGACCCAGTCGGACTCTCTCTTTCCCTGTGGGTTCCCCACGGCTGAGGGTGCGTGCAGGACAGATGGCAGGGTGGGACTTGGTAGCATGCCCCGAAGTGCCCTGTGCTGTGCTGACCTTACAGACCCCCCGATGCTCCTTTAGCTTCAGCCATTAGGAAGTTTGTTAGAAGGCTCTGAAACTCAAGGGGAGTTTCTTTAAGCCAGCCGTTTCCCCCTGCTGGTCTTTGAACCATGAAGTGATGATCGCAGTCTTTCACAGCCATCACGGAGCTGCCACTGTGGTCAGGAGTCATATAGACTTCTAGAATCTTAATTTATATATAAAGCACTTGTTCTCTCGCTGGCTCAGATTAATTGACATCATTACATTTTCCATTGTGAGAATTTGTAATTTTATGGGGTGATTGATTTTTCTTTTTTTCCGTTTTGAAAAAGTTCCAAGAAAGAGTACATCAAGTTGACCATTAAAAATAGATTTTTCTCTGAAATTATCAGATGAGTTCCAGACAAGTCGTTTGTCATCAGATGACTCCTAGAAGCTTTCTGAGGAGCTCGAAAGGCCAGAATATAACATCTGTATCTGATCTGTCTGAAAAAGCAGTTTGTGGACAGCCGGGAGTAAACCAGAGATGGGAAAAAGCCAAGCGAAATCAGCCTGATCCACCTTGGGGGCGCCTCTTAGTTGCCAGTCACTTGTCAGGGATGGCAAATTTCCCGACCTCTTCTAATTAAGAACCTCAGCAAAGATTAGGGGCAAAACAAGCAGGTTTTTTTCCTTGATCGAAAATCTTCAACTTTTCCTTTTTCCTAATTAGAGCAATTTTGTTATGGTGTTCTCTTAACTTTCTCATCCTTTAAATGGAAATGTGATTTCTTATCTTGAACCATCTCTCTCTCTTTTTTTAAGGAAAGAATTATACATCTTAGTGCTAGCTGAACCAGATGGTTGATTTTTCTTTCCTTTGTCCTCTGCTTCTTCCTAAAAGCATATGCAGGAAGTGGCAGAAATAAAGAAAAACAGCCTGTTGACTTTCCTGGCATGGTGGTATGAGTGGGGGTCCCAGGCCGGGGCAGCGCCCTTCATAGGGGAGACCAGGGAGGTGTCCAAGAGGCAGGAGGGGCTGCCCCTCCAACAGGCCGTGCATCGAGATAAAACGCCCTGCAAGAATTTCTTCTGGAAGAACTTCTCCTCCTGCAAATAAAACTCCACCCATGGTTACTGGTGCAAAGTGCAACGATGGATCTGAATAAAATGCATTAAGCAGCTGTGATCTTTCTTTTTTATGCAGTTGTCTTTTCTTTCCCATGTAAACTGAAAAGTAGTTTTTATTTAAACTCCCAAAACACCCAATACTGAGTGTCTTGAGTAATCTGGAAGCCAAAGTGAATATTTTTGATAAAGAATTGTGGGGCTTTTTGCCGTTATTGTCATTACAGCCACTGGGCTTAGCTGCCATCTTCATTATATGCTTGGAAGCTGTTCTGGCCCATGTCTTTTTTGCTTTGATTTAAAATAGCTAAAGGCTACATATTTAAGTGTTCAGAATAACATTTCAGTTTATGTTATTTATTTATTTTTTGTCTTTTTGTCCTTTTATGGCCGTATCCGCGGCATATGGAGGTTCCCAGGCTAGAGGTCGAATCGGAGCGGTAGCCCCTGGCCTACACCACAGCCACGGCAACGCCAGATCCAAGCCCTGTCTGCGACCTACACCACAGCTCACGGCAGCGCTGGATGGTTAACCCACTGAGCAAGGCCAGGGATCGAACCTGCAATCTCATGGTTCCTAGTCAGATTTGTTAACTGCTGCGCCACAATGGGAACTCCATTTCAGTTTATTTTGATATAAATTGTCTAAGACAATGTTTCCCTTATATCAAAAGCAATTTTTTTTTTTTTCTGGCCACACCTGCAGCATATGGATGTTCTCAGGCCAGGGATCAAATCTGCACCACAGCAGAGACCCGAGCCCCTGCAGTGACAATGCTGGATCCTTAACCCACTCTGCCACAAGGCAACTCCCTAAAAGCAAATTTTTAACATTGCACTCAAAGAGCAAAATGACCATTCCTCATGTTTTAGCTAAAATTAACTTTAAAACTATAGATGTATAGACAATGTTGTCTATTAAACACACATCATGTCGACATGCTTATAAAAGTTACATTTGAACCTGCTGTTTTAAAATACCCATTCTTGGAGTTCCTGTCGTGGCGCAGCGGTTAACGAATCCGACTAGTAACCATGAGGTTGTGGGTTCGATCCCTGGCCTTGCTCAGTGGGTTAATGATCCGGTGTTGCCGTGAGCTGTGGTGTAGGTTGCAGATGCGGCTCGGATCCTGCGTTGCTGTGGCTACGGTGTAGGCCGGCAGCTACAGCTCCGATTAGACCCCTAGCCTGGGAACCTCCACATGCTGCAGGTGCGGCCCTAAAATGACAAAAGGCAAAAAAAAAAAAAAAAAAATACCCATACTAGGAGTTCCCTCTGTGACACAGGGGGCTAAGGACCCAGCATTGTCTCTGCAGTGGCTTGCATTGCTGCTGAGGCGCAGGTTCGATCCTTAGCCCAGTGCAGTGGGTTAAGGATCTGGTGTTGCTGCATCTGTGGTATAGGTTACAGATGTGGCTCAGATTCTTGTGTCCTAGCAACTTTCATATGCCACGGGTGCAGCAAAAACAAATAAAATACCCATGCTAAGTTAAACTAGTAAGTTGATATTCATTTGTTCTGATTCTTTTTACTGATGGGAGCTTCAGGTTTATTTCAAAGCAAACATAGCAGTCCAGCCTGCAGTCTGATTGCCTCAACTTTTTTTTTTAATTTAAAATTCTTGGAGTTTCCGTCGTGGCTCAGTGGTTAACGAATCCGACTAGGAACCATGAGGTTGTGGGTTCGATCCCTGGCCTCACTCAGTGGGTTAAGGATCCAGCATTGCTGTGAGCTGTGGTGTAGGTCACAGATGCAGCTCGGAGTCTGTGTTGCTGTGGCTGTAGCGTCAGCCAGCAGCTACGGCTCGATTAGACCCCTAGCCTGGGAACCTCCATATGCCGCAGCTCACAGCAATGCTGGATCCTTAACCCACTAAGCAAGGTCAGGGATCAAACCCACATCCTCATGGACACTAGCCTGGTCTGTAACCCAATGAGCCACAAAAGGAACTCTCCGACTGCCTCAACTTCTCAACAAGTATCTCCAGAGTCATAGGATCGGACTTTGTTAGGAAACAGATGCATATGTATTGATATGTCTTATTTGTGTAATATTACATTTCCCCATTCCTCAGGAATCTCCCACAGAAGTGATAGTGAATGACGATTAAACGAGAAGGGGATTCTTTTGTCTGTGATACAATATGGAGCATCGTTGAGCCCCAGGTGTACCCGGGTTCGGGTCTGCTCAGATGGAGTTAGAGCAAACGAGCGCTCAGGTTCAAACCCTTATTGAATCTGATTCTCCTCTCTGCCCCCCAAATCGTTCCTTGATTACATGTATTGATTATGGCTCTTGAATCATAGACGCTGAATCTAGTGTGAGGTTTTCTCATGCTCACCTTTAAAGCTTGGAGATTCATACCTGGAATTATGGAAAGTTTCTGAGAGTCGGGCCTAACAGCAGGAAAGGCTGGCTGGAAGGCACTGGGATATGATTTTCTTCACTGGACCCCAGGGGAGCAGAGCGGAGTTCGTCTTCATAATTATTAGCTGAGTAAAGTACAGTGTGGCGGAAGACCCTTAATAGCATCCACATTTCCAAATGCAGCAGCTTTCAGAGAGCAGTAAGACCAGTAATTGGGTCAGCACTCTGGTGGACGATGCCAACCTGAAAGGCCAGAGAAACTTCAGAACTTAAGGTTCTTCCAGAAGAAAAGCATGCTCCTTGTTTTTTCAGTTTTGGTTGGGGTCATATGCACACAGTTCTTAAAACTGGGGACTTTAAGGACTGTGCTGTCCGAAGGATAAAGAGGCTATGCTAATGACACTGCCAGGAAATCCATCAAGTTTAAGCCTACCTTAGTTCTGGGCCCTTAATAAAATGTTAAATGGCATCAACTGCGTGTTAGACTAGATTAATATGCTTGAGATGAATAAATTAGGGTTAAGTGGGTAAATTAGGGTAATTTCCTACCATCGGATTTTTGGCAGACTCTCTTGTGTCACTGAATAAGTCAACTGTGTATATCAAGGACATCAAGTCCTGGACAGTTTCTAATTCATTCTCTTGCACTTATTTCCAGTATTTGTCACCAGAATAGATCCTTAACTACAAAGAAGAATTAATTGAGTGTGACTTAAGCATTCAAAAGAAATCCTTTCAGGCTACAGCTCCAATTCGACCCCTGGCCTGGGAACTTCCATATGTCACAAGTGTGGCCCTAAAAAGCAAAAAAAAAAAAATCCCCAAAACACAACACACACACACAGAAACAAAAAAACAATTCCTTTATGGTATTCATATTTCAGGGCTGACATTAAATTATTTCAGTGGAAACTCAGACCAGGAAGCTCATGGGAGATCCATAAATAACTTAATAGCACCTGCCGAAAGGATAACCCACCTCTTAGTAAATGCAGCTGCTTCACGAGAGGTATGGATTCGATTTTGAACAAACTGGAAGAGGAAATGTCATTTAGCTGTGAAAAGAAGGAAATTTTCTGTTTCTAAACTAGAAAGGAAGAGGCAAAGGACAGGTGGGCAACCCACTGTTTCTCACTTCTCGTCGTAGTTCTAATAAAAATTAACATTAATTTGGAGTTCCTGTTGTGGCTCAGCAGATTAAGAATACAACTAGTATCCATGAGGATTTGGGTTTGATCCCCGGCCTCCCTCAGTGAGTTAAGGATCCAGTGTTGCCTCAGGCTGTGTATGGCATAGGCTGCAGATGCAGCTTGGATCCAGTGTTGCTGTGGCTGTGGCGCAGGACAGCAGCTGCAGCTCTGGTTCTGTCACTAGGCTGGGAAGTTCCATATGCTACAGGTACAGCCCTAAAAAAACAAACAAAAAATCACAAATTTATCCTTTCTATTTGTAATTAAATAAGTGAAGAGTTTTGGCTGTGGCTCAAAGGGTTAAAAACCAGTATTGTCTCTGTGAGGACGTGGGTTTGATTCCAGGTGGCTCAGTGGGTTAAGGATCTGGTGTTGCTGTAAGCTGTGGTGTAGGTCACAGAGGCAGCTCGGACCTGGTGTCGCCATGGCTGTGGCACAGGCCTCAGCTGCATCTCCGATTCTATCCCTGGCCTGGGAACTTCCATATGCCACAGGTTCAGCTGCTAAAAAAAAAACAAAAAACAAACAAAAAACCTCATTTATCCTTTCTATTTATAATTAGTTAAGTGACACAAAATACATGTATTAGTCTTATTAAAATAATTGTTAGCTGGAGAAAAAGCTAGAATTTTCTTGGTGACAGTTCTTATAACATGGTAAAGGAAATACTATGGAAAATCCAGTAGCTATGCAGTAACCTGTTGGTTCACATCCTTGTAATTGTGGAAGTGTTGTCTTAGTTTGAGGGAAAAAAAAAGCCAACTTAAGGATCTGTGGGAGTTCCCGTCGTGGCACAGCGGAAACGAATCTGACTAGGAAGCATAAGGTTGCAGGTTTGATCCCTGGCCTCACTCGGTGGGTTAAGGATCCGGTGTTGCCGTGAGCTGTGGTGTAGTTCTCGTGATGTGGTGTTGCCGTGACTGTGGCGTAGGCCAGTAGCTGTAGCTCTGATTGGACCCCTAGCCTGGGAACTTCCATATGCCGCTGGTACAGCCTTTAAAAGCAAAAAAAAAAAAAAAAAAAAAAAAAGAGAGAGAGAAGGCTCTGTGATTCCATGCAGTTCTGAGGAGGAGTGAGTCTGTTCCTGTCTCTGGAGGCTTCCCAATAAGAAGGAGGACACCCCCTACCTCTCCCCCAAGCTGTGCAGCAGATGCAGGCATGGGTATTTGCGGTACATCCTTTCCAAGGTCTTTAAAAACCTCAAGCAATATAAGACACAGCCAAAATAATTTAAGGCAAAACCCTACAAATACAACAAAGTAAGAAAGAATCCTGAAGGCAAGGGGAAAAAAAAGGGGGAATAGATAATTAGGAAATTAAAAAAATCTGGTTAGTAAAGGCACATTAATAATTCTTGCAATTAATGTATTTTTTTTAAACAGACGACTATTCTTTCATTGCTTTCTCTCTGGAAAATGAAAAATCCATTAGTGTTTTTCCTTTTGCTTTTACCCAGAAATTAAAGGTTGGTAAGTGGTAATTAGCACAGCTCCTGTCAAAGCCAGTTGCCTAATGGGGACCGACACTTGACTTGAGTTGAAAGAATGGAACGTGGCTAATGCAGACTTCATTAGTCCCAGCTGCTTTCTTCGACACTCCTTTCTCCTACCCTGCGCCCTCTCTCTCTCCCTCTCCTATTTTTAGGCATATCGCGGTGCTCCTCCATTTCTATTCCAGAAGACGGGGAGGTGCAGAAGGTAAGTGGTACCTGGGGCAAAATAACAAGGCTCTCCCTCCACGTTCGGGCTGGAGTTTGCAGACTGTCTTTGCTCCCACCCTCTTCTCCGGTCCAGGGAGATGGAAGGGAGCCCCCGCCTCCAGTGACCCTGCGCCCTGGGCGCTACGCTCTGCCTCATACTTCCCTTG
The DNA here is from genome assembly GCA_004024745.2 of Catagonus wagneri. NCBI lineage: Eukaryota > Metazoa > Chordata > Mammalia > Artiodactyla > Tayassuidae > Catagonus > Catagonus wagneri. The sequence continues at coordinate 2,315,656 of PVHT021183551.1, forward strand.
TTTATTTAACCTTTTCAACCTCGGGCCCCGAGGAAAACCTTACATTTTTGGAAACTACTTTTCCAGAAGGTTGGACTCCAGTGGGTTTGTCTCACTCCGCAACCTACAGTACTTTTCTCATTCTCCTATGCAGCTGGGATGCGTGGCGGGTTTGTTTCAAGTACAGAAGAGCAGTATCAACACCCAGGCAACTAAAGCTCTACTGTGTATTCGAGAGACATAATTCAACATTTCTCTTTTTCTTGGCTGCACCTGCAGCATGTGGACGTCCCAGGACTGGACCCGAGCCACAGCAGCAACCAGGGCCACAGCAGTGACAATGCTGGACCCTTAACCCACTGAGCCACCAGGGAACATCAAGAAAACATTTTTTCAGGAGTTCCCATCGTGGCTCAGTGGTTAACGAATCCGACTAAGAACCATGAGGTTGCGGGTTCGATCCCTGGCCTTGCTCAGTGGGTCAAGGATCCAGCGTTGCCGTGAGCTGTGGTGTAGGTTGCAGACGTGGCTCGGATTCCGCGTTGCTGTGGCTGTGGTGTAGGCCGGCAGCTGTAGCTCCGCTTAGACCCCTAGCCTGGGAACCTCCATATGGCCTGGGTGCGGCTCTAGATAAAGGCAAAAAGACAAAAAAAATATAAAGAAATAAAAAATAACAAAACATTTTTTCATTCAATTGGGCAAAGATGGAGATGCCAGTATAATTGGTGAACAGAGACCAGGCTTCCTTTACTCCGGTGCTAAATACACAGGATTCACAAAACTGGCTGACTCTATACTACCAGCACAACAACTTTAGCTAGAAATTTCGGCAAACAGGAGTTCCTGTCATGGCTCTGTGGAAATTAATCTGACCTGCATTGATGAAGATGCAGGTTCGATCCCTGGCCTTGCTCAGTGGTTAAGGATCCGGTGCTGCCGTGAGCTGTGGTGGAAGTCGCAGACAGGGCTCGGATCTGGCGTTTCTACGGCTGTGGTGTAGGCCGGTGGCTACAACTCAGATTCAACCTCTAGCCTGGGAACCTCCGTAGGCCAAGGGTGTGGCCCTAAAAAGACAAAAAGGAGGAAAAAAAAGAAATTTCTGCAATCATGTTGCAGAATATTAGTCCTTTTTGACTAATGTTTTAGGCGGAGCTGACAGCAACTTGTGACACTGGTATTTACAAAACCAGTGATCTGAATGTGTGGACCTAAGAGAAAATACAAGTGGAAAGAACACTGGAATTAGAATCGGAAGACCCGCCTTTGAATCCTGGCCCTCCAGGGCGCCTTGGGATGTGAGGTACGTCACCCCCCCGCCCCCCGCCGCCCCAAGAACAACTTGGCTCTTGTATGAAATGAGAGGTGACAAGTCACACCCTACCTAGCTTAGTTCTGTGAGGCTCCAGTTTGGTAGGTAGGTTCTAGCACAGAGCAGACTGCAAACCACTATAAAAACTTTCAGCCAGCATTTGGAAAATCTGCGGGGCTGTCTTTAGTTGTCTCAACACTGGAGGTCGCTACTGGTACCGAGTGGGTGGTGGGGGGGGACGGGGGATGCAGGTCTCCCCACCTGGCACGGCGTGGCTCCACACGGAGGAGGGGCACCCCGTATCCCACAGGGTTTTTTCTCCCCTGCACACGACTATGGCATGTTACAATGGGTGTCCATATGGATGAAAACCTGTTCCACAAAACCTAATTCTGTTTTCTATATAAATACACGGTATTCTTTCCAGTTGTAACGTTTGGATTTTTCAAAAAAGCAGCTACCAGGAGCTCCTGTCGTGGCTCTGTGGTAAAAAAGCCAACTAGTATCCATGAGGACGTGGGTTCGATCCCTGGCCTTGCTCAGTGGGTTAAGGAGCTGGCGCTGCCCTGAGCTGTGGTGTAGGCTGTAGATGTGGCTTGGATCCCGTGTTGCTGTGGCTGTGGTATAGGCTGGCAGCTGCAGCTCCGATTTGACCCCTAGCCTGGGAATTTCCATATGGTGTGGGTGTGGCCCTAAAATGACCAAAAAAAAAAAAAGTATGCAGCTATCTTGTAAATCAAGGATAGAGGTGTTATTTTGTCTAGAACTTCACTGTTCGAAGAAATCCCATTACAAAGGGCAATGCTGCTGCTCGGGTTGACAATTACCACACACCACCCCTGGCTGCCTATCAAATTCACGGCCATTCAGCGTGTAGGTACAAGCATCTGACAGTTTCTCTGTGCCTTCTTCCGTATGGTCATCTCTACACATTGACATGATACACACCGTTTTGTTGGAAATGATTTTCCTCTTTTTCTTCTGAAGTATTACATGGGGGGGATTATGCTGATGAGTGTATACATGTAGGGAAGTTATCAGCTCTGGTCCTCATTTGAGGATAATTAAGAAAGCATGTAAAATATGCTATTAAAAAAGAAATGCTGGCGCTAATATGTGAGAACCAGTGGTGTAAGGCATTAGTAAGAGCATGCTGAGTAGATCGGCGCCCTCCTCGGGGAAGGTCATGACAGAAGGGAGTAGTTGCTTTTGTTCTGCAAGTTTCCTGCACCTCTCCTTTGCCTTAGGTCTTATTATTATATTTCTCTACTTAATAATTAGCCACTGTATCTCTTAAGAGCATTCTATTTTCCTCTAAGTATGCTTAAAAAAGTCAAATAAGGAGTTCCCGCTGTGGTACAGTGGATTAATGATCCAGTTTGTCTCTGTGGAGGCGTGGGTTCGATCCCTGGCCCGGTGTCGTGGGCTAAGGATTCAGTGTTGCTGCAGCTGTGCTGTAAGTCACAGCTCTGCCGTGGATTCAGTCTCTGGTCCGGGAACTTCCATATGCTGCAGGTGCGGCCGAAAGAGAAAAAAAAAAAGGTCAAATAAGTCAACAAATAATTATCTTTTTCCTGCAAGAGAGGCTGTATTATAGATTACAGGACTCGAAGAACAAGTCTGTACAGAAACAGGAGGAGCGTAAACCAGAAGTCTCTGTTTTACACCCAGAGAGACTTGGAGCTGTATCACATGGAGATCGATTTAATGACCTTTTTATACCCCCTGCTGATAAAACATATTAGAAAACTGAAAAGTTTCACAGTGGTAAACAGATAAAATTTCACAATGCTAAATTAGATATTAGAAATGGTGAATTAGACTCTGGATGTCCCTGTGGTCTGCAAATTTAATATGTGCCCTTAAACAAATGAAAACATTCATTAACTTGAAAAACAATTCTGTCGCCATAATCCACACTCTGTTATGTGGTGTTCTCTGCCATTCTTTGGAATTTTGTTCAAAATTCCGTGGTTCTACCTTTAGAACAAGAACAGTGGGTCTACTACTACGATGGCTGCGTAGCTGAACAGACTGGACCAGGAAAGAGGTACACCGTTTGTCGGATGTAGAGTGAAAAAGAGAACAGTGAGACTAAACTCTGACAATTTCCTGTCACTGCCCTTCACAAACGCTTTGAAACAGAGCACAGAAGACCATGCCGCGGGAGGCGGGCTATCACGGTGCCTCTGTGGTTCAAAACGGATCTCCTGGCTGAAGACCTCGAACAGCTTTTCTGGAGAGGGCGCGCAGCCAGCCTCCCAGCCCGTTCCAGGAGAACATTCTCGAAGGTGGGGGGCAGAGTAGGATGTAAGCAGCGACAATAAGTAGGCTGAGGGTATTTACTGATAACCAACCCCCAAGTTTTCTTTGGTGTATTTCTGGCTGCCGGCTATGTGAGGTCCCGTTTGGCTCGTTTGGGGTTCTGCGCTTCTCCAGGCAGTGGGTTCCTCCTTGCTGAAAGGCTCCTCAGAGAATGCAAGCTCTGGACCTGCTCCAGGCGCAGGCCGAGCTCCCGATCACAGGCCTGTTGAATGGTCTCTGTCTTCTTTATGTCCCAGTTCAGAGCAACAGCCAGTGCTTCCGGGTCTGCCTTGGCAACCAACTGCGGCAAGAATAAGAACCACTGAGAACCACCCGCTCTGCGGCTCCTGTCTTTTCCTCTGGGGGACTGAGAATCGGCAGTAGCCGCTAATGTCGTGTCTGTGCTGAAACGCCAGCTTTCCTTCGTGGTAAATAGTCACGGTCTCACCACACGACACCAACAGGAAAGGATCTCTAGAGAGCAGTTTAGGTGGGGCGACTGTAATGTCCTCCGCTCAGAGGAGATTTAGCCAAACTCAGGTTAATACAGCTTGCTTCCCTTCTAGCTACACCGAGGAAGAACTTGGGGATGGGGACAAGGATGAAGAGTAAGAAGGAGCACCCACTCATCGGGACTCTAGCTCCCTGACCTGAGAGCCTGCACTGACGATCCCTTGAGTGTGCCTTTCCTTTCCCAGGGTACTTCGTGTGTCTCCGGGGCCTGGGGGTCTTCTTAGGGCCGCGCCTGCAGCATAAGGAAGTTCCCAGGAGAGGGGTCTCATCACAGCTGGAGCTGCTGGCCTACTCCACAGCCTTGCCAGATCCATAACCCACTGAGCAAAGCCAGGGATCGAACCCGTGTCCTCAAGGTCACTAGTTGGGTTCGTTATGGCTGAGCCACAATGGGAGCTCCCCTGTGGGTCTTCTTCAACCCCCGACAGAGCCATCTCAGAAGCTCAAGTCCTGATACTCCTCCCCGTGGGGTTCAGACATTGCATTCTCTGCTTGGGAACAGCGAATAACATTTGATGATCTGAGGGAGACAGTATCCGTTTTAAGATTTAGATTAAATGAGATGTTTGCAAATGCTCTGCATGTAACAGGCAAATTGGCAGCAATGATTCAGGGTCTGCAGAGGTTGAAAAAAAACCCGATACAAGCCTCTCCCTGTACGGGTCAAGGTCCCTGGAGCTCGCCCACCTCCAGATCCTGATTAGACAAACTCAGCTCTGGCGCGGGCTTCTCCTTCAGCGCCATAAGGACCCGTCTCGAGAGCGCAATTTCGGAGGCGCTCTCTCTGATGCCCGAGTCGACTGCATCCCTCTCGTCACTGAAACCGTCTCCGGACTCTGCAAAGCAGACGTGGGACGGGGATCAGCACACCACGTGCTCATATGGCCTCGCCAACACCAGCCAGAACGCTGAGTGGGGCGGACGGAAGCCTGTCATTTCAAGAGGCCAGCAGCCGCGGCTTCCCTGGCTTTGACCGCAAGCCGAGCGGCCGGCTCTCTCTGCAGGAAAGGCTCTTCTGAGTTCTCAGGGTAACCCCCTCCCCCAGCCACAGAATCCTACCTTGCTGCTTCGACAAGACGCTGCCCTCCTTCTCCAAAGCCTGCAGGTAAAGCTGCAAGAGCTGCCTGGACTGACGGGCTTCCTCTCTCTGGTCGAGTACCTGCTGGAGGGTGTTCTGGAGCCCCTGGACTGCGACGCGGCTTTGGCGCAGCTCCTCGGCCAGCTCTGAACACGGAACATCGATGAGCATCTGACAAACGGATAGGGACTTCAGAAACGGAAAATCCTGACGTTATAGCCCTCGAACACATTAGTGTCAGTGACCCGTTTCATCCAGTTCCCCAGGCTACCTGATACGGCTGCCTGAGAGTCAGGAGAGAGACATGCCGTTTTCTGTTTCCCTCTAGTGAAAAAAACAAGGAAAACGATGCCTCGGTGCCTTAGTGAAAACGAAGTGCTGATGTTAAAAGCGCCCCGCGCACCGTGCGGGACACAGGGAGGAGGCACGTACAGGATCACCGCCCGCTGAATCAACACGGGGCTGTTTTAAGCAGAAGTTTTTCTAATGACTTTAACCTTAAATGTTATTATTCTACATGTTTGTACCTTTTGTCCCCCCCCCCCTTTTTTGGCCACGCAGCAACACTTGGAGTTCTGAGGCCAGGGCACAGATATGAGCCGCAGGTGAGGCTATGCCGGATCCTTAACCCACTGTGCTGGGTCAGGGATCAAACCTGCACCCCAGTGCTCCAGAGACACGCAGTCCCTTTGTGCCACAGTGGGAACTCCCATGTTTGAACTTTGAAATACTGTTTTTATTTATTTATTTTTTTGTTGCACCTGTGGCATATAAAAGTTCTGGGGCCAGGAATCGAACCTGCACCAAAGTCGTGACTCAAGCTGCTGAAGCAATACCGACAGATCCTTGACCCACTGTGCCACAAGAAAACTCCTAAAAGACTACTTTAAAAATATAAACTACTCCGCTTTTTTTTCTTCTTCCCTTTTTTTTTGGTCTTTTTGCCTTATCTAGGGCTGCACCCGCGGCATATGGAGGTTCCCAGGCTAGGGGTCTAAAAGGAGCTGTAGTTGCTGGCTTTCACCACAGCCACAGCAACGCGGGATCCGAGCCGCGTCTGCAACCTACACCACAGCTCACGGCAACGCCGGATCCTTAACCCACTGAGTAAGGCCAGGGATCAAACACGCAACCTCACGGTTCCCAGTCGGATTCGTTAACCACTAAGCCACAACGGGAACTCCTCTTCTTCCTTTTTTGGCTGCCCCAGTGGCATATGGAGCTCCTGGGTTGCAGCTGTGACCTATGCTGCAGCTGTGACAACACTGGATCCTTTAACCCACTGCACCAGGCCAGGGATGGAACCTGTGTCCTGGTACTGCAGAGACACCCCTGATCCCATTGTGCCACAGCAGGAGCTCCTATACTCAGCTCTTAAGTAACATGTTCAGTGTGTGAAATAAAGGAGACCTCACTAATCCTTTCCTAAATCTTATGAAGGCTCCACCTTTTGGCATATACAGCGCTAGACTAAAAAGTTTCCTAAGAGAAAGATCAAACTGTTGAAATTCTTGAAGGATAAATCTAACTTCAGGTGCAGGTTAGAATCACCAGGAGCTTAACAAAGCTTGCATTTCTCGAGCATTTACTCGAGTACCAGTGAGAAAAGAGATGTAAAACTTGACGGAAAGTGACAAGGAGGGCTGCTCTAGATTGGGAAAGGCCACTTTGAGGAGGTGACTCTAAGTTTTCTTTAACTTTCATATTGCACATTTGTTTTTTTTCTGTCTTTTTAGGGCCATAGCCGTGGCATATGGAGGTTCCCAGGCTAGGGGTCAAATCGGAGCTATAGCCATTGGCCTACGCCACAGCCACAGCCATTCCAGATCCGAGACACATCTGTGACCTACACCACAGCTCACATCAACAGGGGATCCTTAATCCACTGAGCGAAGCCAAGGATCGAACCTGTGTCCTCACGGATGCCAGTGAGATTCGTTTCCACTGAGCCACGATGGGAACTCCCAGTTGCACCAATTTTTGAACAAGCGGTTTTCACATACATTCATAAGGTTCACAGTTTAAGAGGTACAAACTTTATGACGTAAGTGCTAGTATCACCAGCACTGCACAGATGAGGAAGAGGCGGGAGAGGTTAGTAACCTCGCAGGGAGTGGTCAGTCATAGTTCTACGCAGGACCCTGCGTAATTGCCCCCTGTGCCCTCCCCTGCCCTCCCATCTGCCCTCACTCTCTCTACCTGCTGCACAGCCAGCCTCTGCAAGCTCCCATCCTGAGCTTCCCTGTGCAGCCAGCTGCCAGGGCTTGGCGCACTCAGATTCCGGCGTCCCTATTTTAGTTAAGGACTATTATGCTCCTTGTTCTAAAGGCGTCGCGATACGCGAGTCTGGGATAAGAGGTCTCAGGACCCCGTTTCTGTTTCTTAAAGAAAGAAAAAAATCAGGCTTGCTCCTGCCTCCCCTCTGCTTGGAACGCCCTGACCCCAACCCTTCGACGGCAGGCTTCCTCTCGTCCTTCACCGTCCTTCAGTGTCACCTCATGGCACCAGCCAATGTTTCTCAAGTAAACTTCTTCTTTGGGTAGATTTTTTTTTTTTTTTTTGCCTTTATGTAGAGCTGCACCCGTGGCATATGGAGGTTCCCAGGCTAGGGGCTGAACTGGAGCTACAGCTGGCGGCCTACACCACAGCTTACAGCAACGCCAGATCCTTAACCTCACTGAGTGAGGCCAGGGATCGAACCCGCATCCTCATGGTTCCTAGTGGGATTCATTTCTGCTGCGCCACGACGGAAACTCAATTAAATATGTACGAGTTTATTTTATGCACAAGCATGTGTGCAAAATGTAATATGCATTATTCCTTTCTATGGCTGAATAACAGATTGCACTGTTTGGCTCTACCACATTTTATTTATCTACCAGTTGATAGACATTTCGGGAGTTTTAACTTTTTGGCTACCTGTATATACCTCTATACCTCTTGGATTTTGAACCACATGAAAGTGTTAGTACCATTTATTCAAAATAACTATACAAGTTTTAAAAATAACCCAAAGGTCACCTCCTTTCAGGGGCCTTCCTTCGCCTCTCAGTCCAGAGCAGCCCATCAGTCTGGGCACAGTGCCCTGTCGGATATGCTCCTCGTTTTATCTGCCTCCTTCCACCAGAATGTGGGTTCTGTCAGAGCAGGGACCATGTCTGGCTCGCTCACCGTTGTGCACGGAACCAAGCCAGGCCGAGGGCAGAGGCTCAATGAATACTTTTTAAAATTAACACGTACTGGAAGTTCCCACTGTGGTACAGCGGAAATGAATCCGACTAGTATCCATGAGGACACGGGTTTGATCCCTGGCCTCACTCAGTGGGCTGGGGAGCCGGTGCTTCCCTGAGCTGCGGTGTAGGTCACAGACGTGGCTTGGATCTGGCGTTGCTATGGCTGTGGTGTAGGCCAGCAGTTGCAGCTCTGATTCAACCCCTAGCCTGGGAACCTCCATATATTGCAAGTATGGCCCTAAAAAGCAAAAAATTAAAAAAAAAAAAACACATATTCTTTTTATCTTGATGTTACTGGCGAGGAAGTATAAGCAGAGAAGCTAAGTTACTGGCTCAGAGTCACAGGGAGGAGCTAGAGTCAACCCCGCTGCTCCAACTCCACAGTCTCGGGCAGGACAGACTCCATCCACCCTGTGGGCCCACAAACGTCTGGGAGGGGCCTTGGCATTTGTATTTTCTTTATTTTTTTGGCTGAACTCGCGGCACATGAAGTTCCCAGGCCAGGGACTGAGTCCGTGCTGCAGCTGCGACCTGTGCCACAGCTGTGGCAGTGCTGGATCCTTTCCCTGCTGTGCCACGACAGGAACTCCCCGGCATCTGCATTTTTGTTTTTATTTTAAAAATTTTTAAATTTTTTTGTTTTTTGTCGTTTTAAGGGCCGCACCCATGGCATGTGGAGATTCCCAGGCTAGGGGTCAAATTGGAGCTACAGCTGCCGGCCTACGCCACAGCTCACGGCAATGCCAGATCCTTAACCCACTGAGCGAGGCCAGGGATCGAACCCGCAACCTCATGGTTCCTAGTCGGATTCGTTTCCACTGAGCCACGACGGGAACTCCCTGGCATCTGCCTTTTTAAAAAGCTCCACTGGTGGTTGTGATGCAGGGTGAGGGGTGAAAAATTCCTCCTCTAGGTGAAAGAATTAGAAAATGAAGAACCTTGCTTGTCAGCTAAGAATTATTTAAAAATTATGAAATAATGGAATTATTATGGCAAGAAGCATGGAAACCAAGGGGCGGGGGGCCCCCGAGGACAGGTGACTGTGACTGCAGGCTGCTCGGGAGGCTTACCTGGAGGTCCTCCTCGGACAGGAGGATGATGCTGGACAGGTCTTCTTTCAGCTGCCTGGCGATGTTTTTCCACTTCAACCCTGCCCCGCTGTCTGTTTCATCTCTATCAGTGGACTCCTGGGCAATCCAAGCTGTCCCTCCATCTGATACATGGAGAAAATGCCAGTCCGAGTGGGGTTAACCTGAAGGCTGTTTTCATTTGCTCCCCCAACACAGACCCTGAGGACGTCTGCCCATCCTCTGACCGACCGTTCAGCACTGCTTCAACGGTGGAAGAAGCACTTTTTCTCAGGGGTTCACGAGAAAGCTGACTTCCCTCCAGACTTTAGTTTTCCCCTCTTACTCCATCTTTAATTTATGTCTGTGGGGAACTGCTCTGTGTTGTTTCATGGACAGAAGCCACTTACATCCAATGTATGGCCATGTATACCCAGCGTACCCCCACACTTTGCCTTAGGTTAGTTTTCGTGTTGCTGGGTGTGCTGTTTCTTATACACATTCAACCTCACCAGCACTTCCGCACTTGAGATGGATCTTATCCTTGACCAGAGGAGCTGCAGCCATGTTTCCTATCCTTAGGGTCTGAGGATAAATGTGGCTGGGACAGCCATTGCCGAAGGGTGATGTCCTCACTTTAGTGGCCTGGGGACTTTCCTGAAGGCACTTCTTCAGCTATTTGATCCTTACTTACCAATATTAGTTCCCTTTGTATCTCCAGTGATGATGATGGTGAGAGAAAACATTTATGGAGATCTTACTGTATGCCAGGTAAGATCTAAATGCTTTCTACTGGTGGCTCTCAACTGAGAGTGATTTAGTGCCCCCCACCAAGACATTTGACAACGTCTGGAGGCATTTCTGGTCGTCACAACTGGGGTGAGGAGATGCTACTGGTATCTAGTAGGTGGAGGCCAGCGATGCTGCTAAACATCCAACGATGCAGAGGACAGTACCCCCACAACAAAGAATTAATTCTCTGTCCCAGGTGTCAATGGTATTGTTGAGAAACCCTGGTTTGATATGTATTATGTTGTAGTAAACTTACAACAATCCTAGGAGGCAGGCACTATTAATTATTATTTCAATAAGGAGCGAAGGAGTTAAGACAATCTGCTCAAGGTCATAAGGCTATTAAATGGCAGAGCCAGGATTCAGACCAGACAGTGCGACCCCCTCTGGGGCACTGCCTTGCTTCATTTCAGTTTCTGTCTGTCTGTGAGTTATTTGAGAACTGAGCCCATCTCATTCATCTTCACTCCCAGACGAAGCACCACTTCTGGCATACAGGAGGTGCTCAGTAAGCGCTGGCTGCGTAATGCTTAAACAGCCAGCCAAATAGCAACCAGGTACCCATGCAATAAGAATCATGATGGATAGTATATTTTCTATATGGCCAGCATTTCTTACCCGAATTGTTGTACGCCCACTTCTCATTACCAGCCAAAGCCACAAACTTCGTATTGGCAGGAAGACACAGGAAATAATCGTCATCATCCACTATGGTTCCATCCTCTGCCAGGACCAGGGTGACGGGTGCCAGGGACTTATCAATGGCCAGAATGTCACAGGCTGAGAGGAATGAAATATTTGGCAATTGAAAAGTATCCATAGGGAAATTACATCTGTTCTTGCACTCTCAATATGTGTGCCCCCAGAGCCTAGAAAAATTCCGGGTAGGTAGTAATAACTACAACGACTACCACCACCACTAATAAACACGCCTGGTACTGTTCTAAGTGCTTTTCATATACAGCATTTCACCTCATAACAATCCTCTTTGGTAGATACTGTTGTTATTCCCATTTTACAGATGTCAAACCCAAGGCTCAGAGAGGTTAAGTAACTTGACCAAGGTCACACAGTAAGTGGCAGAGCTGGGGATGAAACCTACACAGTCTGGCTCTTGAAAATGTTTTTCCTCTACCTCTTCTACACTCACATTAGGAGGTACTTGAGTCAACAAACAAATCAAAATCTGATTCGATTCCTTGAGAACAAGCAGCCTTTCATCCATTTCCTCAGCGGTCTACTTAAATTCTCCTATGTGTCAAACATCAAAAAGAAAAAAAGGAAAATTTTTGTTTGTTTGTTTGCTTTTTAGGACCACACCCGCAGCATATGGAAGTTCCCAGGCTAGGGATCGAATTGGAGCTACAGCTGCCGGGCTATACCACAGCCACAGCAACTCAGGATCAGACCTGCATCTGTGACCTACACCACAGCTCACAGCAACGCTGGGTCCCCAGCCCACTGAGTGAGGCCAGGGATTGAACCCACATCCTCATGGATCCTAGTCAGGTTTGTTACCACTAAGCCATCATGGGAACTACAAGAAAATTTTTAAAAAGAAGGGAAAAATACTTTACGTTCTCTGCAGTATCTTCCTTTGCAGACTTACTAATCTATAGGAGAGTATAAGAGAAGCAGAAGGCAGAAGTGTGTAATTGCAGGTTTTTATCTTTATGGTCACTGTGAAAGAGGCTTTGTCCAGGGCAGGTGTGTACCATGCCAATAAGGGATGTCAATGCCTAAAATGTTAACGGGACGAGGGTATGCAGAGAAAGAGCCAGGAGACTACAAAAATCATTGGGCGATGTTCTACCCCCTCCCCCCCAAACAGAACAGCAAACCTTGTGTAAGCTGAGCTCCAAAAACAAAAATGCTTACACAGGCCTCTGTGCCAAGTGCATCCAGTCACTGCACTGAAGGGGCACTAAAATTTAAGTACCCTCATGCCAAGAAAAAATACGCAAACACTTAAATGGCAAAAGCCATGTCACCAAAGCATTTACAGTGCTTTGGCTGTTCCTGGGTCTCTGAAAGACTTCTGTCTGATATCTCCTGGGGCTTGGTGACTCTGGGAGGAGGCACTGAACACTCTGACACACACCTCAACTATATGCCCGGGGATGACTCACACGTTTAGCATACAGAATTTACCTGAGTAAACAATTTATCTCTAGGAGTTCCCGTCGTAGCTCAGTGGTTAACGAATCCGACTAGGAACAATGAGGTTGCAGGTTCCATCCCTGGCCTTGCTCAGTGGATTAAAGATCCGGCGTTGCCGTGAGCTGTGGTGTAGGTCACAGAGGTGAGTCGGATCCTGTGTTGCTGTGGCTCTGGCGTAGGCTGGCGGCTACAGCTCCGATTAGACCCCTAGCCTGGGAACCTCCATATGCTGCAAGTGCGGTCCTAGAAAAGACAAACCCAAAAAACAAAAAACAATTTATCTCTACAGGCTACTACCTTGTACATCATTTAAATATGCCATCTCCTTGAGAGTCCCAAGAATCCTGTGAAGCAGGGCTGTAAATACACCCAGTTTGCCAAAGAGAAAAACTGGGGATCGAGAGATGATTAAGCGCAAGGTCAGGCAGCTAGTAACAGTACGGGGCTCAGGATTTGTGAACTCGGTCACTCAGAGCAAAAGTTCCTTGTCTAGACTTCCCGAATGGTCGGTAGCAGCTCCCTCTTAACCGCACAAGTACCTGCCAGAGCTGACTCTGGAAACCCGCCCCGACGCCGACTCTGGCTTAGCTGGGGGTCCCCGTATCATCCTAGGGAACCCAGGGACACACTTGCCCGGGTTTGACCCAAAATCTGAGTCGTCTGAGGCAATTGTTAGAGCACTCCTTTCTTCACGGACCACACTTGAGTCCGTCTTAATTTGCACACTGCTTTCTATCTGCCTTTCCATCATATGAATCTCATACAAAATAAAGTTACAACTCTATAAACGCTTTGAAATTGATTAAGTCGCTATACCCACGCGCCTCATCTCTGTCCCTGGGCCCCACTCAAGCTACAAGAATCCCCCAGTCGCCTCTTCTGACCTCGCCTGGCTCCGCCAGTCATCCTCACCCCGTCCCGGCTCCCTTCAGCTCGGGCCCCGGCCCCTCATGCCCTCGCCCCGGTCCCGTGCCAACCCTTGTTCCTCAGCTCCTCGAGGCAGCAGGCTGCCACGCCGTACTGTTCCCGGCTGTGGTTGCGGCGCAGCAGACACTGCTTTAGAGCCCGGATCTCCCCAGGCTCCGCAGCCCCGGGGCTGCCGGCCACTTCCATCCTCTTCGGGGTGGGACCTGACACACGCCGACAGGTCAGGAAGGCTGGGCGCACAGGAGGCCTTCCCCACCCCCGCTCTCCCGGGGCATGCCGGGAGGTGTAGTTCTCTCTGTAGGAAATCACGCGTGGGACCAAGGCACGCTGGGAGTTGTAGTTCCAGTTGCAGCTAATCAAGTTCGGCCCCGCGGAACTTTTAGTTTCGTTACTTAACGCAATTCAGCCCCGGAGATTTTTTTTTTTTTCCTGCTTTGTATTTAGGAGTTGAGTTCAGGCGTTCAAAATGAGGCCAATAGGGATTTATTTTACATTATGAAGGACACACACGTATACGCCCTTGGAACTGTTAGAGCACTCCTTTCTGCATGTATAGATGCGTGCTGTTTTTGCTTACGTAAAACAGTGGCAATCATTCTACTGTGTTAATTTGTTTTCCCTTTCCAACCTGAAAAGATCTATTAAATGTCCCAACCTTCATGGTGATCTGAAGGAAGTCAGTTATAAAAAGTGACGATGAGTGTAGTTTTCAGTCTTGCTGAAAACATAACAGAGAAGCATAAGAAACTTGCACATTTTCACTCATTCGATTACCTGTTTCAAGTGTACAAATTGGTTTGGGACCACTAAACGAAGTGCTTGAATAACTAGATTAAAAATTAAAGTCTCGGAGTTCCCGTCGCAGCGTAGCGGAAACGAATCCCACTAGGAACCATGAGATTGCGGGTTCGATCCCTGGCCTTGCTCAGTGGGTTAAGAATTCGGCGTTGCAGTGAGCTGTGGTGTAGGTCACAGACGTGGCTCGCATCTGGCGTTGCTGCGGCTCTGGCGTAGGCCGGCGGCTATAGCTCTGATTAGACCCCTAGCCTGGGAACCTCCATATGCCCTAGTGTGCGGCCATAACAAGGACAAACAAAACAAAACAAAATTAAAGTCTCAAAAAAATCAGAGAGAAAAGGGGAAATGCAAACCACGTCATTGTTTGAAATTTGCCCAGATGCTGTTTGACAACATAGTTTGTACTTGTTCTAATACTGCTATTTACAGAGAGGTCTGTGTTTTTCTCCCCTGAAAAACTAGCATTTAAGATTAAAATAATAAAAAAAATTACAAAAAATTTCCTTTCTTAAAATGGGGGGTAATTTATATAAACAGGGAATAATTATCAACTCACAGTTATTCAGGATTGATCTCTTTCATATTTTGTTTATTATAGGAAATCAGATATTATCTCACAAGAAAAAGACATTTAAAACAGCCTTTGGAGGAATTGTTAACTTAGAGGCAACGGTTTTGAATACTCCATCATTGATCAAAACACAACTGCAATATGAACTGATATATAATTCTAATGTATGCAACGCTTTCGTGTAATTTCAAAATTAGCTTAAAATTTAACAACTCAACTGCTATAAAGTAATAACGGTTAGAAGCCCCTCCTCTCTAAAAAGCCCTCTCTTCGGAGTTCCCTTAATAGACCCGCACACCATTATCAGACTCCTATCTCCGATGTTGTAATTGCGGGTGGGGTGTGGTGTGTGCGTGTGTGCGTGTGTGCGTGTGTGTGTGTGTGTGTGTGTGTGTATTTGGCCTGGAGCAGGGGCTGAGTCTTGCATCTTTTCATCTCCAGCGTCTACCAAAGTGCCTGGCAAATAATAGGTACCCAGTAAACTGAATTAAACTATCTATTAATTAATTTCCAACTTTCTTCACATTCATTCAGTTATTACTTAGCTCATCCTTACATGTGTCCATGACACTGTGGGGATGGACAGAGATTTAACTTAATAAGAATAATACACATAAAAGAATGCAAAAAGGACAGACTTCGGTCTTCTTGGAAGGCAGAGACCTAATGGAAATTGTGCGCGGTGACCTAGACATAGCTGTACCCCGTTCCTCTTCGGAGTGGCCCCATCGACAGCTCAGTTCCGGCTACTTTAGTCTGGGCCAGAGAGCGAGAGCGAAGGCTCTTGGGAGGGGCCTCGCCCAGCGGCGATAGATTAGTCAGGCCTCAAAAGATGGCGTCCTCGGAGCAGGCAGAGCAGCCGAGCCAGGTAAGGGGAGTGGGATTGCTCTGCTGTGATAGCGACCCCGGCTGGAGGGGGCGCTTGGCGGATGGCTGGGAGTGGGGTGGGGACCTTGTGGCTCCGAAGCCGGGGACCGCGACCTCTTGCCCCCTTCGGGGCCCCGCCCCTCCCCAGGTCCTCACTGCCTGGCCCCTCCCCTGGTGACCCCTCTTTGACCACATTACCGAGCCAGAGCTCGGGGGGGGGGGGCGGCCCGCGGGCCCCCACTTCCCGCCTGCAGGTCTCTCGGGTCCCACTTGAGCTTGGCCGGGACAATGGCGGGACCCCTGAAAAGCCCCCTAACCTTGAGCTGCCAGGGTCTCTGCTTGAGGAGAGGGGTGAGAGGCTGGATCCGTTTCTTTTCCTCTGGGGCAGGGCCTGTCTCCATCAGGGTTCCCACTGTCCCGCAGCCTCAGCCTCCTGAGTGGCCCCGCTGCCAGCCTCTTCGTCGTTAGTCACCTTTGCGCTTCCCCTGCCAAGTTGGAGGGTTGGAAATATACTTGGACCCTCTCAGTGCGTTGGTAGGAAGGGGAATCGCTGTAAACAACAGACGCCACCGAGCTTTTGGCTAACGATCCGTCCTTGCTTCCCAGAGCTTTTCTCGGCCATGGGCTCTAGTTATTCAGCCACAGATTAAGCCAAATCCCACTTCAGTCAGGGGACTATGAGGTCCCATGTCAGGAAGCAGTGGATGATAAGGCCTCTGAAGGTGTTTGTAGTACAAAGGTGGGGTGAACTGAGATGAGGTGGATGAGGGTAAGCGGTACCTTACAATTAATGTGTGTGTTCTCATGCCCAGAACCAATTACGATTATTATGTCGTTTAATGCTCATTACAGCCTGTATGAAGAACAGGCCATTTTTTTAGGGTATGTAACGTGCCCCAAATCATGTGTCTGATTAAGCCTGGATTTGAACCTGGATGTGTTCAACTCCACTACCTGGAGCCCTATACGTGTTTGTTTAGTTAGGAGCAGACAGAGGAGGAAGAAAGTGGTGTCAACCTGGGCCTCATCACGTTTCATTTTCAAGTCCTAATCAACTGATTGCCCATTTCTCCTGTAAAGCAGAGTGGAACCGAAAGAACTCTGGATATTTTCCCCAAACCTGGTTTATATGGGAGAAGAACACTTCACACTTGTGGGACTGAGCCAGCATTCGGCCTCTCCTAGAAATTTGTTAGTTGGCCTCGTGGCATCAGTCTCTCATTTTGAAAGATTAAGGATAAATAACTGACTCTTTCTTCTTTGAAAGGCAATGTTGAGTGGTGGTTAAAAGTGTGGACTCTGGAAGTTCCCTTGTGGCTCAGCAGGTTAAGGATCCAGTGCTGTCATTGCTGTGGCTCTGGTTACAGCTGTGGCTCGGATTCCATTCCTAGCCTGGGAACTTCTACATGCCACAGGTGCAGCCAAAAAAAAAAAAAAAGAGTATGGGCTCTGAAGCCATCCCCACTGGCCTAGAATCCTAGCTCCAGCACTTACCAGCTGTGTGATCTTGGACAAGTTACTCCTCTAGCCTCATTTTCCCCACCTTCAAAATCGGAATAATAGTTCCTATCTCATAGCATTGTTCTGAGGATTAAATGAATTATTTTAGAACTGTGCCTGCCATAGTGTGTTATCTGTTATTCCATTCAATAAACTCACAAACCATCTAAGCCTTTCCACAGTTCCTATTATGACCTCTTTTGGTGTATAATTTTTCATATGTTGACCACCAGTCCACTAAAGTTGGTCTTTTATTTGCTTCAAAGTAATTTACTTGAAATTTAAAGGAACCCCTTGAATGATGGTGTTTATCCAGCTGTCCTTTGTGATTTTTAGATTTCAGTGATGAAATTGCTTTCTCATAATGGTATATAGTCTTTTTAGTCTGTCTTCAAAACAGTCTGTTGGAATTACATTTATTGCTTCATATTCTTGTTCTGTTTGCCCCATTTACTCTATTTTGCATGGCCCATCTCTTATCAAAGTCCCTTCTAGTCCGTATATCTTATGGCCCATAGCAACAGGAAATGTTATCTATTTCTGTATTTTTTTTTTGTCTTTAATGAAGGGCAGAGGCACAGTTCAGTACTGAGAATTGTTACAGAACGTAGATTTTGAAGCTGTTCAGATTCACTGGATATAGTAAATTTTGGACCGAGAAAACACAGAAAGCAGGGAAGTGAGAAGAGCACGGCAAAGACAATATGGAGTGGAAGAACATGGCCTTACATTCTGACAGATTTGGAACTCCAGCACTTAATCACTGCTGGACTTGTCAGTCCACCTCTCTGAGCCTCAGTTTTCTTTGTAAAAAAGGAGTAATCATAATCACCCTAGAGGGTTGACTGAAAGCACAGGTGTTAAGAGCATGTGCTGCATATTAAGTGCTCAGAGTGAATGTTAGTTGATCCTTCTCCAAATCTGTGTATGCAGTTTTGGAAAATTTCTGAACTCTTGAATAACAATGTTCAAACAAGATAGTTTGCCCCTCACTCTGTTTTGGAAAGTTTCTAACCAATAGAAAAGTTGAAAGAATAATACAGACAACTCCTGTAAAACAGCTGTAAAAACTTCATCACGATACACTGTTTACATATTGCTGATTTTGCTTTATCTCAGTCTCTGTCTCTATTTTTTGTTTTGTTTTGAAGGATTTTATATATATATATATATATATATATATATTTTTTTTTTAGTCAAGAGGTGAGCCATACAGAATAATGTAAACAGAGCAAGACTATGAAGCAATAGGAGCCCAGTATGACCACTTGCCTCCTCAAAGACAAATGGACATCACAATCTTACATACTGCAACCACATACATGTAATTTACATGCATTCTGTCACCTTAATCATACTGTTGGCCAGAAGCAAGTCACAGTTCCCTCCCACACTCAAGGTGACAACACAAGGGCGCGAACACCAGGAGGTGTGGATCATGGGAGTCACCTTAGAGTTTCTTCCCCACATGATTGGTTCTAGTTTGGGGCTACTGTAAATATTCATGTGTGTTTGTAAAGACATGCTTTCGTTTTTCTTGGTCAACACCTACTAGTTGGTGTCACGATTTCTGGGTCACATGATAAGTGTATTTTTAAGTCTATAATAAATTGTTGTGTTTTGCAAAGTTGTGTTTTTCATTCCACCAGCAGTGTATGCACATTCCAGCTGCCCCACATTCATATCATCACTTGGTATTGTCTGTTTCAATTTTAGCCATTCTAGTGAGTTTGTAGTGGTATTTCATTGTGGTTTTAATTTACATTTCTGTGATGACAGATACCATTAAGCATCTTTCATGTGCTTATTGGTAAAGGCTGAGGTTTATTTTTTTCCCTACATACAGATATCAGTTGTTCCAGCATCATTTGTTGAATAGATTACCCTTCCTCCTTTGAATTATCTTGCCATTTTTGTCAAAAATTAAAAATTATTGGGAGTTTCATTGTGGCTCTGCAAGTTAAGGATATGACATTGTCTCTGAAGGATGTGTGTTTGATCCCTGGCCTGGCTCAGTGGGTTAAGGATCTGGCATTGCCATAAGCTGTGAAGTAGGCCACAGCTGCATCTCCAATTTGACTCTTAGCCTGGGAATCTTACATATGCCACAGGTGGGGCTGTAACAACCACAGCAAAAGTGATTATAATAGGTCAGATTCTGGACTTTCTTTTGTTCCATTGATCTATATATTTCTCGTAATGCAAATGAAATACAATTGACTTTTTTTTTTTGTCTTTTTGCCTTTTATGTAGAGCCACACCCATGGCATATGAAGGTTCCCAGGCTAGGGGTCTAACAGGAGCTGTAGCTGCCGGCCTACGCCAGAGCCACAGCAACGCGGGATCCGATCCGCGTCTGCAACCTTCACCACAGCTCACGGCAACGCCGGATCCTTAACCACTGAGCAATGCCAGGGATCGAACCCGTAACCTCATGGTTCTTAGTCGGATTCGTTAACCACTGAGCCACGAAGGGAACTCCACAATTGACTTTTAACAGTACAGATTTGAACTGCATGGGCCCACGTATAATCGATTTTTTAAAAAAAAAATAAGTAGTTACTACAGTACTACACAATTTGTTGTTGGTTGAATCCATGGACGTAGAGGGCTAACTGTAAAGTTATATATGGATTTTTGACTGCATGGAAGGTCGGCGTGCTTAATCTCTGTGTTGTTCAAGGGTCAACTATTCTGTTTTGATGGCTGTACCTTTATAGTAAATCTTGAAATCAGGTAGTGTAAAGTATTCTGACTTTATTGTTTTTCAAAATCGTTTTAGCTTTGGTCCATTGCATCTCTATTTAAATTTTAGAATCAGTTTATCACAAAAGCTTGCTGGGATTTTTACTGGGATTATGTGGGAACTGTAGATCAATTGACATCTTAACAATATTGATCTTCTAATTCCGTAACATAATATATATTTTCATTTAGGTCTTTGATTTTTCTCAGTAGTATTTTATAATTTTGAGTGTATAGGTCATTTACACATTCTGTTAAATGTCTCATATTTTTGCTTGCTATTGTATCTGTGGATTTAACGTTTAAATTTCATTTTTAATTTTTCAGTGCTAATTTTCAGTGTATAGAAACAAAACGGTCTGATATGTTGGCCTTGTATCTGCAACCTTGTTAAGCTCTTTTATAATTCTAATGTTTTTTTGGAAGATTGCTTGTTATTTCTCTGTAGATGATCATGTCATCTGCAAGTAAAGAAAACTTTGCTTCTTGCTTTCCAATTTATATGCCCTTTGTTTTACTGACTTTATTGCACTGTTTAGGACTTCTAGTGCAATGCTGAAAGAAATGTTGAGAGTAGACATTCTTGCCTTATTCCATATCTTAGGGGAAATATTTGCATTCAGTCTTTCACATTTAAATGTGATGTTAGCTATAGGTTTTTTGAAGGTCCCCTTTATCTAGTGGAGGGGATTCAACTGTAACTCGCTGTTTTTTTTGAATCATACATGTTTTGAATGTTGTCAGATGCTTTTTTTTGCTATCTGTCGAGTTGATTCTATTGTTTTCCTCCTTTATTCTGTTAATATGATTTATATTGATTTTTCAAGTGTTAGGCTAATCTTGCGTATGTTGGATAAATTCCACTTGGTCATGGAGTATTACCCTTTTTATATAGTGCTGGATTTGATTTGGCAATATTTTGTTAAGGAGTTTTACATTTATGTTTACAAGGGATCTTGACTTACAGTTTGTGTGTGTTCTCTCAGAAAAAGTTGAGAATTTTTAACTTTTTTTCCTACTTTCAGAAATAGTTTATATGAGAGTGTTTTTTTATTTGTTTGTTTCTTTTTAGGACCACACCGGCAACATATGGAAGCTCCCAGGCTAGGGGCGGAATGAGAGCCTCAGCTGCCGGCCACAGCCACAGCAATGTGGGATCCAAGCCAGAGTCCGTGATGTACTCCACAGCTCATGGCGGCAACGCTGGATCCTTAACTCACTGAGCAAGGCCAGGGATTGAACCCACGTCCTCATGGATACTAGTCAGGTTTGTTACTGCTGAGCCACAATGGGAACTTCCTGAGACTGGTGCTTTTTTTTAAGTGTTCAGTAGAAATCACCAGTGTGGCCACTTGGGCCTAGAGTTTTATTTTTGAATTTTAGTTATAAACTTATTTTTTTTTTAAATTAAGTATTTTAAAATTATGTTTTAATTTATTTAATTATAGATTTAAAGTTTTTAAATTTTCTTTTTTTTTCCCTCTTTTTTTTGGCCATGCCTGCGGCATGTGGAAGTTCTCGGGCCAGGGATGGAACCTGTGCCACAGCAGTGACTATGCTGGATCCTTAACCTGCTAGGCCACCAGGATATTCCTTTTCTGTTTTTTTCTAAGACCAACTTTGGCTTATTGTGTCTCAAGGAATTTGCTGTTATTTCAGTTGTCACATGAGTTATTTTTAAAGTTTCTGTTAATATTTTCACATCTTTTGTTTTATTTAAAAAAATTCAGAAGTTCCTGGGTCAGGGATGGAACCCGTGCCTCAGCAGTAACCAGAGCCATAGCAGTGGCAACGCCGGATCCTTAACCCGTTGAGTCACCGTGGAACTCCTTCCCTTATCTTTCAAATGTCTGTAAATTATTCAGTGATTTCCTCTTTTTCATTTCTAGTGCTGGATGTTAGTGTCTTCTCGCGCGCTCTCTCTTTTTTTTTCTTTTTTTTAGGGCCACACTCCCGACATATGGAAGTTTCCCAGGCTAGGGGTCCAATTGGAGCTACAGCTGCCGGCCTGCACCACAGCCACAGCAATGCAGGCTCTGAGCCATGTCTGCGACCTACACCACAGCTCACGGCCACGCTGGATCCTTAATCCACTGAGCAAGGCCAGGGGTCGAACCCGCAACCTCATGGTTCCTAGTTGGATTTGTTTCCGCTGAGCCATGACGGGAACTCTTTTTTTTTTTTTCTGTCTGTCTAGCTACAGATTATAAATCTTAATAATCTTAAGTAAACCAGTTTTTATTGATTTTCCTCTGTAAGTTTCAAATTTTATTTCTTTCTCTTTACTTTGAGTTTCATTTGTTCTGATTTTTCTAGCTTCTTTTCTAAATCACTAAAATTCTTCAAAGCACTGCTTTAGTTGCATTGCCCAAATTTAGATGTGTTGTCTTGCTATTTTCATTCCATTCATAATATTTTCTTATTTCCCCTGGTATTTCTTCTTTGACTCGTAGATTACATAGAAGTCTGTTTAATTTCCAAACACTTGAAATTTTTCCAGATTTTTTCCTGTAATTTCTAGTTTAATCCTGTTGTGATCAGAGAACATATTCTATATGATTTCAAGTCTTATACATTTGTTTTATGGCCTGTGTTGAGTGTTCCTTATGAACTAGAAAATACAGTTTACCCTTGAACAATACAGGTTTGAACTGTGTAGGTCTGGTTACAAATTTTTTTTTCAATAATACGTGCCTCTCAGTACTATACTGTTTGCAGTTGGTTGACTGCATGTTTGCATGGGGAGCCTTGGATATGGAAGGTGGACTGTAAAGTTATGCAGACTTCTGACTCGTGGTGGGGGGTGTTGCTTCCCTGCACTGCCTTGTTCAAGGGTCAACTCTAATGCATGTTCTGCTGCTGTTGGGAAGTGTTCTGCAAATGTCATTAGGCCGTGTTGGTCGATAGTGTTATTTAGATCTTCTTTGTCCTTACTGACTCTTTGGTTAAGGAGAGAGGCTTATTAAAGTCCCCATCTATAACTGTGGATTTGTCTTTTTATCTTTAATTTTGTCTGATTTACTTCATGTGTACTGAAGCTGTTATTGTGTGCATACTTATATGGGGTTATTATGTCTTGGTTGACTCCTTTATTTTGGAAATGTTCCTGTTTATCCTTGGTAATATCTGTTAGTTTGAAGTTGTCTGAGATTAATATTGCCGCTACAGCTTTCTTTTGATTAGTGTTTGCATGGCATATCATTTTACATCCTTTGGCTTTTTAGCTATGTGTGTCTTTTTGATTAAAGTGGGTTTCTCGTAGACAGTATACAGCTAGGTCTGGGACTTTCTTCCTGCCCAGTCTATCTTTGCCTTTTAATTGGAGCATTTCATTAACACTTAAGGTGAATATAAATATGGTTGAGTTTAAGCCTGCCATCTTGCAATTTTTTTCATCTGTTCTTTTGTTCCCTCTTTTCTTGTCTTTTGGATTGAATTACTTTTTTAGGATTTCATTTTATCTTTACTGTTGATTTAGTTGTACCTCAACTCTTTTTTTTCCCCCCCACTTATTAGTGATTGCTTTAAAGTTTAGAGTATGTTACTTTAAGTTACCACAGCATACTTTTGGAAGTTCCCTTTGTGGCTCAGTGGTAATGAGTCTGACTGGTATCCATGAGAATGCAGGTTGTGTCCTTGGACTCGCTCAGTGGGTTAAGGATCTGGCGTTGCCATAAGCTGTGGTGTAGGTTGCAGACGCGGCTCAGATCCCACGTTGCTGTGGCTCTGGTGTAGGCTGGCAACTGTAGCCTCGGTTTGACTCGTAGCCTGGGAACTTCCATATGCTGCGGGTGCGGCCCTAAAAAGCCAAAAAAAAAAAACGCTTTCAAATATTATACCAATTCATATATATAGTGTAAGAACTACTGTCAGTATGCTTCTCTTTCCTCTTTTATCCATTATGTTATTAATATCATAGATTTTACCGCTATATGTCGTACACCTCAAAGTACATTTTAAATTATCTTTTAAAAATAAAAATATATTTAAAATATCTTTTAGGAGTTCTTGTTGTGATGCAGTGGGTTAAGAATCTGACTGCAGGAGTTCCTGTCATAGCTCAGTGGTTAACGAATCCGACTAAGAACCATGAGGTTGTGGGTTCGATTTCTGGCCTTGCTCCGTGGGTTAAGGATCCGGCGTTGCCGTGAGCTGTGCTGTAGGTTGCAGATGCGGCTCGGATGCCGTGTTGCTGTGGCTGTGGCGAAGGCCGGCGGCTACAGCTCCTGTTAGACCCCTAGCCTGGGAACCTCCATATGCCGCGGGTGCAGCTCTAGATAAAGACAAAAAAAAAAGAAGAAGAAAGAAAAGAAAAGAATCTGACTGCAGTGGCTGGGGTTGTGGGATGTGGGTTTGATCCCCAGCCCGATGCAGTGGGTTAAAGGATCCAGTGTTGCCACAGCTGTGGTGTAAGTCATAGTCCCTGTCATTGCCCTACCCCGCCATAGGCATTTTATTTTATTTTTTTGTCTTTTTGCCTTTATGTAGAGCCGCACCCGTGGCATATGGAGGTTCCCAGGCTAGGGGTCTAACAGGATCTGTAGCTGCCGGCCTACGCCAGAGTCACAGCAACGCGGGATCCGATCCGCGTCTGCAACCTTCACCACAGCTCACGGCAACGCCGGATCCTTAACCCACGGAGCAAGGCCAGGGATCGAACCCGCAACCTCATCGTTCTTAGTCGGATTCATTAACCACTGAGCCACAAAGGGAACTCCACCATAGGCATTTTAAAGATACTATTCCATTTGTATTTTTTTTTGGCTTGCACAGTTTTTAATCGGACATCTGAAACCATTCTTAATCTTGATTAATAGCTGTAGGTAATGTTTCTCTTTTTTTCTGGCTGCGTAGATTTTTAGAATTTGATTACGGTATGCCTTAGTATGCTTTTGTGTTTATTCTGCTTGGGGTTTGTTGAACGTCTTGAATCTGTAAGTTTGTAGTTTTCATCAAACTTGGAAAATTTTAGCCATTGCTTCCTTACATTTTTCTTTTTTTGATCTTTTCTCCCCGTTCTGTCCTTCATTCTGGTCACTGTTTGTTGCTATATTTTCAAGTGCACTTACTTTTTCCCCCCTGTGTTATCTAACCTCCTGTCATTTCCATTCCGTGAAATTTTAATTTCAGATACACGTTTTTTCTTTTCCAGAAATCCTGCTCGCTTTCTTTCTTTCTTTCTTTCTTTTTTCGTTCCTTTTTAGTAAGCACCCTTGGCATATGGAAGTTTCTAGGCTAGGGGTCAAATTGGAGCTATACCAAAGCTCAGGTAATGCTGGATCCTTAACCCACTGAGTGGAGCCAGGGATCAAACCCTCATGGATACTAGTCAGGTTCTTTACACATTGGCAACTCCTCTGCTTTCTTTTTATACCTTACATTTCTTTCCTTACTATGATTATGCAATTCTTTTTATTTATTGAGGTATATTTGACATAAACATTATATTAATTTCAGGTATACAACATAATGATTTGACAGTTGTATTTTTTTTTTTTTTTGCTTTTTAGGGCCTCATTCTCCACATGTGAAAGTTCCCAGGCTAGGAGTCAAATCAGAGCTACAGCTGCTGTACTATACCACAGTCACAGCAATGTGGGATCCGAGTCTCGTCTGCGACCTACACCACAACTCATAGCAGCCCTGGATCTCTGACCCACTGAGCGAGGCCAGGGATCAAACCCACATTCTTATGGATTCCAGTTGGATTCGTTTCTGCTGTGCCACAATGGGAACTCCTTGACATTTGTATTTTTGGAACTGAGTTAAATTATTTTTCTTTTCTTTTCTTTTTATAACCACACCTGCAGCATATGGAAGTTTCTGGGCTAGGGGTTGAATTGGAACTGCAACTGCAGGCCTATGCTACAGCCAAAGCCACACCAGATCTGAGTCGCATCTGTGACCTATGCTGCAGCTTATGGCAACACCAGATCCTTAACCCACTGAGCAAGGCCAGGGTTTGAACCTGCATCCTCATGGAGATTAGTCAGATTCTTAACCTACTGAGCAACAATAGAAACTCTGAGTTAAATTCTTTTTTTTTTTTTTAACTTTGTGGATTTTATTTCAATTATAGGTGTACATAAATCATAAATTCTTGAATAAAATTGTAACACCTCTCTTAACATTCTTTTTTTTTTAATTGAAGTATAGTTGGTTTAAAATGTTGTGTTAATTTCAGTTTTCAGCAGAGTGATTCAGATTATATATGTGTTCTTTTTCAGATGCTTCCTCTTGTAGGTTATTACAAAATATTTACTTTCTTGTGCTATACAGTAAGTCCTTGTTGGTTATCTATTTTATGGTATATTTTATAGTGTGTATCTGTTAATCCCAACCTCCTACTTTATCCCTCCCCCATTAATGTTTTTGTTTGCTAATTCTTCTAATTTTTCTTATTGGGAGTTCCCATTGGGGCTCAGTGGGTTAAGAACCCAACCACTATCCATGAGGAGCTGGGTTCAATACCTGTTGAGTCAGTTAAGGATCTGGTGTTTCTGTGAGCTGCAGTGTAGGTTGCAGACCTGGCTTAGATCTGGTGTTGCTGTGGCTGTGGTGTAGGCTGGCAGCTGCTGTGGCTGTGGTGTAGGTCGACCTGCAGCTTCCATATGCCACAGGTGAGGCCCAAAGAAGTAAATAAATAAAGAAATAAAAAACTGTTGAACCATATGAAAAAAATTTTTTTTCTTCTTTTTATTCTAGATTACAGTTTCCTGCTTTTTATTTTATTTTTTAATATTTTTTTTAACTTTTGTCTTTTTAGGGCTGCATCTGCAGCATATGGCGGTTCCCAGGCTAGTGGTGGAATTGGAGCTGTTGCCGCCGGCCTACACCACGGCCACAGCAGATCCGAGCCTCATCTTCAGCCTACACCACAGCTGAGGCCACGCTGGATCCTTAACCCACTGATTGAGGCCAGGGATCGAATCCGCATCCTTATGGCTACTAGTCAGATTTGTTTCTGCTGAGCCATGATGGGAACTCCTCAGTTTCCTACTTTTTGACATATGTTGAGTTTTTTGATGCTGGATGCTGTGAATCATACACTGCTGCGGGTCTGGATTTTCTGGTCTTAAAGAGTTCCTGGGGGGTAGTATATTACTTCTGTTTCATTTTCATTTTTTCAAGTCCTGATCTAGGGTCACATTTACCCAAGAAGTAATGTAACCGCCACCCACCAAGATGTGGCCCCTCCAGGTCTCTGCTCAGTGGCCTGAGTGAGCAGTGAGGACACTCCACTCTGACACTCGTGGCTCGTGAGACCTATGAGGGTTCTTGGAACTGTTCAGCTTACAGCTTCTTTCTTCATCACTCTTTTTTTCAGTCTTGCAAAGCTTTGTTTTATGCACGTACAAATTTCAGTATCCAGCAGAGACTTAAGGGCACCTCTGTGCAGATTTCTGGAGCTCTCTTTCATTATAGCTCCCTCCTTTCTGGAACTCTGCTGCAGCTCATTTGGCCTCCCTGAACTGCAGTCTCTGCTTCCTCCACTCGGTGGGACTGCTGTGTTCTGCTCCCCAATCCCTCCCCGTCACCTCCTTGGTCTGCAATGTTCAGGAACCTGGCAGAAGCCAGGGTGGTCTTAGGGCTCATATCATTTGTTTCTATTCTGTCAGGAATTAACAGTCCTGTACTGCTTGGTATCGGCAAACAGCGGTATCATTTATTTTGTTTAGTTTTCTAGTTGTTTGCAGTGGGAGGGTAAATCTGGTCCCTGTCACCCTATCAGCGAGCAGAGTTTGTTGCTTGATGTCGAGCAGAAGAATGACACGATACAACTTCCGTTGTCTCATCTCGTCCTGCATGTTGGGGGGGGGGGTGTTATTCCCGTTACTCCCGTGGATGAGGAAACTGAGGTTCAGAGATGTGGAGCAGTGTACGCGTGGTCCCTCAGTTAGCAGCGACAGAGGGCACGCCACTCTGCCAGTGCCGCTCCAAAAATATTTGCCGAATTGAATCTTACTCTTCGCAGCAAAAGACTCCAGGCCCTGTTTGCCTGGGGCATAGCCAGAGTTCCACAGTCACTGGCAGCTGTAGGATGAGTGCTCCTAGATGTTGGTGTGTTCCTGGTTGCTCAGATCCGAGCTGTGTGTGTAGCTGACCTTTGCTGTGCATCGAGGTCAGCATGTGGGCACATCTCCTGGCTGGGGAAGGCCACTGCCTTTGTCTCTATCAAGCAAGCCTCTCTCTCTCTCCACCCCTGGGGTCATTTTTGTTTGCCTGGGTTTTTTAAAAGAATTAAATTAATTTAATTTTTTTCTCTTTAGGCCACACCTGCAGCATATGGAAGTTCCTGGGCCAGGGATGGAATCAGAGCTGCAGCTGCTGGCACACGCCACAGCCACAGCAATGCCAGATCTGAGCCACATCTGCAGCTTCCACTGCAGCAGGCTCTTGGCAAAGCCAGATCCTTAACCCGCTGAGCGAGGCGCAGGGATCAAACCCTCACCCTCATGGATACTATTCAGGTTCCTAACCTGCTGAGCTACAGAGGGAACTCCCTGTTTGTTTTTCAGAGTGGTCTTCTGCCCTTGCTCTTCTTCCCGTCCACTCTCTGCATTCTGGTAACTAAGCATCCTGACTGTGGAGTGCCTTAGCGCCTACTTCTTATTCCTCAGCTGGTGATTTCTACACCTTACTGTTATTGTTTTTAATACCAGAGACCACCCTGTCAAGATTTTCAGGATCAAGTTGGAATTTAATTTGTAGGGATTTGCCTCAGGCTGAAAAATAGACTTAACCACTTAAAAGGGGTTGACGTAGGGCAGGTGTTTCAGAAGTGTTGGGCTTTCAGATTTCCCCTGGTTGATCAGCAGGTTAGTATCCATGAGGACATGGGTTCAATCCCTGGCCTCGCTCAGCGGGTTAAGGATCCAGTGTTGCCGTGAGCTGTGCTGTAGGTCGCAGACCTGGCTCAGGTCCTGCGTTGCTGTGGCTGTGGTGTAGGCTGGCAACTGCAGCTCCAATGAGACCCCTAGCCTAGGTACTCCCATATGCCTCGGGTGCGGTGGCCCTAAAAAAAGGGAAAAAGAGAGAAAGTGTTGGGCTTTCCCAGAAGCTAGACTGGTGAGAGAGTAATATTAGGACACGCATGAACTTGGGGGGTTCAGCTTCTGCCATGAAGCAGTTGGCTGCTCGACCTTTGCCTTCTTTTGAAGCATCTTCTAGAGCCGCACATTAAATATGGGATTCTGTCCTCCTCCTGCGGAAGCACAGGGTCAGGATTCTTGCCAGGATCCTGTGGTGTTTTGGATGGGACAGTTCTTCACTGTGTCTTTGGCAGGACATTAAGCCTCCCAGGCCCCTGCCCTCTAAATGCCAGTGGGACTCCCTGGTCATAGCCAGAAACACCTCCACACATTTTTAAATGCCCCTCTGGGAGTGATTCTGGCCCAGGGTTGAGAACCGTTGGGCTGTGGCATTACTTTGAGAGGAGACCAGGTTTGTGTGTTGTTGTAGGTGAGATGACAGCCCGGGAAAGACGTGCTGTGGTCCTTTGCTTGCTTCATTTTGGCTTCACTTTATAAACTGGTTCCTTCGTTTTAATTTTTTTAAATTAGAAAAATTAATTAAGGGAGCTCTCTGGGTGGGTTAGTGGGTTAAGGCTCCTGTGTTTTCACCGCTGTGGCTCTGGTCACTGCATGTGGCGCAGGTTCGATCCCTAGCCTGGGGATCCACATGCTGCCAGTGTGGCAAAAGCAAACAAACAAAAACCATGAAAAACAAACTAACAAAAACAAACCAAGAGAGAACCTGAAATAAACTTTGCAACTTTCATTAAAAAAAAATTAATTGAGCACGTTTTTATTGAGTACCACTGACATTCTAAGTGCTGCAAATCAGCCTTCATGATGGTGGTAAAGTGTCTGCTTTCAAGGAACTTAAAATCTAGTGAGAATAGACAGGTAATAAACTAGTTATATAAAGGAAGAATTTCGGACGGTACCATCAAGGAAATCAACACGGAGAGGCGTAAGGATGAGTGAAGGTTATCTGTCATCCAGAAAGTAGTTTTCTAAAGGCTGCAGACAGGAAATGGGTAATGGTCCATTTTAGATTACAGATATTTCAAACAGGAGCTGGAGAATCATCTAGAGTATGTTCTTATTGGGCATTTCCCAGATTGGCAAGAAGTCCTCTGTGAGTTCACTGATAAGGTGCGAGTGACCTCAGTCAGCACTGTGCATTGAAGTACACTGTGGGACATGCCTGCTTCTCTCTTAGCAGCCCTGAGGATGGGTTCGGAGGTCTGGCCTTGGTGTGCTGAGACTCCAGAAGGCTCTGGGGAACCAAGGTCTGTGGAATTTGGAGAGTGTTGCTGTTTCAATTCCTTGTGCTGCTTGTTTGCTTTAAATATCCCCCAGAGAATACGGAAGGGGCCAGCGTCAGTGGCCAGTCCCCAAAGGAGAAAGACTGTTGGGATGAGAAAGAAGCTTCCTTTTTTAAATTTTTAATATTTAATTTATTTTTTCTTTTTTGACTGCCCTGTGGCACATGAAGTTCCTGGGCCAGGGATCAGATCCGAGTTGCAGTTGTGGCCTGTGCCGAAGCTGTGGCAGAGCTGGATTCTTTAACTCACTGTGCTGGGCCAGCGATCAAACCTACGTCCTTGTACTGCAGAGACGCCATGGGACACAGTGGGAACTCCTAATATTTAATTTTTTTTTTTAGGGCCGCACCTGTGGCATATGGAAGTTCCCAGGGTAGAGGTCAAATCGGAGCGGTAGCTACTGGCCTATGCCACAAGCACAGCAACGCAGGATCCAAGCCTCATCTGCAACATGGCAACGCAGAATCCTTAACCCACTCAGCAAGGCCAGGGATCAAACCTGCATCCTCATGGCTATTAGTGGGGTTTGTTAGCGCTGAGCCATGACGGGAACTCCCATATTTAAGTTTTGAAAACAGATTTTATTCACATTGCTCATAATTTTAAAAGGTGCAAAAGGGTGAATGATAAAAGAGACTCAGTTGGTACTGTATGTGTGTGTGTATATATATATATATATTTTTTTTTTTTTTTTTTTTTTTTTTTTTTTGCCTTTTCTAGGGCCGCACTTGTGGCATATGGAGGTTCCCAGGCTAGGGGTCTAATCGGAGCTATAGCCGCTGGCCTACGCCACAGCCACAGCAACACGGGATCCGAGCCACGTCTGCAATCTACACCACAGCTCATGGCAACGCCGAATCCCTAACCCACTGAGCAAGGCCAGGGATCGAACCCACAACCTCATGGTTCCTGGTCAGATTCGTTAACCATTGAGCCATGACGGGAACTCCTGGTACTGTATGTTGTTTAACGTTTTTCCTCTGGCAAATATTAGCTATTTAGGGGATGAACTAATTTTAAGGTAAGTTCCTTGGAGATAATGATTCATAGTGATTAGTTGTATCTCAGGAAGAAAGTGTTGGCTTAAGTCAGAGTGAGGCTTCCTAAATGTTACAATTGTTTGCATTAGTTTGTTTTGTCTAGTCTGTTAACTTCCTATACTGTTATTTATGGGGTGGCATTAAGGTGGTTGCTTAATAAAATGTGGTCTAAAAAAAAAAAAGAAAACCTCAATTATTCTGATTAAATAAAAGGGCTCAGGGAGTTCCCGTTGAGGCACAGGAGAAACAAATCTGACTAGTAACCGTGAGGGTGCGAGTTCGATCCCTGGCCTCGCTCAGTGGGTTAAGGATCCAGAGTTGCCATGAGCTGTGGTATAGGTCACAGACGTGGCTTGGATCCTGCGTTCCTGTGGCTGTGGCCTAGGCTGGCAGCTGTAGCTCTGATTTAGCCCCTAGCCTGGGAACCTCCATATGCTGCAGATATGGCCCTAAAAAAGACAAAAAGACAAAAAATTAAAACCTGTAATGGAAAAGAATATGAAAAATGGTATATATATATAACTGAGTCACTTTTTTTTTTTTTTTTTTAGGGCTGCATGTGTGGCATATGGGAGTTCCTAGGCTAGGGATTGAATCCGAACTGTAGCTGGCAGCCTACACCATATCCACTCCATGTCTGTGACCTACACCACAGCTCATGGCAATGCTGGCTCCCTAACCCACTGAGTGAGGCCAGGGATTGAACCTGAAACCTCATGGGTACTAGTTGGGTTCATTACCAGTGAGCCACAAAGGGAACGCCACACAATGCTTTTTTATTTTTTTAAAGAGCCACAGGTGCGGCATATGGAAGTTCCCAGGCTAGGGGTCCAGTCAGAGCTTCAGCTGCTGTGAACCATTTTGCTGTACACCAGACACTAACTCAACATTATAAATACGTCAGTTAAAAAAAAGGCGTTCCTTGGTGCTCAGTGGGTTAAAGATCCAGCATTTTCACTGCTGTGACTCTGGTTACCACTGTGGTACCAGTTTGATTCCTGGCCCAGGAGGTTCCACATGCCTCAGGAGTGCTCCCCCCAAAAAATAATAAAAAAGGAGTCTATTGCAGTGGTCCAGGCAGGAGATTTTAGAAGCTTGGACCCAGGAGATGGCAGAAGAAATGGAGGGAAGTGGATAGACTGATCCATGGATATTTAGGAAGGAGTATTCTCAGGATTTGATAATGTTAGTTCTGGCAAGTGAGGGGAGGAGCAGGGATGGCTTTTTGGGTTCTAGTTTGCATTTCTTTTTTTGTGTGTGGCTCACATATACAGCATATGGAGGTTCCCAGGCTAGGGGTCAAATCAGAGCTGCAGCCGGCAGCCTAGGCTACAGCCACAGCAACGCTAGATCCGAGCTGCATCTGCAACCCACACCACAGCTCACAGCAATGAGGAATCCTTTAACCCACTTAATGAGGCCAGGGATCGAACCTGCGTCCTCATGGGTACTAGCTGGGTTCATTACTGCTGAGCCACGATGGGAACTCCCTAGTTTGCATATTTGGGCAGAAGGTTGTGCCATTCACCCAGACAGGGAGCAGTGGGAGAAGACGTGTGGTGGAGGGAAAGGATTTTGAATCTGCTGTGGGATTTGTAAAGTCCAAGAGGAGGCAGTCAGGCAGCTGGATGTAGACCTCGGAGGGGTCTGGGCTAGAGATCTAAATGCCTGAGCCTTGGATTTCCCTGATGGTTCATCAGGTTAAGGGTCCAGCGTTGTTACTTCTGTGGCTCTGATGCCTGGAGCCTTGGGAGGGAGTGACAGTGAGAGGGGAGGAAAGGCAAGCATGCTCAGGTTCCCTGGGACTTTCTGGTTAGTTTCCACAGGTACTAGTTAGTTTCATGGCTTATTTCTTTTTTTTTTTTTTTTGTCTTTTTGCCTTTTTATATAGAGCCGCACCCGCGGCATATGGAGGTTCCCAGGCTAGGGGTCTAACAGGAGCTGTAGCTGCTGGCCTTCGTCACAGTCATAGTAACGCGGGATCCGATCCGCGTCTGCAACCTTCACCACAGCTCACGGCAACGCCGGATCCTTAACCCACTGAGCAGGGCCAGGGATTGAACCCGTAACCTCATGGTTCTTAGTCGGATTCGTTAACCACTGAGCCACGAAGGGAACTCCTCATGGCTTATTTCTCATCCTGGGACGAGAAGTGGCCCCCGAGATAGGACTTTGGATGAGGAAAAGGAGTCCTCCTTCTAGTAGAGTACTTGCCAACTGTGCCATGTGCCAGCTGTGTTGTAGCAACGGGGCGTGAGGAAATCTCGGGGGACCCTCTGTGGACCGGGCTCTCTCTTCTCCCACTTTCTGTCCCTTTTTTCTTAGGGGGCTTGGCACTTGCCATCTGAATAGCAGGAAGGAGTTTGGAGGCTGGAGGCTGGAGGCTGGCTCCTGAGGCCCACAGATTAGCTGCATTTGTCTGGATATTATCTGTAGATAATTGGAAATTGGCTTGAACATCAGTAACAGTAAACTAATCACAACTCTCTCAAGCTGCTTGTTTTATTCTTTTGGAGATTTGTAAATTTCCTCTGAGTCTGTCTCCATCTCTCTTTCTCCTTTTCTCAGAATTTTGGCCAGGTCAGCCACCGGTTGAAGGTAAATGTTTAAATGTGCGGGTGAGGTGAGAGATCGAAAGAAGGAAAGAGGCTGGGGCCAGGCGAGAGGGCCTCAGGCCGCCTGCCTGAGTGTTGGTTTGTTTATATCTGTCAGCTTGTCACTAGCTTATTCACAAAAAGGATTTAAGCCTGGCTTTCTTTACTACCAGGGACGGGTGTCCTCAGTGACAGGTGATAAATAGGAACCAGTGTCCTGGCTCCAAATAAATGCTCAGAGAAAAAGCTAATCAGGACCCCTTGTTGCTGGATCTGATTCCCCGTCTTTGCTTTTCCCAGTCAGCATGGCGGGGAGATGGCAGAAGGGAGGTTTTGTTTTCATTTAAAGCCTTTCCTCTGGACTTTGCTGTTCCCCTGGATTTTGTGCTGGTCCCCAGCCCCTGCTGCTCAGCTGCTGACCTTGGGCCCTCCTAAGCCAGATGAAGCCTTCTTGAGGTGCTGTAACAGTGAACCCAGAAACAGTCTCTTCACGTTCACTGCTAAATTCAGACTCTTCAGGTGACTCTTTACAGGGAACTCACTACAGAACCCCTGCAGTGGGAAAAACTGGTGAGAAACAGAGAAACAGTTTTGGGTGTGTTGCTTGAGAGTGGAACAGCTTTGGCTGTTCGATGTCCATTGGGTGGCACTGTGATCCTACTTCTGTTTCTGTTTTTCTTTGCAGCCAAACTCTACTCCAGGAAGTGAAAATGTGGTGCCTCGAGAGCCACTGGTAAGTACCCACGATATACGGTGTCATTTTCTAATAATGAAAATACTGTGTAAGTTTAAAGAAACCTTATGATCCTATAGTTTGGCATCAGTAGTGCCCCTTTAAAAGTAGTCGCCGGGTCACCGACTAAGCCCGTCTAGTGAGCTCTGACCTCTGACTCCTTTTCTGGCACGTGGGGAATAGTGAGATTTCCCCTTAGTCAAACCTGGTCTTTTCTGGAACTAAAAGCCTCGACTCCAAGTGGTGATGCCCTACTTTATCTGTTGTTTATTGGTGGTAATTGATGTGATGCCTGAAACCTTTGGAGGCTGAGCTGGAGTGGGATTCCTAGGCCTGACCAAGTTGCTGCTTGATTGAAATAGCCATTCTGCTCTGAGGGGTAAGGGCACTTCAGGTGGCCTTTGAAGAACAGATAAAGGAGAGACTTTTGTATTTAGGTTTGTGATACTCATTACCAACATTATCGGCTTATACTATTGATAGGGCAGAGGCCTCCTAGGTACTGGAGCTAGTTTTCTTTACAAAGTGCTTTTGCTCCTTGGCTCTGATGGACTGAGCCAAAGCGCCTGCCCGCCCTGTTTTCATTCTGTTTTGCATTTCAGAGCCTGCTGCACATCCTGTTGGCTGGGTATTAAGCCTAATCCTGTGGCTTAGTGGGTTACGAACCCGACTAGTATCCATGAGGCTGTGGGTTCAATCCCTGGCCTTGCCCAGTGGGTTAAGGAGCCGTCGCTGCCGTGAGCTGTGATGTAGGTCACGGACGTGGCTCGGATCTGGCGTGGCTATGGCTGTGGCCGTGGCCGGCAGAGGCAGCTCCAGTTCCTAGCCTGGGAACTTCCATATGCTGTAGGTGCACCCATAAAAAGTGGGGGGAAAAAAAAGACCTGTTCTGTACAAACCAGCTACGTTTTATGGAGGGGCCAGCTTTAGGTTTGACTTTTTCAGAGCTTTTTTTTCTTTGAATAGTGTTTGAAAACTTAGGGATGTACCGCCAAGCCTTTGTTTCAGCAGAGCCTGTGGTTTCACCTGTTTTCCTTCCCTCTCTAGCAGTTGTGGGAGGAGGTGACGTGAGGCCCTCCGCCGGTATGGACAAGTCTGCATTCTAGCCTATGCTGAGGCTTTCCAAGGCAGAAGGGCAGCTGGATTTGATGAGCTGGAGGAGGGCCAGGCTGATTCGAGCCCTGCCAGGACTGTTTGAGGGGAGCACGGTTGTCCTGCACGTCACCTGCTGTCACCAAGTACAACTCGCTTCCCACCACTCCACCAGAGGCTTCATTTCTCTCCCTGGGTATCGCCTGGGTTCTTCTTCCAGGTCTCGGTGGTGTGAAAGCCACAGGAGGCTTTGCTTTGGCAGCCCCGTAGATAGCTTGTGTTCTTGGGGCCTGCCTCCCTGCCCCTCTGGCCAACATTGTGGTTGGCTTTGGACTAAAAGTTCAGATTGAACACTCTAGTCTTCTTCAGTCCTTTATTTCCTCAGTCTCTTTAAACCTTCTTTTTATAATGATTTTTATTTTTTCTATTATAGCTGATTTACAGTGTTCTGTCAGTTTTCTGCTGCACAGCAAGGTGACCCAGTCACACATACATATATACATTCTTTTTTCTAATATTATCATACTCCATCACAAGTGAGCAGACATAGTTCCTGGTGCTGTACAGCAGGATCCCATTGCTTATCCATTCCAAAGGCTATAGTTTGCATCTATTAACCCCAAATTCCCAGTCCCTCCCACTCCCTCCCCCTGGACAACCACAAGTTTGTTCTCCATGTCCGTGATTTTCTTTTCTGTTTAAAGGTTCATTTGTGCCCTATATTAGATTCCAGATATAAGTGAAATCATATGGTATTTGTCTTTCTCTTTCTGACTTACTTCACTTAGAGTCTCTAGTTCCATCCATGTTGCTGCAGATGGCATTATTTTATTCTTTTTTATAGCTGAGTAGTATTCCATTGTGTATATATATCAGATCTTCTTAATGCAATCATCTGCCGATGGACGTTTAGGTTGTTTCCATGTCTTGGCTATTATGAATAGTGCTGCAATGAACATGTGGGTGCATGTGACTTTTTCAAGGAAGTTTTTGTCCGGGTATATGCCCAGGAGTGGGATTGCTGGGTCATATGGTAGTTCTATGTATAATTTTCCAAGGTACCTCCATACTATTTTCCATAGTGGTTGTACCAGTTTACATTCCCACCAGCCGTGCAGGAGGGTTCCCTTTTCTCCACACCCCCTCCAG
Source organism: Catagonus wagneri (assembly GCA_004024745.2). Lineage (NCBI taxonomy): Eukaryota > Metazoa > Chordata > Mammalia > Artiodactyla > Tayassuidae > Catagonus > Catagonus wagneri. The sequence continues at coordinate 2,352,440 of PVHT021183551.1, forward strand.
CATTTGTTATTTGTGGACTTGATGGCCATTCTGACTGATGTGAGGTGGTACCTCCTAGTAGTTTTGACTTGCATTTCTTTAATAATCAGTGATGTTGAACATTTTTTCATGTGCTTATTGGCCATCTGTATATCTAGAAATGTCTGTTCAGGTCTTTTGCCCATTTTTCAATTGGGTTGTTGGTTTTTTTCCTGTTGAGTTGTATAAGTTGTTTGTATATTTTAGAGATTAAGCTCTTGTCAGTTGCATCATTTGAAACTGTTTTCTCCCATTCTGTAAGTTGTCTTTTTGTTTTTTTTTTATGGTTTCCTCTGCTGAGCAAAAGCTTGCCAGTTTGATTAGTCCCTATTGGTTTATTTTTGCTTTTATTTCTGATACTTTGGGAGATCTTTTAAAATTTTTATCCCCTTATTTAACTCTTTTCATCGGAAGAGCAGCCGGATGACCTTCTGGGCACAACTGGATAAATTTTGGGGGTTCTTTCTGGCAGTGAGCTCTGAGCATTTGGCAGCCTCACTCATTTCTGGGTGTTTGGAGGCCTGCAGCCCCTTTGCTCTGCTGATGTTTCCATGCATGGCTTTTTTCCTGCTGTACTTTGCATTTGCTTGTTGGCTGGTTGTATTTTTATTTCTTTCTTTTCTGGGAGGCCCTGAGCAGTCTTCAAACCCTAGTATCCTGTGATGGTCCAGAGTTCAGACTCATTCTCTCCAGGCCAACTCCACAATTACCTTATATTTAATTAATATTTTTTCTCCTCTTTACGTACTTGCTGCATAATTGCTCAGAGGAAAGAAAACACATAGCGGCAATTTATATATATATAAAAAAAACAATAATTAAAAAAAAAACCCCGAAATAAACTCCCATCTCATTTGGGCTGATCCTATGAGTTAGGTAATTAGGGCCCTATTAAAAGGTAGACCCTTCCTCCTTTCCCTCTTTTTTTTATTAATTTTTTTATATTAAACTCCCACAGTCTCTCAGTCATGCTCTTATTGCTTTTGGCCAACCATTTGCAGCAGGCTGATTAAATGAGGGCACCAGCCGAGCTGTATGGTCTTGTGTGAGCTACTTCTGCCTCTTGGGAGTGGCCGTGGGAGGGTGCCAGGCAGAAGAGTCTGACGAGGGCTAGCAACAGCTTGTGCGGCAGGCTGGCGGCACGGGACTTGCTGCTATGAGCCGGCAGCAGGCTGGAGAGTGTCATGGGGTGCCGGAGAAGCCCTGCGACACTCAGCCCTCCCCAGGGGAGGTTTCTCAGGCCATGTGTGTTAGCTGTCTCCTGAGTGCTCAGGAGGGACAGACAATTGAAGAATAAAGCTAAGGAGTTCCCCTGTGGCTCGGGAGGTTAAGGATCTGGCATTGTCACTGCAGCGACTTGAGTTACTGCTGTGGTGTAGGTTTGATCCCTGGCCTGGGAACTTCCACATGCTGCAGGTGTGGCCAAAAAAAAAAAAAGAAAGAAAAAAAAGAATAAAGCTAAGCTGTCTTCCCAAGTAATTTATATATCTTATTTGGGGAAGAAAATGCATTTGTTACACATGAAACAATTAGCAAATGGCACAAGGCTGTATATAATTTTAGCAAACAGTACAAAATTGTATATAATTTGGTACAGAATTGCTTGGCTGGGAGTATAAGAGAGCCCTCATTATTCAGAGAAGGAAGAGAGGGGAGACTTAGGGGTGGTTTTTGTGTAACTAGAGGACAGGTCTGGGGGAATAGGATATTCTAGTGTTGAGGTCAATGCCATGGTCAGTTAATTTTGGTTTTGTTTTTAACCAAGTGGAGTGCATATTTTCTACAAAATTCCTTAATGGAAGCTGCCCTGTTCTTTACACTAAAAACGCTAAGCATGGGATGCTGAAGGCAAATAATCTTTTTCTTTGTCTTCAGAACTAGATGATCACTTTGGGATAATTTTTCCCTTTATTAAAAAAGTGAGGTTTACAACAAAAGAGGCTCTGCTGAGTAGTCTGTATCGTGTGAGTGACATTGGTATGTGGATGTATTTGGGTGTGTTTGCCTTATGGCTTTGCTCTGTTTGCTAAGGAAGGGAGGCCAGACTTTTTTCCCTTTCTTTTTAGAGCCCCACCCTCAGCATATGGAAGTTCCCCTGCTAGGGGTTGAATTGGAGCTATAGCTGCCAGCCTACACCACAGCTCACAGCAACACCAGATACCTGAGCCACTGAGTGAGGCCAGGGATCGAATCCACATCCTCATGGATACTAGTCGGATTCGTTCCTGCTGCACCAGAATGGGAACTCCTTGGGCCTGATTTTTATATCTGTCCTCTCTGGATCATAGAAGCTGGCTTATGATTTTGAGTTGATAAGTACAGTCTTAGAGTCTCTACTTGACGCATTTGTATTGCTAGCCATCCCCTTGTCCTGATTCCGGCCGAACAGTGACCCTGCACTTTACCTTCTCTTGCCCCTTCAATCCTCTTCCCCTCCTAAAAAAACCGGCTCAGCGACTCTGGCCATAGTAGTGGGACAGTTGCTTTGTAATGTCATGATGCCCTCAGGGCTGGAGATTGGCGAACAGACTTTTTTTAATAAACAAAAATCACTTCAGTAAGGCACTCATAATGGAAAATTTCCCCTGAAACACACACACTGCCCAGGCACAGGCCCTACACTCCCTAACCCCCAACTTTTCCTCCAGATACAACATCAGCAAAATGTGCAGGTCCTTAGTGTCTGCTCTGCAGTTACATCTTGGAAAAGAAAAGGGAAAGATCAATTAAAAATGTTGGGGGAGTTCCCTTCGTGACTAAGAACCATGAGTTTGTGGGTTCGATCCCTGGCCTTGCTCAGTGGGTTAAGGATCCGGCGTTGCCGTGAGCTGTGGTGAAGGCCGCAAGCTACAGCTCCTGTTAGACCCCTAGCCTGGGAACCTCCATATGCTGCGGGTGCGGCTCTACATAAAGACAAAAAAAATAAATAAATAAACAAATAAAAATGTTGGAAGTGAAGTTCCTGTCGTGGCTCAGCAGAAATGAATCCAACCAGTGTTCATGAGGATGCAGGTTTGATCCCTGGCCTCGCTCAGTGGGTTAATGATCCAGTGTTGCCGTGAGCTGTGGTGTAGGTCATAGATGTGGCTCTGATCTGGGGTTGCTGTGGCTGTAGTGTAGGCTGGTGGCTACAGCTCCAATTCGACCCCTAGCCTGGGAACCTCCATATGCCACGGGTGCAGCCCTAAAAAGACAAAAAAAAAAAAGTTGGAAGTCACATTTGTGCTGCAGCAGCAGTGCAAGCCAGACTCAACTCCAGTGGCAGCGGCACCACCCAGACTGGTCTTGATAAATTTTGTACACTCTCAGTTGAAATTCTCTGATTGTTAATGACAAAACTCCTTGCCAGAGATAAAATGGCTGATTGCTTTTTTTTTTATACTTTGTTCACTGAGCTCTGCCTCCCAGGGCAGGGAATTTTGACAGAGCTCCAGAGTCAGACTGCTTCTCCCAGCCCTGTTCAAAACCTTCTGTAGATTTCCCGCAGACCTGAGTTTTCACATCACCGGTGTGGACACATGGTCCGCCCATCGCAGAGGTCAGTGCCTGCGCTGCTCTGGCAGGACCAAGTCCTGCCACTCGATAGGTCTTTAAGATTGGGTGGACACTTGTCTGCGTGTAGGAGTTCTGATCTTGCTTAGATACAGAAACGGGGTAAGTAACCTTCTGCGAGTTTAGGGTATTTGAAGCAACAATAAATACGGTTTTGTTTACATGTCTCCTCCCTTGTTTCAGCACACAGTGTTCCTCAATGTTTGGCAATACTGTTGCTTACCTACTTTATACAGCACCGATGGATTTGGGCTAAACTAGAAGATTTTTGCTCTTTGATCCCAGCTTCTTTCTAGTGGATGAACCTTCCGCCATCTCTTCCTCTAGCCTGTAGGTATAGGTGGTTCTTGCTTTTTTACTTTTTGTTTCTATTCTTTTCCCTCATCCCTCTACCAAAATAATCCCAAACTACAATAATGTACCTTTATACAGGAAGATGGTAGTTATACTTTATCACTGCCCTAGGATTAATATTTTTTAGCATGCTGAATTCCTTTTTTTTAAAAAACATGACATCCCCATGACTTTTTTTATGACTGAAGTTTGTTCCTTTTGACTATCTTCACCCATTCCCCCTCCCTTCTCCTGAGTTCCTTTTTTTTTTTTTTTAATTTTAAGATTCTACATCCCCGAAGTACAGAAGTATCGCGTATCCTCAGGTTTCTCCCTGAGGCTAAGACGGAACCTTGCCCAGGGGTTCTATATCACGTGTTTGACCTCAGCCCTTCTGGGGAAGCTCATCTGCTTAAACCTGGGACACCTACGGTTTCCATTCTGGGTTTTTTTTTTTTTTTTTTGCTTTTTTAGGGTCACACCCACACCATTTGGAGGTTCCCAGGCTAGGGGTCGAATTGGAGCTACAGCTGCCAGCCTACACCACAGCTCACAGCAACACCAGATCCTTAACCCACTGAGCGAGGCCAGGGATCAAACCCGCAACTTCATGGTTCCTAGTCGGATTCGTTTCCACTGCGCCATGACGGGAACTCCTCCTTTCTATTTTTTTAAGTCGTTAACCAGAGGCTGGTAATCCAAAAGGCCATTAATATCTTGATGAATGCAGGGGCCTAGTCTGTGAGCTGCTCTGTAAGGAGAGCTGTGGCTGGTTGCCTGTCTCCTAAAGACCTCTCACAGGCATTTCTGGCCCAGCCTCCCTGGAATTTGTGTTTTTTGTGGTTCAAGTACTTGGGTGCACTCGTTGGCAGGCTCACTGTGGGTCTGGCGATTCTCATGCTTCTTCCCACCAAAGCATCTCTGGAGGATGACATTCACATGCTCAGCACGCGTCTTTCTGTTTACTCATGCACATATGCATGTGTACGTGCATATACAGAACACGTAACACACAGGTGTTTATTTTATAAAGTTCAACGCATTGTTTGGGAAAATAAGATTGGTCTTTTGATTTGGCTGCCCAGCAGCCTGTGGAGTTTCTGGGGCCAGGGGTCAGATCTGAGCCGCAGCTGTGACCTACGTTGCGGCTGTGGCAACACTGGATCCTTAACTCACTGTGCTGGGCTGGGAATTGAACTTGTGTCCCAGACACCACCAAACCCATTACTGTACCACAGCGGGAACTCCAAAGTTGGTTTTACTGTGGAATTCATGGAAGTGTTTTATAGGAATGGGTTAAAGAAACTATTACCCCTCAAAGATTTCAGGAAAAAAAAAAAGTACGGCAAATCTAAAGTATCGATCATTGTTATTTAAAGAGTCTGTAGGGTTGGAGTTCCCATCATGGTGCAGTTAACGAATCCGACTAGGAACCATGAGGTTGCAGGTTCGATCCCTGGCCTTGCTCAGTGGGTTAAGGATCCGGCGTTGTCGTGAGCTGTGGTGTAGGTCGCAGACGTGGCTCAGATCCCGCATTGCTGTGGCTGTGGTGTAGGCCGGCGGCTACAGCTCCTGTTAGACCCCTAGCCTGGGAACCTCCATATGCTACGGGTGCGGCCATAAAAGGACAAAAAGACAAAAGAAAAAAAAAAAGTCTGTTGGAGTTAAGTTCTGTGGTCATAGCAGAGTTAGGTTTGCCGAAGTGAGCTGTAATTTCCACCTCTGTTGCCCACTCAGAAGGCAGGTGACTGGGGATGACAGTGGGATAATCCTAAATCTCTTCTATTTATTTATTGCAAAAAGTGAATCATCTGGAGATTCTGCTACTTACGCTGTTATCAGCAACACATGACAGGAGGCACCCCTCACAGCTGCTACTGAGAAACCGGGACCCATCAGGTATAAACACCCAGAGACGGGTGTCAGCGTGCACCTCTGACAGGCGTTGTCGTGTGCCCTGACTCTGGGCCCCTCAGATAACAGAAAACGCGGGCTTCCCTCTGATCAACCTCGGAAGATGTTGCCTTTCTAACACTGACACCCCCTGTTGGGCCTGTTGGGGGGGCGCCTGAGATTCCCGCCTGCCCTGCAGCTCCGGGGAGGAAGCGGGTGAGAACTGAATGCTGAAATGGATGAACTTGAAACAGTCTCATTCCGTCTCGGGGTGGCTTCTGTGTAATCTCTGGGCTGCTTACTGAGTTTGAAATTACTGCCTCTTCCTACTCTGTCCTTCCTATTACAGACTGAGAAGATTTATTGAGTAGACCAGGCGGTGCCCTTTAAGTTCTTTTCCTCTTTCAGGTAAATGAAGAGGTGTTTTTTTTGCAGTTTCAAGGTATCCTTTTACAAATAATTATTAGATGAATCAAAACTCTTAGGAGTAATAATTAGAGAAATGGAATTTGAAATCATTATTCAGCTTTGTTTATACTTTGGGTTCCTGGCTTTCATGGTAATACTTTATATTTGCTATGGTTCCTGTAATCAGAGGCCCTGACTGTTGGGTAACTGAATTGTGTCCTCTTTCTGGAGATGTGGGAACTGAGGAGCTGAGCGCTCAGCTGCCTTTTTGCAGAGCCACAGTGATGGAGGGAATTCAATTTTTAATCTTGTCACCAGCTTCATTCTCCGAGAGGAAGAGGTTTCGTTTCCTCCCTCTTCTCTCAGGAGATGGGATGTACAGAGCTCTTATTTGTGCAAAGTGAACATATTTTTCTTTTGTTAAAAATCAGTCGTTATCAGAGTTCCCTCGTGGTGCAATGGGTTAAGAATCCTGTGTCGGAGTTCCCTTTGTGGCTCAGTGGTTAATGAATCCGACTAAGAACCATGAGGTTGTGGGTTCGATCCCTGGCCTTGCTCAGTGGGTTAAGGATCCAGCATTGCCGTGAGCTGTGGTGAAGGTTGCAGACGCGGCTCGGATCCCGCGTTGCTGTGGTTGTGACGAAGGCCGGTGGCTACAGCTCCTGTTAGACCCCTAGCCTGGGAACCTCCATATGCCGCGGGTGCGGCTCTACATAAAGACAAAAAGACCAAAAAAAAAAAAAAAGAATCCTGTGTCGTCACTGCTGTGGCTCTAGTTGGATCCCTGGCCCATGAACTTCCACATGCCCCAGGCGAGGCCGAAAAAATAAATCAGTCATTATCCTATTTGAATTTCCACTCAAAAGCTGCTTTTCAAGTGTGACCGAAAAGATGGCTCGTCTATGTGGCCAACTCGGCAGATCCTCTGTGGCCCCCAGTCTGCCAACCACCGAATGTTGTACTTAGGACATTTTCCAGGATAATTTCAGTTTAAAATATTTTAGCCCATTGTCAAACCGTGCAGACCAATTTGGGTTTGAAAAATACGATCTTGTAGTTAATCCCACTTCTGGGCGGTTAGGAGCGGAGGGAAGATCAAGTGGTGCTTGGGAGAAGGAACCGCTTGCCGCCCTCCCCCCGCCTCCCCTCGCAGTTCTCCTTTCTTTTATGGTTTGTAGTTATCACCGAGATTTATGCCTGTTGCTCCGCATACCTCCTCTCTGCCGTGGTGAGTTTGTCTGCACGGCCTGCAGACGGGCCAACACGGAGGGATTCTCCAGGTGGGTCTGCGTGGGGCCACGGCCTGACACCCAGTCGGAGAGCAGCGCGCTCCTGCCCCCACGGACGTGGACGGGGTGTCTGGATAATTGTCCCCGTGGGGAAGAAGACGTGCCATCACCTTTGTGACCGCTTATCTTTGGGGACCCTGGCGGCCCCGCTGTCCTGCTTGTGCTCATAGGGTCTTTGGGGCGGCACCCCAGGCTGGCATCCAGAGGCCTTTCTCAGCGTGTCTGCCGCTGTCCACCTGGGCCGCAGGAGGAGCGTCTCTAGGGCCAGGGCTGCCTTTTCCGGCTTGAAGGGAGGAGCTGCTAACAGAATCGAGTATGCAGGTTGATCATGTGCATAAATGGTTTAGTTTTTCCAGTTTGCTGAAAATGGGTTTTAATGGAGAAGGGGAAGAGTAAACAATGTTTATCAAACATCTTTTTTTTTTCTTTCCTCATGCTTTCTGCTTGCTGTATCCTTTCGTCTCGCGTGTACCTTTGACTCATTTCAAACCTCTTGTGAAATGAAGTGGTGGCACCAGTAAACACATATTTTTAAAAGAGTGTCAAGAGCTTACACTAGACATTCTCCCTGCAGCGACTGGCCCGCCGTTGTGGCACAGGGGGAAGCTCCTTGCCAGGCCTGGGTGCTCTGAACCGGCAGCTCCTGGCCTGTCACATCCACGCCCGCACCCCTTCTGCAGACCAAGAGAGAGTCGGCTTGTCTAGAACCTGTGTGCCAACTGGTTTGTCAGTGCATTAGGTAGTTTTATTAAATATGCTGTAAACAGGTGAAATATAATGTGAACAGAGGGTACAAACAGAGTATGTTTTGTAACCATAAATGTGGAAAGAGGGTTCTGTGGAAACTAAATGCTTTGGTAAATGTGACTTGCTAAAACGATTGCTGTCTTTTTAGGTGTGAGTGGGGAAGATCATAAAAATCTAGAACTATTTGATACTTTGGTTTGCTTTGCAAATATCTTAAGACCTCGCTTCATTTTAGAAATTGTGAAGGGTGTATTGTGGGTGAAGTTTATGCAAGAAAGATGGCTGGGAACTTCAGGCTGTAGGCCCACACTCAAAGAAAAGGTCTCAGCTCCACATCAAAAGACTAGCCAATGACTGTGCATTGTTTATAGGTTTTAAGTTCATGTAAAATGTTTAAGGCATGTAGGTAGACTGCTTTTAATGATCCCCTGCTTTAACTGATTTTTCTATTAACTGTCCAATTACCAGCTCTGATCACATAGGCCAGGAGGACTTCTGCTGTATGACACGCTGGCCTCTGTGCTAGTTTCTTTGTTACCTTGTTTCATCCTAACTAACCGCTGAGAATCACACTTCCTCAGTCTCCAGTGAGGGAACAAGCCCAGGGCAGTCCCGTTCCCACAGCTCATCAGTAGCAGGACTGGGATTGAAACCCCAGGTCCACACTGCTGAGCCCTTCTCTCTGTCAGGCCTGAGCAGGGGGGAGAGCCGGCGGGGGCAGTGTGCCCACCTCATAGGGCACAGGCGTGTGGGTGAGGGGTTTGGCTTGTTCGGGTGCTGCCTGGTGAGTCTTGCTTCCTCTGAAGCTGCTGCCTTCACTCGCTCTCTGTGGTTGGAGGCTTTTGTATGCATCTTAGCTGTTGAAAAGGCACCTATTAATTTATCACAGGTGATGTGGGCCTCCTCGTGCTTGGAGGAGGCGTCTGCACCCATGTACCTCACTAATGACAGGTTACGGGATCGAGGCGAGATAATAGGATCTTTTCATCTCTTGTCTGTAGAGCAGGGTGCAGTGTCCCTGGTAGCTTCTAGGGGGCAGTAGCTGCTTGTGAGTCCATCTGCTGCCAGAGGGCAGGTTCCACACTTGGGCCATTTGCTTTTTTCTCCACTTAAGTAAAGACACTACAGTATTCAGGCCTTTGCTCTCCACTTTCTCTGCCCCCCTCTCAGGTGAATCCTTTTTCCATCTCCCCATCAACATCCACAAATCCTTCACTGTCAGAGTTAAGGCAGCCGAGCTCACTTGCTTTGAAGAGAAGAGAATAGCGGTGTCGTTAAGAAGAGAGTAAAGTGTGTTTGTACATTACTCGCTGACGTTGATAAGCCACTCTAATACTGTGTAGATGTTTTGAAACTTTCCCCTGTGGACACAGGTCTTTATTCTGTTGGGAACACCACTGTTATGTGGTTGATTATCTGTTCTTGCTGTCAGCGTGTCCCTAACTCCACCCCCACTCCCACCCCTGCCAAAAGCCAGGTTTACAGAGCTTTCTCTTCAGTTCTAAAGGAGTCATTTCACAAGCACACGAAGGAGGAAACTTTGGATTTGCCAGTCTTTTTGTTTCAGTTCATTTTATTTTTGTTTTAGTTCGTTTTATTTTTGTTTTAGTTCATTTTATTTTTGTTTTTCTGGGGCCGAACCCGCAGCACATGGAAGTTCGCAGGCTAGGGGTTGAATCGGAGCTGCAGCTGCCGGCCTGTGCCACAGCCACAGCAACATGGGTTCGGGGCACATCTGTGACCTACACCGCAGGTCACGGCAACACCAGATCTTTAACCCACTGAGTGGCGCCAGGGATCGAACCCACGTCCTCATGGATACTAGTCAGGTTTGCTACTGCCTAGCCACAACGGGAACTGTGCCAATCTTTTTTATAGACTTTGGGACCCAGGACTGCCGTGTGGCCAGCTTGTGCCTTGTGGAAGTGAACCAGTGCCCCCATCCCTGAAACCCTGACTCTCAGATCATCTCCCAGTTGTGTGGCTGAAGGAGAAGGGTTGGTTGCAGGCAGAACAGAATGGTTGCAGGACACACTAAGAAGCCAACTGGCCATTGACAGTTCAGCTCTGTGAGGTTTATTTAGGATTAGCTAGGAGTTCCCAGTCCGACTCCACTGTGGGAGGAGCTGGTAACCAGTGCCTTGGGTTCTGCCTTCTTGCAGGCTCTCATCTAAGGACCCCAGCGCGCTGGCAAGGGTGGGAGCTTCCGTTTAGCTCTGAGCGTGGCTTTCCGCGGAGACAAAGGCACGCCTCTTAACCTCACCTCTCCAGCTCGCTCCCTGTTGTCTATCTGAAAAATGGCAGTTAATAGAACCTGCTAATGAACGGAAGAAATAACTAGAAATAGTGGCAAATCATTTAACAGCGAAGTGGTTTATAACTTCTGTTTATCAAATGATGATTATTACCATTATTGTTGTTTCTATTGGAATTTTGAGGAATTTAGCCAGGTCTCCAGAGCCCCATTTATAAGACACTTTATTTCTTCCTTTGTAATGTCTAGAAATCGCTTGATTCCAGTGAAATCCAGATCTGTAGCCCCACCCCCAGCCCCTCCCAGCTCCTTTTCTCTCCCCTTCCTTTCTGCTCAGCTCCTGTGACCTCCGTGGGCTCCATCAGGTGGGTATCCCCAGCTGACCAGGCTGGCGGAGCTAATAGCGGCTGGAGGAATGCAGCAGTGTTTGTTTTTGCAGTTCCTGGATTTGGTTTAATGTACAATTGATTTTTTTAATGTATTTAATAATTTTTTTCTTACCTCATAAGGATTAACCTGCACAAACCTCATTTTATCCTAAGTGTGGCTTTGGGAGGAAGGGAGAAGAAAATTGAGTTTCTCTAGCTTATTTTATTCTTTCACTTTTTATTTTCTGAATGGCTTTTCCTGCCGAAGCAGCTCGGTAAAATACAATGTATTTTAGTGGCCATGACTTCCTCACTACTAACTGGTCTCTGCTGCTTCCCTTTGTCTGTGAACTAAACATGGGGGCCTAGTGATAATTGGTAGCTCCGTCACAGACTCGCCAATTATAGATCAACAGAGAAAGCAGCCCAGTGATGGTTTGTGGTTGGCACCGGCTGCCCACCTAGGAAAGCCGGGTTATCATTCTGCATCTGCCTCTGGGCTGGGCTGGATGAGATCGTCCTTTTCTAGTTCTGTACCTCGGCGTCCCTGACTGTATCGCATGGGTCCCGACTTACAGATTTCAGCCTCCTATCCCTGAGTGTGGTTTTCACGTCCATGTTGTCCTTTCTAAATTCCTGCCTTTTTGTCATGTCTATAATGTGAGGTTTTGTTTCTGCTTTTCTTTGTGGTTCCCTGGTGCCTAGAATGGTCGGTGGTAGGCTACAGAGAAATTATTCTCTTGGAACTAATGGTTTTCTCTACCGTCTTGTCTGCTGAGTCCAGGTGGGTGCCCAGTGTAGCCCCCTTTTGGAGCTTTTATCTGATCTGTATTCCAGCTTATCCACTTTGCCCTGGCACAGGACGGGGAAAAGTTGCTTCTCCTGTGAGGTGGCCAGCCTCTTGTGAAAGACTGTTAGGTGCTCCAGTGCCGAAGGCGTCCTATGATGTATGGCCATATTTCCAAGCAGAATACATTTTCTCTGTGTTTGTTTCCTGGGTGTTGGGCACCTGGGCCTCTTGCCAACCCTGTGGGGTGGGCACATACCCTCACCCCTCAGCTCCGAGCAGGAAGTAGGCACTCAGCACGGTTGTGGAGTGTGTGTGCGCACGCGCGTGCTTGTGCGTGCTCTCTTATGGAGATGGTGATGATGAGTCAAGGGGCCGGAGTGCACAGATGATGCCTACCGGGAACTTAGGGTGCAGCCTTCCTGTGGGCGCGCACATACGCAGATGTTTAGTGTTCCATTGCCATGTAGGCAACATAAAGCGGGCATTTTATGAAAGGGAACATCAGAGGAAACATTATAGCTGAGACCTTTATAGCCTTTCCATTATTATGGTTTAAATCTTGGCAGTCTTTATTCGTGGTGACACTGGGACCAGCAAAGCAGCACTCATTCCCAGCTCGCTGTTCTCTCCGCATCCTGTTCTGTAGCTGTGATGGGCATCGTTAAGGGTGCAGGCGGTAGAGCTGTTTTGTAGTTTGTCTAGAAACAGCTCCTTTTGACTCAGATGTTGGAAACCAGATGACTCACCGTTCTATTTGTTTTATTGCAACTGTCATTTCATAAAATGCCCTGAAACCTTTGAACTCTAAATGCCAAAGAGAGGTTTTCGTCTTTCTTTTTCATTTTGTTACCTCCTCTATCTCTGATTTTCCCCTTTAATGTCTCTTTTCTCCTTCCCTTTCATACTTATTTTCTCTTTCATCTCTTTCTCTTTCTGTCTTTCTCTTCTGTGCCCCCGCCCCTCGTTTAATGGCTGTCGTGGTATCTGTCGTTAAAGTAGCCTCTGCTAACATCACGATGCGTTCTCTCCAGGTTTACTGCTGTCCGATCGAGAGTCTGCACCCTCCAGTTTTTGTGTGTGGTTTAGAACCGAAACATCCACGAACACCAGAGTTTATGAAGTACCTGTGGCTTCAGCTCTGGAAGCTAAGTGCCGTGTTAGACGGTAACAGTGACTCACTTTTTTGTGATACTGAGTTTCGCAGAGTTGTGGGTCTCCCCCACATACCCATTCCACCCTGGGATGATGGTTAGCTACCACGATCACAGTGTGACGAAGGGCTAGGATTTTTTAGGGTGGCCTGCAGGACCTGCTGGTGCTGGTAACCCTGATCAGAGTGTTGCTTGTGGGAGAGGGCCTCAATTTTCTTTCTTTCTTTCTTTTTTTTTTTTTTTTTGGTCTTTTTGTCTTTTGAGGGCCGCACCCATGGCATATGGAGGTTCCCAGGTTAGGGGTTGAATCGGAGCTTCAGCTGCTGGCCTACACCACAGCCACAGCAACACAGGATCCAAGCCATGTCTGTGACCTACACCATAGCTCACAGCAACGCCGGATCCCTAACGCCCTGAGCGAGGCCAGGGACTGAACTCACGTCCTTATGGTTACTGGTCGGGTTCATTAACACTGAGCCACAACGGGAAGAACTCCCGAGAGGGCCTTGATCTCATTTAACCCTTTTCTCTCCTAATATGGAACTGCAATTCCTGAAGTAAAGAGCACTACTCATTCTTAAGGCTTAGGTGGGGTGTTGGGATCTGAATTTTTAAGGGCTTGAGCTCTCAAAGCAGGACTTGTCAGATCTTCCTGCAGTTTCTGACATTGTGGCACTTGACTGAGTCACCTGATTAATGACATGAGCATCACTGGGTGTTAAACACCTGGCCAGGGAAGCAGGGACCCTCTGTGGATTTACCCAAAGGATGGTCGACAGATTGTGGAATTTTAATGATGATGGGGTGGCTCCCTGATGTTCGTCTGCTTTGGCGCATAACTGAATCCCAGTATTGACTTCAGGAGAGTTTGTGGGAAACCTGCGTTGGTGTCAGTGGCTGTACTCCACATTTATCACATTCATAAATCCTACTGTGAACTAATTTTAGATGTAGCTAGTTATAATGAAAAAGAACAATAACTTCAAATGCACGGGACCCTCTCAGTCAAATGGTCCATGTTTTCTTTTTCTTCTTTTTTTGAAGGCCTTGGTCCGTTTTAGCCTTCAGAGTGGGCCATCCTCTGAATTCTGTCATAGTAAAACTTTCTTCCCCCTGTTTCCAAGGAAGGAGTGTTTTTCATGCTGTGGATGAGGGAAAATTTGGTACATTACAATTATTTAATAGATTGATGGCTGTGAGTTTTTTTAAAAAATTGTATTTATTTTTGGCCGTGTCCATGGCATGTGGAAGTTCCTGGGCCAGGGATTGAACCCATGCTGCAGTATCGACCCGTGCCTCTGTGGTGACATCGCTGGATCCTTAACCTGCTGTGCGCCACAAGGGAACTCCCTCATGGCCTTGAGTTTTAAACTTGAGTTCTCTATGTCTGCTGGGCAGCAGTCAGCCTGCGGTGGTATGTTTTCACCCACTTGGCTCAGTGTCTGTTTCTGACACAGCCACCATCCCTGCTGCTGGAAAACAGAAAACCACAGGCTGTTAACTCAATACTCTTCCCTGCTGGGCTGGGGAGGGAGCAAGACGGGGGCACAGGGGGGTTTCGAGTCAGGATACCGTCACTCCCCACTGGAGAGAGATGTTCCCTCGTTCCAGCTGACAGTGTGAACAAGGACTCTAGAGTCTCTGGCCATTTTAATTAACCCTCAGTGAGGGGCGCCCTGTGGCCCGCTCATTACCTGGGTGTTGACTCTTCGGGATCCGGAGCAGCCTGGCAGATGCCCCTTGCAGGCGCCCTCTGGATCCCCACCTGTGAACGTCTTCTCCCTTCCCCGGCAGGGCCTTTTGAGGAGCAGAAGGATCATTTCGTGCTTACGGCCTGTTCATTCCTTGGCTTCTCTGCTGAGCTATCCAGCAGGGGTGCCAATTCTTCCATTTAGCTGACTATTATATAGCCCTTAAAAGGGAAGGGTTTATTTTAGCTGGCTGCTATATTGATTGCTATAGGGCGTTTCTATTTTCACCGGCTGCTGTATTGACTGGGAAAGGGAAAGGGGCTGTATTGCCGGGAGCTGTCATATTGACTGTTACAGAAAAGATCTGTATTTAAGCAGTACCAGTGCACTGGGATCTCCCAGGCAGGATATTAATGCTAATTCATCCGCTCACCCCCTGCCGCGAGTGTTATTTGTTTAAATCTGTAGATTCCCACAGCGCGTTTATATCCTCACTAGAGTGAGCTCCCGCTCCCTGTAATTATTTAACATTATATGCTGATATAAATTGTAACAGTTAAAGAATGGTAATGAGTAGCCAAAAAAGAGAAGAAAAAAGAAAAGAAACAGGAAAAAATAGAAAATAGAAAGTGTATTAAAAACCCATATAATATATACATATTATTTTGATAAGCTTGTAAATGTGTGTGTTTGACATTAGAAATGACAGACTCAGAGCCTAAAACCGAAGTGAACAGCTTCCCTTCTCCAACTCCAGGTTGAGGTGTACAGTGTTGCCGAGTCCACGTATTGTGCACGTGTGTGTGTGCGCACGCGTGCGTGTATACATCCACATCACCTGCCAGAAGGAGACGATACAGATTGGCTGTGTTCCACGGTGCACTGTGCGTGATTACGTACCGTCCGTGGGTGTGTTCCCTACGTGGCGAGACCTTTCTCCATTAGCAATTCAGCTTCTTGCCGAGGAGCCGATATCTGATTTTCCTTCGAGCTTCCATGTTGGCCCTGGAACTCCGGGCTTGAGACCCATCTCTGGGGAGAACCACGGGGAGTGCTCAGTTGGGACTGAACTAATAGGCCATTGGGTGTCACTGTCGCTCTATTGTCAATAGTTGAAAGAGGGAGGTTATGCTGGGGAAACTGGATTTCAAAAGAAAGTTGTTTTTCTGTCCAAATCGAGGTGTTGTTTTTTCGAGATGTTTGTCTGCATTTTGAGATTCTCCCCTTAAAGGTAGTTATTTTGTTTGCTGTTTTTGCCATGCTAAGCTCAGCACGTTCTTGATTTTTTTTATTGTTCTTGAAAATTGCGCGCTGACTGCAAGCTTGGTTTGGAATCACCTGGAGCACAAAAGAAGAGGACTTCCTTGGCATTCCCGTCGTGGCGTGGCGCAGCGGAAACAAATCCGACTAGGAACCATGAGGTTGTGAGTTCCATCCCTGGTCTCACTTTGAGGGTTAAGGATCCGGCGTTGCCATGAGCTGTGGTGTAGGTCACAGACACGGCTTGGATCTGGCATTGCTGTGGCTGTGGTATAGGCCGGCAGCTGTAGCTCCGATTAGACCCCTAGCCTGGGAACCTCCATATGCCACGGGTGTGGCCCTTTTTAAGCAAAGAAAAAAAAGAAGAGGACTTCCTTAAGCAGAAAAGTTCCACCTTAAAGAAAAAAAAAGGAAAAAAAGAAGCAGCTCAACAGTACTCAGGAAACCCATTTAACGGGAGAAAGGGTCTGGGCAAGAACTTTAAAAAAAAAAAAAAAAGGATGAGAAATTTTGCACATCCTAAATTTGGCGAGCACCTGAGCGCTCCGGCTGCCCAGCCTGGCCTGGTGGAGGTGGGAAGAGCTGAGCGCTGTTCGCGGAGGAGCAGGCTCGCTCCTCCAGCTGGCTGCTCCCCCCTTGTGGAGCCGTGCCAGGCCTCACCACAATTCATACTGTGTCAGTTTAATAAATGCACTACTTAAATTATGAAATTACAAAAGAAAAAAGAGAATGCACTTATTCAGACTCTTAATACATTAAAAATAAGGCATTAAAACTCTGACTTTTTTTTCTTCCAGAATCAATAATGAACAGGAAGGGTTGTAGACATTAACAGTCATGGACATTCAAACTCTTATACATAAATTATCTTAGAAAAATGCACATAAGACTTGAATAATGTAAATACATTAATGCATTTAATAATTTAAACATTAAAGCGCAAGCAGGAATTTGAGGCAGAGGCTGTTCTGAGGTAAGGGATTGGTCCTAGAACGAGTGTGCCCTAGGATCGATGGGTGATTTCCCCTTGAGACACCCTGGAAAGAGAGTGCCTCGCCGACTGCCGTGAGCTCCCGTGCCAAGAATCCCTGGACATTCCTGAACTCAGCTACCTCCCAGCGCCCTATTTTTGCGTATCCCAACCTTCGTCCTCGATTCCACAGTCTCTCTAGTCCTATGCTTCTAATTGTTTGTTAGAAAATTAAATGCTTCCACTTCAGAGAACAACGAACTTTGAGAATGTCTTGGTTGGAAAACCAAACCAAATTAAAAAATCCCTCATCCAGCTCTGGCTGCTCATGATTTGGAAAGGTGGAAGTGGCAGCTCCTTCTAGTCAACCACTGGTGCTCTCAGCCCGGAATTCCACTGCAGCACCGTAGGCAGTGGATTTGGGCGGCCAGAGGCTGATGGATTTGGAGACAGATCTGTGGGGACGCAGCGCTGGAGTACTCTTAGCCTCTGGGTGTCGGGCATCAAGGTGGCAGGTGGCCACGCCAGGAAGCAAGCTGGGGTCGTGGAGTTAGACTCAGCCACCAGTGATCTTGCCTAGATTTAATCTGAGTGTTTAACCATTGGATAGACTGATGTTACTGTTTTTCTCCCCCTTTCTTCCAAAATCATATTCACAATGGCAGAAAGTCACTGTAAGTTAAAGCCCCCTTTTCTGGCAGAATATAGAATGACCAAATTCAGTTTTTGACATCTACACTGTGAAGTGCCCTGGGAAGAACTGAGAAGCTAGGACAACGTGCCTCACTTTTTCGTTTATTAACCCCAGTGGTGTTCTCCAGTAGCTCCTCAGCCTCATTTTAAAGCCCAAATCACAGATGAGAAACTGGGAAAACTGCAGGCAGTGTATGACTGGGGACAGTCTGACAACTTTTTCTCTACCTATAGAGGAAGTATGTTTATCTGGTTGATAAAGCAAGTGTGGTCCTCCTGGGTTTTCTGTAGACCTGAGGGACCCTTGAGAAAGGGTTATCGGATGGTAGTGACTGGACTGGACCTGTTTTTATTCTTGCCAAATCTGTTGGAGTCTTTTATTGGATCTCAGATCTCCTACCTGAAACTTTACCTGGGGTCGTCTTGATTTGACCCAGGCCTTGTCTGTTCTAGCATCTGTGGCTTTGTTTGCAACCGTTTCCAGTCTTTGTTGCAGCCAAAGGCAGCCTGCTTTCCAGTGCACATGGTTACAAGCCAGCTTTTAACCGCTTTAGGAGAGCGGCTGTAGGCCGTCCTGGCACGAACAGCAGCTACAGACACTACCAGGCTATGCTGCCCAGAGCAGCCACAAGGAAAACCAGTTCTTTCAAAACCAGGCATCAGATGTCGGTTTAGAAAGGAGTAGTATCAAGAATCAGTGAAGACCACCAGGAGCAGACCTCCAGGTCGGTTTCTCGTCCTTGGGCTGTGCGCAGCTTCTTCTCGACCTCACAACAGTGTCCTAGACGTCACGACCCCTCGCGCCCTGTTTTTCTTTGAGGATCCAGGGCTTGTCTTACGGTTTGATTTCAGCTTGGGGATAACCATCACTCCCAGGCCTGTTGTGTTCATTTCTTTTCCAGAGGTTTCAGGGCCCAGGCTGCTCCCTCCGTGACTTGTCCGGCCTGGAGCAGCGGCTGTCTGCCCTCCTGCACCTTATGCATTTTGTCCCTGCAGAGGGACGGGTGTAGAATCGGGGGCACACGCAGACCGGGGGACTCTAATTCTCTTCGGGGTTTTGCTGTCACGCCCAGGAAAGCCTCCTTCTCTTCCCTTAAGTTCCAAGAAATGTTTTATGGCCTGAACTGCATAATAGGCTTGTGCCAGATTGGGATGTGGCGGGGGAGGGGGGGCACCGTCACGCTCCCATCGAGTGCAGAGTGCACCAGGCCCGGAGAGCAGATAGCACTGATCAGAGGTCAGTGCACCCCTGTGATATATCCCTTATGCAGATTTCCTTTGAAGAGAGAGGAGTCAGGTTCATTAATTAAAGGAGCCTGGCTCGAGCGCCCTGTAATTATAGGTGCTAGAAATCTGAATTTTAAGAGGTCTCTGCAGCTGCATTTTGAAAAATGTAGGGAGGCACCGAGAAATACAGGCTGTGGGCAGGAATGTGGCTGAACCAGATTTGGGAGGTTCAGGATTTGGCAGAATTCCCCTTTAAATTCATATTTATTTTTCCTATCTTTTTTTTTTTTTTAAAAGTGGGAAGCTGAAATCCTGAATTTTTTTTTTTTTTTTTTAAATGAGGGTTATGGCCTGTGACAGAGAGGCTGGTATTGTCAGAGTGTGGCGGACAGAAAGGAGTGGCTGTTAACTAGAAGATGCTTAGTTTTCTAGGGCAGGAGGAATATCTGGGCCCTAGGGATGCAGTGTTTGAAATGTTTTTTTTTTTCTTCTTGAAATGACTGAGGGGAACAGGGAGCAGTAAGTTAATTCGGATGTAATCTAGAGAGATGAGTCCTGGGCACAGGTGGGACTCCAGGACCTTTATACCCACTTCTCTTCCCTGGAACAGTGTCACCTCCTCTGTCATAAATCACTTTTTGATACGAAGCTAGAGATACAAACAGAAAATTTTAGCACTTGGTGGGAAGTCCTGACCTGTCCCTTTTCTCTCTCATTTCCTCAGTGATTGCTAGCTTGACCTTTTGCTTTGGGTGCTTTCTTTCTCTCTTCTTTTTTTATTTTTCTATTTGATTTATGCTTCTTGGTAAAAACCTTTATTTTGGTCCGTGAAGTTAATAACCATGGCTCACTTGGGATGTGGAGAGAGTTTAGGTGAGTGGTGTCCCCTCCTTGCCTGCCCCAGGAAGGACAGAAGACACGGTAGTGAGTGAGGGCTCGCCTGGACGCAGGGCTGCAGTCAGACCTGGAGCCTCCAACAGCCCCCCTTCCCCCGAATGGCTTTGTCTCCTTGGCGGTATGGCCGGTGTCCTCCCGGTTCTCAGTCTGGTGCCTCTGCCCTTCCTTTGGGGTTTGCAAGGGGCTAGGAAAAAAAATTTATACTATATATATATATATATATTTTAAAGGCTACTCCTCTGTACTCTCATAGTTTGTATGTTGGGAAATCTTCATCTTGTGAACCCATAAACTGCGGAGTAGAACACAAGTCTCAAAGACTGTCATTGGGTGTGTTTATAATATGCAGATTGCAGTTCCAATTAGATTGAAACCTCTATTTAGCAGAGTGGTTTTGTGAAATAAATAACTTTTGAAGAAGGCCTCCTATATATAATAAATACGTATTTTTCCTTCCCTCGCCGGCACGGGGCTTCCTGCCTTCCACACACTTGTCTTGAAATGCTGATTCAGAAGCAGGCAGCATCTTTGGGCTCTTTACACAAGACCTGCTTCTCCTTTGCTTTCCTGGCACAGGGATTTCATCCTTGATTTACAGTGCTCAGCTTGTTAGCGCCAGCCAAGGGGAGCCGGTGTGAAGGTCATCATGTCCCTTTTGTCCTCTCGGAGAGAGAGTGAGGGCGGTGTTTCTCCCTCTGTGCTTGTGGAGGCGGCGGTGGGGTTCGAGTGCCCCCCCCCACCTCCCCGTCCGAGCGAGTCGGTCAAGACTCCGGCGTCCCTCTTTTCCAGCCTCTGTCCTAGCTGTCGTTCAACAGGGGGGTGAACAGTTTTGAAAGCCTGATGGAGAATTTCAGGAAGAGCTGCGCACCGCCTAGTAGAGAGCTTCCTCTCAGCACCCGCCTGTTCATAATCCTCCCCTTCTCAGCCCAGCCGTGACCAACTGACAGATAATTAGCAGATCAGGTCCTCCTATTAGGAGAGTCCCGATGCTCTTGCTTTATGTAGGCCCTTTAGCAGCTCTGTGCGTATGGGTGGTGGTGCTCTAAATGGCCCTAGCAGAGAGGGCAGTGAGTGCGGTGGGCAAAGCAAACAGAATGCTCTTTGGGAGAGAGAGTGCTTAAAAGGGAGAGAAGGGCAGGGAGGTACCCAGCTTGAAAGCACCTGGTGAAAATACTTGGACTTGCAGGGTTGCGGGCCTGTCTCAGGGAGTGGTGAGCTGGCTTCTAATAGGATGCCTGATTACAAAGAACATTTTGAAGGCCACTTAGTCCCAGGTCAGGCCGTGCATTAAGCGCTCTAATCCTTTGCCGTAGCACTGGACTGGAATTGCAAAATTGGAAGTATGCAGTGTGTTGTGTTTCAGCTTTGGCATTAAATATTTCTAGTCGGATGCTGCCCGGTGTGGCTTTTTCTCAAGCTACCCAACTTTTCTTTCTGCAGTGGAAAAAAGTCATCATGAGAGTATTCTCTTCCTCCTGCCAGTGACTTTGGGAACTACTCTTGTACTTTTTTCGCGCTGTCACTTTTCTCATCTTCATGACTTGAAATATTGACATGTAGCTAAAAATAGCAACATGTAGGGGCTACACATAGGCTTGGGTCTGCGGGCCTGGCATGTTGGAACAGAAATACCTAATTGCATCAGAACCACTCTAAGTTCATGTATGTGGAGCCCATCAAGCTGAAAGCATCCAGACAGCATCTGCTGTTATCAAATCACTCATGAGTCCAGCTAATTAAAATAGAGCTTCATTTTTCTGAACCATTGTTTGGCAGGAATTCGAAACGGGTCTAACCCAATTTCTGCGTGTTTATGAGCCTTTATTATATCAGAGGTACTTTTCTGTAAATGTACAGGGCAGCGTTAAATGAATTGATCCACGCAGTATCACTGTAGACGCACTGTGGACTTGCTAATGATTTCCCTTCCAGCTTTCTGGTTTCCAGACATACTCTTTAAAGCTCTGTGTTCTCTCTTTCTATCCTCTGCTTTTTTTTTTTTTTTCCTACTTACCTTTAATTTTTTTAACCTTTTTCTTTGAAAACAGGATACACTTTTTATTTGTTCCCTAATGAAGTTTTCTTTTCCATTTCTATTGTTTTTCTTTTTTCTTCCTCTCTTCCTGTTTTTGCTCTTCTTCTAGGGGATAGGATTTGCCTTTATTTCTTGCTGCTTTCTATTCCCTTCTTGCCTTCTGTTTGTCTCTCTTCTTATCTCTCCTCTCTTTTACGTTTTCTTCAGTGCCTCTCCTCTTCCTCTTTCTCCTTTCTCTCCTTTCCACCTCTTTTGGTTTTCCCAAATGAAAGGTTCTTGTATCTTCGTCCCCGTGTGCAAGGGTAAAGGGATCTAGTGTTGGGAGATGACGTCAGCCTGTTTTGCGTCTCTAAATTTGCTTGCATATTTTATTTTAGGTTTTTAAAAGATTTTTCAAACCACATCTGCTCTGCTTTATAGTTTAATAATCCTACTTTGAAGATCAAAAGTACTATATAAATGCTCACTAATTATTCCTTGTAACACTTTGGGGAGTCCCTAAAGCAGTGTTTGTTCCATTTTACAGATGAGGAAGCAGGAACAGGAAAGGTAAGTTAGCTCTCTGAAAGTTAGTGAAGAAGTAAGTGACTGAGGTAGAGTGAAGCCCAGGTTGTCTTTGGCTCTGATTCTTGATTACTCCCCTTCTGGGATTTGACTTTTCTCTCCGCAGTGACCATGTGTCTCTAAGATGAGACTGAGGGGATACTGTCACCCCCTCTCCTCCTTTCTTCGTGTCCTTTTAGCCCTCAGAAGTTTCATTTGTAGTCTTTAGAAGATGTTAAATGAATTTCTAGGTAATTCCTGGGCAAGGAGTATGCCAAACCACTTATGGGCTGGTAAAAATCCTGTCCATTATAGACTCAAAGCAGAGCGCTCACTTTCTGTTTCCAGCAGCTTCCAGTAAGTGGGCCCACGTCACACGCGAGCTGGCCCCGGTGATCACAGCGTCGTAGGAAGCGCTGCCATATTTGATTGAATTTAGCCATTCTGGAATGACGTGCATATGAAGTTGGCTCTTGCATTACTGTGGCCTTTATTATTGCTAATGCATTCTGACATTACAGGTGTGGCCTTGGCTCTCCCAGAAAGGGCAAGGCCGCTCTTACCAAGCTTCAGAGCAGAATTCATGAAACTGTTATACAGTGAAACGGGTGTTCACATTTAGTTAATAAGCAGAGTAAGGGAAATGCTTTTACAGCAAAGATGGCCAAGCGACAGAGGCCTGTCCTCCTTTCTCACCCAGCATTGTTTCAAAAAGTGGATCAGTTAGTATTATTCTCTAGCAGAAAACTAGAGTCAATTGATGGAAGGTTCAGGAAGGTAGATTTCAACTCACTTTAAAGAAGGACTCCTGAAAATGAGTTGACACTGTCTTAAGAGGGGGAGTTCTCCATTCGTCGTAAGCATTTAAGTGGAAGTTCACTGATCCTTTGTCAAGGTGTCTTGTTTTATTTTGCCTGCAAGCATGGCACGTGGAAGTTCCTGGGTCAGGGATCGAACCCATGCCACAGTGGTGACCCAGGCCCCTACAGTGGCAATGCCAGATCCTTAAACCACGGTACCACAGGAGAACTCCTGTCGAGGTTTTTGCAGAAGAGAGTCCTAGATCATGTATGGGACCGATGGCCTGCCTTGTCTTAGATCGTAACTGCAAAAGCAGCATCTTTGTTGTTGGTTTTTTAAGTGCCTGGTGTGCTGTGTGGACCCAGCGAATGCTTAGTAACTATTCATTATTTAATCTTTGGCTTCCTGTTTCTTAATCTGACTTGAATAAAACTGTTTTTGTTCAGTTCAGGAAAACCTCCATCTCTGCCACCCTCCTGGAATGAGTCGTTCTGGATAGCCACTTTTTCTGATGGCCCTCGAGATCCTTATGAAAACAAAACGCTTTGAAACGTTGGCTAGGAATTACAGAAAATGGGTTGTTTGCTTGTTTGCTTTATCGGGCAGAGTATCTAAAATATAATTTAATCCTGATGATTCAGTACCATCGTTTTAGACGTAAATGTTTGTCTTCTGTGGTTAGCGTAGCTCTGTTTTCAAAACCTGTTGAAATGTGGATGTGTGGTACCTTTGCCCTTCCTCTGAGTGATTCCACCTGTGTCCAGTAACCTCGGACTGATACACTGTTTGAGTTTTTTGTCAGCTTTTCATAGACGATTCTCTCCTGACATTTGTTGCCAGGCTGTTTCCACTCTCAAGTCTTTGTTCTGTGAGTATCTCTTGCTGGCTGGCTCACTTCTCCTTTCTCATTTGCAGTTTTTCATCTTCTGTGATTTGGACACCAGATAAGTGAGCTTGTGTATGAAATATAAGTAGTGTGAATAAAGCTTTGCCATGTGTAATGTATATGGAACCTGTCATTTCTTTTTTCGGCGACAGCAATTTCTTCTTCCCTTTCTCCTTCCTTCTTCTTGTTGGTTTTCTCCTTTTTTTTTTTTTTGAACTGGATGAGATTGGAGACCTGAGCTCCGGAATTGTTGGGTCTTGTCTTTGACCCCCCCTTGACCCTCACCCGTGTCCCTGGCCTAGGTATCACAGGCTGCCTGGTGGAATTGACTTAGAATTATTAAATGGCGCAGCTTGGAGGGTCTAGAAGGCCATCTAGTTAAGCTTTTATTTTGCAGAAATGAAGGGATCTGAGGCACCGTGCAAGGGCGAGTGGTGGAGTTAGGGGACACTTTAGCATCAGGGTTGATGCTTTGTGCATGTTTCTTGAGACCCAGTCCGCCTTCCGCCCTGCCACTCTGCCACGTTCTGTTCCCTACTAACTTTGAGCACAATATGTGCGAATGAGGAAATAGAGGGTTTGTGGAAGATAAAATTGTGGAGGAAAATTCTCTGCTTGCTGTAAGCAGGTTCAGAACTAAAGTACATAAACCCGAAAAGGCTTCTGTTTGTTGCAGCGTTTGGTCGTGTTTGCACTCAAGGCTGTTATCGATATTGTAGGAGAAGCTTTAATCCTTTCATTCAAATTTACAAGAAATGCTGTTTCCTTTTAGTTAAAAAAAAATGTCCAAGAGAGCATTTGATTTGAGGAACCAAAAGTCTAGAAAATGTATCCGGGAGTCCTCGTCAATTTGGGGCATAATGAAATATAAAAAATACTCAATAAAAGCTCCTTTATTACTTTAACTGTTTAAATGTGGAGTTTTTAGCCATCAGGTTAATGTTTTGGTATCATTTTTTTATTTGATTGTGAGCACTTTTCCAGGTAGCTCTGCCACTCGAGCGCTAATCAGATTCCCACAGATGAATGGTGCTAGCTGCAGCCTGACATCACCGCATTTTTGCTTCGACATTATTTTATTTGGTTTTCCTGTAAAAGTTAATAACTCTGTGTCCATGTGTTTAAACAGGGGAGAAGAGGGAGAGAAAGGACAATGGACAGAAAACTATGAGCGATGTCTCAGGAAGCTTTGGCCAAATTGAGGAGACATAGAGATTTTTGCGATTTCAAAATATTTCACCCGGGCCTAAGTATTTCACGAGTAGGGTGTGGAACGTCAGGAAGATTGCAGAGCAAGATGGTGCTTCATAATCATTCAGATAACCAAAAGTGAACTTCTCTCTGTTTCTCAGACAGAGCTGGAAGGAACTGGAAATGAGTTGCCATTGATTGAGAAGAAGGGGGCGGGGGGATGCTCGGTAGAACTGATTTGCTTAATGGTGAGAATCGTTTGAAGTTTGTGTTAATTGTAAGTGAATTACATGCTCATTTTTGATGACCAGGGTCGGTAAGAGCATCAGCTGTAGGGCAGAAAGTGCTTCCTTTCCACCTTCCCGTAAGAGGTAGGGGACCTTGAGTGAGAGCCTCATGGCCAAGATGGCTCTGGCGTCCAATAGGCCTGTGTGGAATCATTTATTGTCGGAGTGTGTGTGTTTATTGGAAGCTGTGGTTGTTGATACTAGGAATGTTTATGGTGTTTACTGAAAGGTTACTGAATGGTTCAAAGCCGTGACGATTCCCATGTAATTTTTTCTGTGTGCTATGGGTGACTTTGCTGAGCTGAACATTTCTAAATTGGGGTTTATCAGAGGAGGCGGCTGGACCAATATCTCTTGATCCAGGTTCTCTTCCGAATTTACATCTTGGTGCTAAAGACGGTCTGTGGATACAGATCTCGTACAGTGGGTACAAGAATCGGTTCCACAGTCCTTATCTCGGTGCCTCTGAAAGCTGTGTAAAAAGTGATGACTCATTCATCATCCGAGTCAGAGGCATGGCTTGTCTTGCCTCTCTGTGCCGTGCTCCTGCGGATGAGTTCCTCCTCCAGTCGTCTAGAGAGGCGTGGCCCATGTGAGATACCCCTTTCTTAAAGACTGAACCTGGCCGTTGGCTTATTTCGCATGGCCGGGAGGTACATCTGAGGTCTGTCCCCCCACTTGCTGCCAGAGCTGGGCCTCCTGGTCTTCCTGCCTTGGTGGGTGGCCTGTCCCTGTGCACCCCCAGGAGCCAGGGGCTCGGGGAAGGGAGCCACCTTCCTCTCAGAGGAGCTGACTTCATTCGAGCCTTTGAATAGAAACACTTTCTAGTCATCTTACTGTAAATTTGTAGAGTTTGGAGGCTGCCAGTTTTCTCTATCATGAATCATACTCTTCTGTTTTTCCCCTTAGGCCACAGAAGAATCTAAAATAATAGCAGGAACCAGGACTTGGTGGTCTTCTCTCAGTAGCCAGTTCTCATTGTTCACTTCTTTCCTGCTTTCCAGGGAATCTAAAGACGATTTAAAGGCTGCCCACATGTGTCATTTCCAACTCTTGTCTTGCCCCCTTTTGGATTTGAACTGTTTCTGGGCTGTGATGACTTCTCTTTTGGTATTCAAATCATTTTTTAACATTTAGTCTCTTTCCAGTTTTCCTGTGGGATGCCTGCTGGGAGTGCCACTTAGCAGCTCCTTAGGGTTTTAGTTTTTTGCTGCATATGGGGTGATGGTAGATGGAACTGCTGTGAGTCCAGGAGCCCGTCTTGTTGTCCTCAGAGCAGAAGGTACTCAGCCACCATGAAGGGACCCTGCCCTGTGCCACCTGGGCTTATCCGGTCAGCCTCTAACCCCCAGGATGACCTGAGGCATGAGGGTGTCCCTGTCCACAGCATAACCCTTCTTCTTTCGCTTCCTAATCCTCCCACATCTCGATAGTGCAGGGCTGGAGAGCTTTCCCAACCTCCATCTGGCCCGACTTCAAAAGAAGTGGGAACTGAAGCTTCACCTGCTGAGCATATGAAGGTACTAGAGTTTGGGAGAAGTAACCTTCAGAAAGCATCGGATTCAACCTGTGGTGGAGAGAAAGGGACTCGGAAGCGGAGGCAGTGGTGTCACTAGGCAGGTCCTGGGTACCGTCTGCTACATATTTTTGGTGTCGGAGTCACCGGCCGCCGTCACTGAGTGAGCTCACGGTTCTCCTGGGGAGCATCTTGGACACTGAGTCATTGCATTCCTTTGGAGTGATTCAGCTCAACAGCTTGACACCTTCATTAATTTTACAGCATGGAAGCCTGGGTGCTCTCTGCTTCCCCTTTAACAGTGCCGGGGAATTAGAAGAATATGGAAAATACAAAAGCAAGGGAAACTGGAAGAAGCAGTCAGAAGACGCCGTGTTAAGAAATGGAACGCTTTGCCTTTTCTTGGTATCTCCTGGGACGGAGCACCCAACTCTCACCACATGTTGCTGGCACACATAAACCTTTTTCTTTCTGTTCCTGGCACGCCGGCCAGCCCTCCGACTTGCAGCCGGCTCGTTTGCCTGCTCTGCTGAGGTCACTGCTACCGTGATCCGTGTATAATGGCATTTTCCTCCTCTTTTCAGTATGGAGGCTATTACGGTTTCTTCTCTAAACAGGACTTCAAACAGTTTGCTGCCAATTGGATTTCAAAGCCAAGGAAAAGGCAAATGTCATCCTTTTTTCCCTCTCCTCTTTGGGTAACTGCTTTGTTGGTTGCATCAAAAATTAGAGGGGCTGCTATCTAAATTCAGGTGGGGACAGGCATTTAAATTTGCTTTTCTTTCTGCCTGGAGGAGAATGTCCTTTTCCTTCTCAACTTTCCTAAAAAGGAACTTTGATCTTAACCCAGAAACAAGGGTTTTTATTTCCTCTGCGGTGGCGAGTGTGTGCACGCACTGCAGTGCTTTCTGTGCCCGAGTTCCGGTTGCCCTCTGCACCAGCAGCTCCCTTTGGACTGCACGTTGGCACCCACTGTCTTCTCCCAAGTCACCCTTATGTCCCTAAAATCACTGTCACTTGACATTAAATAGTGCATGTTGGCCTAAGATGCTTTTTATTTCCATTTCCATTTCTAGAAGAACTAGTTTAATAAAATAACAAAACAGTGATATTCTGACCAGCAGCTCATGCAGTATTTTTAACTGGGGCCAAGAAGAAAAATTTAAATGAGGAGGTATTTCACTTGGAAGGGTAGTTTTTGTGCGTATGACGTCGCCACTACATACATTAGCGTGTTTTAAGAGAGACCAGGGTCAGTAATGCATGCCTGGGAATTCCCTAAATACAGACGGACAGTGTAGACCTGAACAAGTATTATGTTCTATCCTGTTAACTCTACCAGAGGTATTTTATTTCTTTAATGTGCAAAACAAAAGGACGGAGGAAAGTACAACAAAGGAAATTAGGGCCCACAGCTTAATTAGTATAGGGTCGTAACCCAAATCAACAATGGGAAGGACACAAGGACAAAACCCAGGAAATTCCAAGTTGAACGAGAGGCTCTTTCCTTTAACTGCTCGAGAGCCAGGGTGCTTGCCAGCGCGCTGCTCACCCAGGTGCAGGAGGCTGGCCCCGGCACAACCCTCTGTCTTTATTTTTGAACTTCCTGGCTTTTGTTGACTTTCCCCTCTCATTCCCCGCCTCGAGGTAAAGGAAACGTACCTTTGTACACGCGTGTTAATGGCAGATAAACGGGCGAAGAGTACCTTTCGATTTTTGTAACCCTCAGAGAGGGAGGAAGGGGGGGGGAACCCCTGTCACTGTCATCTGTTCATTTTTAATGAGCAATTTTAAAAAATTGAAAATAAAAGAGGCAAATGAATAGGTGTTGAACCAGCCCGTGATATGTAAATGCCAACTAGTAATTACCCAAAACCTCAATTTTCATTCGGTTTCATCTTGCAAAACATTTCATTTTCCCTGAGTGAAAACACTTCAGTGGGGCTCGAGAGTCCGCGGAGCGGCCGCCTCCGGCCTGCACCGCCACCAGCCCCGGCTAGGGGGCACTTTGGCTACGTGCTGCGGCCGCCGTGCTGGGCAGCGCGTCCAGCTCAAGGTTATTCCCCTCTTGCCATTCCAGTGGTTTCGCTCGCTTGGAGCCGTGGTGGTCCCCCCCCCACTAGTCTGGTTTTGGGGAGCCTTATTTTCCTCCTTGTCCTTGCAGAGGATCCTACTGAATTTTGGCTGACCGAGTCTTCCTCTGCATGTTAACTTTCCCCTCTTACCTGCTTGCTAGACCCTCGGCTTCCCTGAGTTGCATTTCACACTCTGAGAGCAGCTTTCTGCCAGACTCCCTCTCTCCCTTGGAGGTTGCAGATGCAGCCGTCTCTCTCTTCTCTTTAGTGCTCCTTCTTCGTCTTCGCGGTCGTCCTTTTTTTTGGTCTTTCTTTTCATTTTGGCGGCTGGGGCAGCTCTCCTCACCTGGAGCCCACACGCATTTGCTCTCCCACCACACTCAGGATGATTCTGACATTTCTTTTGCACGGTCATAGATTTTCTCTTACTCTGGTTTAGGATCTGACACCCTCTGGGGTGTATTTGTGCAGCATCTTGGAATGTGACTGGCGGATGGCCCCGCTTCGGGGTCCTTGCCCTCCCCAGCCTGTCCCCTAACTAGAAAGAGAGCATGTAGGAGTGAGAAAGAATGGAGAGCCTGGCTGGGACCGTCAACCGCAGATGAGAGAGGATTCTAGATGCAGAAAACCAGAATTATGTTGTCCTAGGACCCTGGATCCGAGAGTGCTTTGCCTGGAATCTCAAGGAACACGGCCTCTTTAGTGAGATATATAGCTTCATAATTAGCCCGTTGCATTTTTTCACGAGTGCTAGCATCAGCGTTCTACGATGTGTTTCTCTGATTAACAGCTGCTTTGCAACTATTTCCTTGTGCCACTGAGGACCATATTTGTCAAGGAACTCCTGACAGAGTACTGATTTCTTACTAAAACACAGCATTTCTGTGTGAAGAGGGTTCTGTCATTCTCAGTGCCGCCTGGCTTTCATAGTCAGTCCTTGTTAAAACTCCAGCTGGCTTTGGTCTAACGCTTGTTAGCAGGATTCTGGGTATCTATCTGCTTTAGAGTACAAGTGGAGGAACCTTTCACAGGCAATTTAATCTTCCGAGCCGAGCACGTGTGGCGCTGCAGCTCTGGAATGGGGTTCCGGGCCTGCCTGTCGGTCATTTTCTTTTGCCCTCTAGTTGTGATCTCTCTGGGTGAAAAAGGACTTGGCTTTGGTTGTTGGCATCATTACGTTTTGAATATTTTTAATATTTTAAAATGGCTAATGAATGCTCACATTTTAGGAGATAGATGTGTATGTAGCACACAGGAGTGCCAGAATTGGTGACGTTCCAAATAAGTGTCACTGGAGACAATGCATCAGGTTAACGTGTCAGGTGCAAAGTGCTTAGGCTCCCTCCGGCCCCGGGTTGGTTGTCAGGCAAGCTCTGTTCTCCTGCGCCCCTCGTGCAGAAGGTACCGTGTGTGTTCTGAAGCTGGCATGCTGGTCTTTGGTAGGAGAGTGGAAGACCCCCCTTCAGTGAGGAGTGTTAGGAAGCTCGTCCTCCTCGCTGGGGATTACCTGCCCTACACAGCGTGTTTAACAGCCCGTAGCGCATCGCGGTCGGTCCCCGAGTGTACTGTAGTCCATTGATTTAGACAGTTACAAATCCTGGTCCCCCAAACACATCTTTCCCAACTGGCCAATCATCTTGAAGTCCCTGCTTTTTCCCTGGGTTACTGGCAGTCACTCCAGCGTAACCACTGCAAAGACAAGAATTGCGCCTTGGTTTTTCCTCTAGCTTTGATGAACAGGAAAGTGATCAACTTTCCCTAGAAATGTGAAGTTGACGGTGACAGGTGACAGGGTTGTTCTCTTTTGCTTTGTCTTGGGGGGGGGTGGAGAGGGGAAGCAGGACATAGGGCCATAGGAGTGGAAAGCGGTGGGAAACTTGGCTTCGGTTTTCTTCTGTCATCTTTGTTTTTATGATATCAGCTACTGGGGATTTGCGGTGCACTCATTAAGAACTCTCTGAGTGCAAGAGAAGGGGAGAGGAAAGCCGATTCCATATTTATCACGGACTCAGCAGCAAGTGGCTTCGACAACGGCTTCAGATGCTTTGCACCAGAATTTTCCCTGGCTTACTGCACTCCCACAACATGTGCAATAAAGTTCCTGTCTCCGTTTTACATCTTTGACATTGAGGCGGAAGATTTGGCCTGAATTTATGTAATTTAGTTGGGCACCAATATAACCCATGAATAGTCACATTCATCTCCTAATTAGAAAATCAAACGATAATACAGGACCGGCTGCAGGCACCCCATCATTTCATCCAACAAAAGCGTGTTGTGTTGTGTTGTGTTGGACCTCTGCAGAGGAAAGAGTCAGTTGAATTGCTTCATGAAGTTAATGAAAAGTGCCCAACAATAGTTGAATGAAAGATGCAAGCCGAGTGTGCTGTCAGCTGTCTAGCATGTTCAGATCTTTGCATTATGGGGAAAGGTTTTGGGAAATCTTTTACCATCCATGGGTGACTCATAGGGCTTATAACTTTCTAGGTCAGAAGGGCCCTTTCCCCACCTATTGAAGTGCCAGGTCCTTAGGCGGAGGGAGGCGGAGGGAGGAGCAGAGTAAAGAGTAGCCGAAGAAACAGTTAGTGGAGGAGGGAGGCTTTCAGATGCTCACACTTACGTGGAGCTGCTTATCTGGGTGTCTTTCTTATAAAGCCCATTATGTCAAGGCCGTTAGTTGGACGCTCTATATTTTTGCATCTGGCGTAGTGATATCGGTGCTGTTAAATATGTGATTTGCCTGTCGCCTGCATTTTCAGACAAAGATCAAGAGGAACATAAACAAGCCCCAAATATGCTTTATGTAGGTGTTTGGCGGTATTATTTTATATGGCTTGAAATTAGTGAATGGAAACTTTAAAAGAAATTGTTCATATTTTTGCAAGTTTTAAGTGTGCCGGGACTTTGTCAAATTCCCGTTAAAATAAATATGTCAATTTCACCTCTCTTCCAAATTCATTTATCTTGCTTTTTTAAAAGGTGTTTTCTACTTTACCTGATGTTTAAATTGGATTCGCTCGTTTATGCTGTTCTTTGCTATATCCCCCACGTTTTTCTTAAATGAATTACTAATGACAGCGCACTCCATCATTCCCTCTCTACAGCCACTTTAAGGAAAGCATGGTGATCTAAACCTTTTAACCTATTAAAGATGATTTTTCCCAATTGAATCAGACCCACCACAGGTGTAATAACTAATCATTTAAACTACACCTGCTATTATGTATTTTTAAGCCATTATGCGTGTTGGATAGATGATAATTCATGTTTATTGCATTGTCCGATGGATCCGTTTTGCCTACACTAGGCTGATTAATGTATTTAAAGAAATAAGAGATGCAATTTTTAAAAAAAATTGATGGAATGCGCCAAGCACTGCATTGAGTGCACCATTAAACCCATCAGAACTTTGCTCTCTGACCAGAAATGCATATACCAAGGACTGTATTAAAAAAGCAGGGTGAAACCTGTGCATTTTAGCAGTGGGGTTCTGTTTTCTTTCTCAGTCATGGAAAATTTTGGAAGGATGAAGGAGAGGTTTATGCTTAACTAGCGGTGAACGACAGGCGCTGTGCTGTTAGCATCTAGTCCTTCAGACCTGCTTGTCCACGGTTCCTCTGACACCTTGTACACATGGCATGGCATGCGGGGCCTCTGCACAAGATGAAAGCTCCGTCATGTGTGTTGAAGGTGTATTTTTTCTCCGGGTAAAGAATAGTCATCCCCGAGCCATCTGAGCCTTGACCCTGTGGGGCCGGGGATGGTGTCGCTGCCTACCTCTGCCAGGGCTGGGCCTCTCTTGTTTTTCTCTCCTTCACCACCTCTCCTCCTCACTTCTCTGCTTCCCTTTTTTTTCCGCCTTCCCTTCTGTTCAGTCTCCTCTGCTTGTCCATTGCCGCCCCCGCCTTCTCTCCTCCTCTGCCCTCTTCTGCCCCATTCCCCCTCCTTTTTCTCTCTTCTTTCTTTCCCCTCTCCCATCTCTTCATTAGAACGCACCCGTTTTGTGGGTGTTTGTCAGATTTTTCTTGATTTTTGGGGCCGCCTGAGATGATGTGGATGAGGGGCCCCCGGGTGTGAATATATAGTTTGGAGTTCTAGAATCTTGAGCATTGATTTTTCTCTAGTCCAGTACCGGCTGTTTGGCACTGCAGTTCATGGGTGGTGGTTAATATCTTTGCAGGGTGGGACAGATTCTTAGCAGTCTCAAGGACACTCACGGGTCCTGTCACTGACAGGCCCACATCTGGAAGTCGGGGTCACCTGTGTTCATCCTTGAGGGAGCGTGTCCGAGGCAAGCCTCCCATGGAAGGATCACGGGGAGATGCATAAGGGGATCGCCCAGACCTTTTTTCTTTCTGATTTACACTCAGATCCTTTGTTACCCAAGAAGTCTGTCTGGTCTCAAGATTAAATTCATGAAAAATTGGAAGAGAACATTTGTAACTTGTATTCCATTTGTAGTCCCAGTTCTTTCCTTCTTTCTCTTTCTCTCTCTTTCTTTCCTTCCTTCCTTCCTTCTTTCCTTTCCTTTCCTTCTTTCTTTCATTTGTTCTTTCTTTCTTTCCTTCTTTCCTTTTCTTTCTTTCTCTCTTTCTTTGTCTTTTTAGGGCCACACCTGTGGCATGTGGAGGTTCCCAGGCTAGGGGTCGAATCGGAGCTACAGCTGCAGGCCTACGCCAGAGCCACAGCCACGCCAGATCCGAGCCGCATCTGCAACCTACACCGCAGCTCACGGCAATGCTGGATCATTAACCCACCGAGCGATGCCAGGGATCGAAACTGCAACCTCATGGTTCCTAGTCGGATTCGTTTCTGCTGTGCCACGAAGGGAAGTCCTAGTCCCAGCACTATCTGATTGAATCTCTCTGTTCAATTGCTGCCCTTAGTTTGAAGGATCTTAGAAAACTTCTTTGTATTGGCCCCTTAGAAATTTTTTCTTTCAGCAACTCGTGAGTGAACTGCAGGGCCTGTTGGCTTTCCCTGTACCTCGAAACTAGATTATTCCCTTGGTTTTGATGAGCTGAGTAGAGCCTGTCATTTGCAATGGCCCCTTTCCTATCGGGCAGGTTGGCATTTCCCACCCGGCGGACTCGTGTCGGGTGGAGAGCAGACAGGCGGCGTGCAGACACACGCTTCGTGCGCTCAGCGACGTGAAGGTTAAT
The DNA here is from genome assembly GCA_004024745.2 of Catagonus wagneri. Taxonomy (NCBI): domain Eukaryota; kingdom Metazoa; phylum Chordata; class Mammalia; order Artiodactyla; family Tayassuidae; genus Catagonus; species Catagonus wagneri. The sequence goes on from PVHT021183551.1 coordinate 2,386,477, forward strand.
ACCGTCAGCAGCTCCGCATCCACCCCTACCCGGCCCACTCACAGAGATGAAGATTTCATTGAATAATATCATCACCTAGAGGCGGGCAGCTAATCTGTCATTCTGTCGGCTTTAGCCGTGAAACCCCAAACTTTGTCCTTCGAAGGCTCTTCAGAATTCAGCCCCGTTGCCTGAGAGGGCCCAGCGTGAGCGGCTGTGTGTGTTGTGCCTTAGACAGCCCTTCCCAGCCGGGCCGTGCTCAGCGCTCTGCCAGGCTCTGTCGAGGCAGCCTGGTCTCTTCCCTTCAGGTGTTAGCAGTGTCGCTGGGGAGGCAGTATGAACATTAGGAGACAGTATAATTACGTCTTCACTACACGGTAGTACCCACTCTAAGATGGAAGAATTTAAAAGGATCGGGAGATCAGAGGTGGCTTGTGATTTAGGAAAGGCTTTGAGGACTTAGAATGTTCTGTAGAAGGGCTGTGCCGCCGCTGCCGCTGCTGATGTGTGTGCGTTTACTCAGGCGGAGGCAGGAAAGGGAGGCCTTCTAGACAAGGGGGTAGCACGGCCACAAGTGTGGTGACATGGATGAGCATGGCCAGGAGAGGGCTACCTGCCGAGGAGTGAGAAGAGTCAGCGTGAGCAGGGAGAACAGGAAAAGGTGATTGCAGGTCTTAAGAGCTAGGCTGCGGGGATTAGATTTGATGGAATCAGACGCAGGAAGCCAGTGGTGAGGCGGGAGCCAACACAGGCTTTTATCTGAGCAGATTTTAAGTGTGAGAAATCACCGGTTCTGAACGTGACCACAGTATTGGGCTTATTTCTGTGGACCTGGGGTTTACCTGTAGGATTTTTAATCTTGAAATGCAGACTGTTGAAGTTTTACTTTTCTTCTCTGTTTTGTCCGCCCTACCAGATTGCCACAGCAGTGAAGTTTCTACAGAATTCTCGGGTCCGCCAGAGCCCACTCACCACGAGGAGAGCATTCCTTAAGAAGAAAGGTACAGGTTCCCCGTGGCCGTGCAGAGTGGCCTGCAGAAAGGGGCCGGGGATGGGGCAGGTGGAAGCCACAGTACTGATGAGCGACCTCCTGTAGCTGCCCCCCCGGGGGTGGGCGTCGGGTAGGGAAGCCCCCCGGGGGACTGCTGCCAGGACACAGTAGGGCCGAGAGTTGAGAGGATTCAGGTAATTGAGCACCAGCCGTGAGGCCACCACCTTGGCCCGGGACAGCCTGGCACAGGCAGCGTTCAGCAGCAGCAGGCCATTGGGGGACTTCTGCTTTCTGGTCTGTTCTCCTGATGATGACCCTGGCTGCAGAATGACTGGCTTGAGGTTAGGAGGTCAGCTTCGTCAGTAAGAATGAGGAAGAAAGAAATGAAGGACAAGGAAAATGAGATGACTAAACAAGGTCAGCTTAAGGTCAAGCGTGGGGTCACTCTGATTTACGGATTGAAGGGGTAAATTACTGGTTTTATGGTATTTCTGTAAGCAGGGATTAAATGGATCTTGACAAATTCAATATTGTCTGAAGCAGAACGAATCTCTTTTGGTTTTATTGAAATTTAGGATATATTTCTTTTTTTGTGTGAAATACATAAAAATCCCCAAACAAACAAAAAAGGAAATCCGACTTTTCATCCTTTGAACATTTAATTTTCCGGAACGCTAGGAAGCTGTTTAAAGGCTGTTACATACCGTAAGGGAGGAAATGAGTGTCCATCTCCTCCGTGCCCCCCGACCAAACTCTTTCTCACTGAGGCTGGAATGTCAGCCTCAAAATTCTGGGGTTTGAGGTTTACATCGTTAGTGGCTGAAAGAGAAGATGGCGTGGTTTGGGGGTGTTTCCTGGGTCTGCCCCACAGTACCCCAGTGCAGTGATGCTGCAGGACCAGGTCCTGTGGGGTTTGTGGGGTCTGGGCAGTATCAGCTCAGGCCTTTCATTCACGGGCAGCTGTTTAGAGGAAGAAGCCTCAAGGCCGGTCCCTGTGGCTGAGTTGGTGAGGCCGCTGGGCGCTTCCTGGCAGCATCACGCTGGCTCCCCCATCAGCAGGAGATTATTAAGATTTGGAGTGCGTCGGCCGCCCCTCCACTCCGCAGCCATCAGGCCGTAAAAGAGTTTTTCCTTGAAATATGTGTACCTATGGGGAGTAATTAATCATAAAAGCTTGGGGATTTCAGCTCTCTCATCAAAGCATTGAAGCTGGGGAAAGCTGAGCCTAAAAGCCGTGCTGATTACCCGGGGTAACCTGAGACAAAATCTATGGTTGCCGAGAGATCCTTCGCCCCAGTATATTGTGCAGTATTATAACTGCCTGATCTTCTCTTCCACTGACAATGACCAGTTATTCCTCATTTTCTCTCAAACGCAGCTGGGTTAGAATTTCATTTGCAGAAGGTATTTAGAGCAATTTAGAGACAAATGTCTCTGGTGTTTGCTCGGCACTTCCCCACTGCAGGCTTTGCTGAGCAGTTTGAGTATCAGGAGCTCCATCTAATCTGTTTAATTTTAATAAATCCCTGACTGGGAGAGGGAGAGAAAAAAAAAAAAAGGAAAGAGAAACTCTGGGCCAAATAATACTTCTTTTGAGTTAGATGGCTAATCATTACTGTAGAGAGAGGAAAGTGTTTGGTATAATTATTATTTGTTGCTCCTTTAAAAAACAACAACAATTAATTAATTCAACCGAGCGTGTTTACCCTGTGCTGAGAACAGAACAGGCAAAAGCCCTGCCCTCTCAGAGCTTATATTCTATCAGGGGAAAGGAAGACAGTCAACAAATGAAAAATAACACAACATGTGGTTTGTCGGATGGCGGGCGCCGTGGAGGAGTAGGGGCTGGAGGGGCCGTGGGCTGGGGGGGCCGGGCTGCACTCCTGTACGAGGTGATTAGCGTGTCCCTCGGGGAGGATGACAGGTGAACGAGGACCCGAAGGAGATGAGTGTTTGTTGGTACAGAGTGAGCGGAATTCCTCCTCGACCACCAGTGTGGCTTAGAGTTTTTAGAGTTTTAGGCAGCAGCAAACTTGAGAGGCGTCCTGCCCATTTCTTACTCTAAAGAGAACCACAGGCGTTTACCCCGCACTTAAACCTGGGATCACTGGACTTAATCACCCACCTCCATTATCCTCTAAAATGCTGCTTCAGTCAGTAATTATCTATTTCCGAGTTGAATCCCAATAGGGTGAGTTCTGGCAGGACCTTCTCTGGGCAGAGAATTCCAAGGCCTGATGGGCGTCTGGGGAGGAAGAGCCCTCTGTGGATTTAAACTTCACTTTTCAAATTTCCGGCCGTTCCTAGGGTCGGGCGTACACGATCAGTGTAGCTTGGCACCACCTCGGCTGGGTTGGCAGGGTCGGGGGGGGTGGGTGGTGAGAGGGGTGGCTTTTGTAGAGGAGCCTGCAGCTGCCGTGTCTCCAGCAGCGGCTGGGAAGGAAAGGGAGCCGGCTCACCGGTCTTCGGGGCTGGGGCGCGTGTCTTGAGGGGAGGGACCGAGGTCCCGGCCTCCTCCGTCACGTCTCCCCACAGGAGTCATTGCAGTGGTGGGTTGGAGCGCTGGCTTTGGGCGAGCTCACAGCTACCGTAGTCTTGGCTTTTCCTAGCAAATGTCACTTCAGGGAATTGCAGTGGAGCACTGCCTTGAATTATAATCTTGACTTTTTTTTTTTTTAATAAACATCTCTTTCCTGAAAAGGCAGAGCTAATTTTGTTTTTCTTTTAATATTATTTAATATTTAATATAGAAATTGAGGTCCCTGTAGTGCATGTCAGTTCAGTGGAGAATGAGGGTGACTTTAGGTGTATCCGCAGAGTTTGTTTTATTGTGAAGCCACCGCCCAGAGCAGGGGCTTCCTCTCGTCCCCTCTGACAGGTTAAATGTGTGCCCTCTGATTTCAGGGGCGGGGGTGGGGAGATGAGAGGAGCGAAAGGGATGGAAGAGCATTGGTTTGCAAAGGTCTTTGGTGTTTGTGTTTTTTGTTTTTGTTTCTTTGAGATCTCTTTTGGATGCTTTCAAAGAGTCATTAATGAGAAACATGAAGTTATTAGAATCATTTATCATTTTCTTTGAAGCTTGTACTGCCAGTGTGTGTAATTTACAACATTTCTTTCTTTTATCGGGAATTTTTTGGATGAAAGAGAAAAGCAGCTGTTCACCTTCAGAGCATTAGAATAAATGTTTTTGTTTTCCTTCCAACCACTTGATTCTGCAGATGACATCAGCTGGAGAGCCAGCCACACATGAAGATAATTGGACTGTGTGTGGGGTTTAAGCCCTCATAGAACTAGTCTATATATAGAAGCAGTTCTTGCCAGCCAGGCATCCTATCTGGGGCTTTAAGCAGGCTGCAGTCTAGGAGGTTAGAGTAACTTGAAAACAGCAACAGAATCAGTCCAGAAAGTTAAGAGGCTTGGACGTTGTTGTCAGTAGGCTTATGCAGATTTGACACCCTGTCCAATCACAGAATGTAGGAGGCAGTCTGCCTGCAAACACGTTTGGCAGTCTGAGTATACGGTGGGTCAGAGCCGTGCTTGCGTGTGGCCAGTACAGGGCTAGATGGGGTAGGGGAGGCAGAGTTGCCCATTAGCTTCCTCTCCGACCTCTGTGGCAGAACAGGGTTCTAAAAGGAAGATGAGCATCGTCTGCTTTTCTGTGTGATTCTGCGTGGTGGGGCCTGGGTGGTGCTGTCCGACCCTTGGGCCCACGGTGCCCTTGTCAGGTGTGTAAGTAACGGGCTGTCCTCTTCCTGATCTAATAAATAGTCCGGGCAGGGCTGGGGGGCAGGGGGAGCGTGAAGGCAAATGAAACAAGTAAAACACACCTCCATGCTTTCTCATTCCAAAGGTGAAACAAGATCTTATCTTTCTTCTGTTCCTGGAAGCGGAACCCCCAGTAGCAAAACTGCCTCCTTGCTGGAAATGAACTTGAGGAAGAAACCTGACGGTCTCAACCTTGGTTGTGGGGTAGGGGTGAAGGGCTTCTCTCACTGGAGTGTTTTAAGGGGGAGTGACTTCCTACACAGATTTCAATTTAACTCTCTTTTATTACTTTTCTTTTTTATCATTTACGTCCATTTCATGAGGTAGTTTGCATGTCCTTGAATGGAATCTCGTTACCATGAAAGCTTTTTTAGCATTGATTTCATAACAGTCTTAATTTAATAGCTCCGTCATTACTGAGTAGCTCTGGGAGTGGGGCCCTGGCTTTCCAGGTCACTGACCTTTTAATTACAAACCTTGTTCTGATGGCCAGGTTATCGACTGGACAGCTCCCAGCTTGTGCCCCCAGGATGAAAACGAAAATAACTGTGTTTCCTCCCCCATCTCCAGGAAAAAAAAAAATTGTAACCTCATGTGTTTCTAAAATTAATTTTCTCCTTCAGCTTTGCTTTATAATTAATTCTTTAATGTGTCTTAGTAAAGCCAGAGTATTTTTATAACGCTGTTCTTTCTAGAGCTTGGGTCCAGCAGACAGCTTGGAGGGAGCAGGGAAGGGGCTGAAGGTCTTGCCAGCGGCAACCCCGAGCTTGGCTGTGGCCCGTTTCCTCATCCTCAGGAACTCCTGCGGCTGAGCTGGAAAGAGCAGCAGCAGCTCTGTGTGCGGCTCTCTGGCCTTTCTGAGTCTTTGTTAAAGAGACGTGGATGATGGCATCACGACTTAGATTCATTCCAGTACTTGCTGGAGCTCTCGAGCCGTGTGTAGCACAGAGCTTTTAAAGAGACTTCCCGTTTTGAGAAAAGACCAGGGTTGGATGAGTTTTCTTGCTGTCTGACCTCTCTGTTAGTCCTCAGTGACCGGCACCCTCCACGCTGGGTTCTGCTCGGTTAGGAACTTGGGTTGACCCATGTTCTCGCTCACTGACGACCAAGAGGGAGGGAGAAAGGAGAGGGCGGTGGCCAGTGAGTAGGGGGACCGTCGTCGGATTCGGTTTGCCCAGGATTGTTCCAATTTTTATTTTGATTTTTTTTTTTTTTTTTTTGGCAATGCCCGCGGCCTGTGGAAGTTCCCAGGCCAGGGATCAAACCCTAGACACAGCGATGACATTGCCGAATCCTTACCCGCTAGGCCACCCCGGAACTCCAGACCATCCCGGTTTTATTACTGGGATTCCCACATCCGGGGCGGCCCCTCGGGCCTGGGCAGATGGGTCACACAAGCCTTCCTCGGAGGCGAGAGCTGCTGAGAGACAACATGGGTGTCTTGGGAAGCTTGGGGAAGAAGTCCACTAACAGTCGGTCCCCGGGAGTTCAGCTCACCGTCGAGTGGCGTCTTCCTGCTCTTGCTCTGGCCCTGCCCCTGTGCGGAGAACCCGTGGGGCCGGGAGGCCGTGCCCCGCAGGTGAGCGAGGAGCTGCCGGCGCAGACAGGGCGTGTGTGGCAGCCGCGCTTGTTCCCGAGGATGATTGAGCATCTCCATCCATCTGTTGTGAGCGGACCGGCTTCCTTCCCTGCCAGTCTTGCATCTGCATATCCGTCACCTGCTGTTCAGGACCAGCCTATTCATCACCCTGACGGGTGTTCCCCCCATCAATTTTCCTGCTCCCCTCGTTATCCAAACTTGTCTTGAACTCCACAGATTTTTCTCAGCATCCAGGATGAGAACTACGGCAGCTAGAGCAGCTGAACACTGTGGTTTCTCCATTTGCGGGGGGCGCGGGGTGCTGGTAATGCTTGCTCCCCCCCAGATGGCTGAGTTAAGTAGGTTTCTACACTTCACCCTGCGATGAGGGGTCAGTGGCACAGAAGAGCTTGGGGGAAAAACAGCTCTTCTGCATTTACTGAGTTGTTTTGAGGTTTTCTCTGAAAATGAAGAATGGCTCCTCTTAAGTGCCGGCAGCAATGTTACAAAGAAAAGCAAAGTGATACTGTCATGCACAGTAGTAGTATTTTTTAAAGTTTTTGGTCTTTCAGTTTTTGAAAAGGTAAGATATTTACATGGTTTCAAAAATTCTGACAGTGAAGAAGGACGGACAGTGACGAATAAGTTTCCCGTCATCTCTCACTCCTCTTTCCCCCCAACCCCCGCGTCCTCTTTCCCCAGAACGCTGCTGTTAACAGTTCTTATGTATCATTCCAAAGATAATCTAGCCATATAGCACCACGTTAATATTTATTAACAAACGCTTTTTAAATACAGTAGCAGCATATTTTATGCTTTATCTTACGCTTGCCATAGTGTCTTGCCACTTTAATGCATATAGATTCGCTTCACTCTTTTCAGTGGCTGCATAGTATTCCAGTGTCATAATCTTTTTTTTTTTTGAGTCAGTCCCAGATTAGTGAATATTTAGGTTGACAGGTCTTTTGCTGTTTCAAACCATTCCTCAGTGGCTGTTCTTGTATGTTTGTGGACATGTGTTAGTTTGACACTGTGCTAAATAAAGTCAAAGCATTTTCCCTGTGGTAAGTAGGCTGTGCTCTATTTTTCTTAAAATTTCAGGTGATCACGTCCCCCCCCAAAAAAAAATGGAGAACTATTTTCTAATATAAACATGACTGTAGGGCCAAAAAAAAAAAATGGCTATAGGTAGAAAGAAATTTAGTAGTGAAAAAAAGACATTTAATAAATTCTTATTAACATTTAGCACAGATTTGGATTCCGAGGGGATGTTCTGGTCACTGGTTATGTAAAACAATGCTATTTTTCCTAGAAGAATCCCTTTTTATCCCATTTTTTGAAGGGATGGGACTCAGAAGTTTAAATTTTGATTCAAAATAAATATTCACATAAATAGACAGCTTCGGAAACTTGGAAGTTAGTATCTGTTTTCAAATAAAGTACAGTCCTTCAGCATCTGTAGGGGTTGGTTCCAGGACCCCGAGGATATCGAATCTGCAGACACCCAAGTCCCTCATGTAACCTGGCATTTGCGTATAACCTACCCAATCCTCTTGGACTCTTTAAATCATCTCTAGGCTACTTACAATACCTAATACAACGTAAATGATGTGTAAATCGTTGCTTGTGCTTGGCAAATTCAAGTTTTGCTTTTTGGAACTTTCTGGAATTTTTTTTCCCCTGAATACTTTTGATCCATGGTTGGTTGAATCTGTGGATGTGGGGCCCATGGATACGGAGGGCTGACTGTATACACTCGTCCCTCAGTGTCCAAACAGGGGATTGGTTCCAGGACCCGCCAGGGACACCAAAATCCATGGAAGCTCAAGTCCCCTATTCCGCCCTCTGTTCCCCATCTGTGGATTCAGCCAGCCTCAGATCGTGTAGTTCTGTTTTACGTGTAGCACGTATTTTTTGACGAAAATATGCATGTAAGTGGACCTGCACAGTTTAAACCTGTGTTATGCAGGCGTCCACTGTATAGTTTACTTTTCTTTTGTTGTTATTGGATGTATTATGAGTCCTGGGCCATTAGAGGGTTAGAGGGTCAGCCTTTATTTAGTACCTGTGTGTGCAGAGTATTAATACATTAGGCACTTCATGAAAGGAAAATGAAGTACCCGTTTTACTGGACAAGAGGCTCATTAGAAGGAGATGGGACTGGATGTTGAGTGCTTATCCACCATATCTGGGGATATCCGGGAAACAGAGCAAGGCCTTGGAAGTCAGCACAGTCTGATGAAGGAGCACTGGAGGATAAAGCCCAGTAGGCCTATGAGCCCCTCCGGGGTGGTGACCGTGTCGCAGTCTTCCTGGCGTCCTCAGCATCGGCAGAGTGGCCTCACTCAGAGGCTAGTCAACAAGCGGTTGAGGGGCTGGATGATGAGAGTTAGAAGACACTTAGAGGGAAAGTGGTGTCAGTATTTCTTCAGCCTGCAGGTTATTCATTTATTGAACCCTGTGCACATGTAAAGTAGTTTCAGAATCGCTAATAACTGTATGCCTTTACCAGTACGCTAGTGTTCATATAGGCAGTGTTCATATGCAGTTCTTTTGTCTTTAGTCTTATGGAACCCAGTGAAAACACTCTTTTTTCAAAGTTACTTAGGTCAGCAGAGCTCAGTTTTGACCTAGGCATTGAGGGAGGCGGTCGGTGTAAATGGTCAGAGGGGTGCGGGAAGGGCGCTGTTGTGAGTGGAGCCTCACGCGGAGACGTGGGTGCAGTTAGCTGGCGCAGCCCATGGGATCTGCGAGAAAGAGAACTGAGGTTGGTGAGATGGGCGGGGAGGGAGGAGCTAGCGCTTGAACTCAGTATGTAAATAACAATTTGCAGCACTTTTTCTCTCTTTCTCTTTTTCCTTTTTTTTTTTTACGGCTGTACCTGCGGCAGATAGAATTTCCCAGGCCCGGGATTGAATTGGAGCTGCAGCTGGGACCTGTGCCACAGCCATAGCAACACAGGATCCGAGCCACATCTGCACCCTGTGTCGTAGCTTGTGGCAATGCCGGATCCTTAACCCAATTGAGCAAGCACAGGGATCAAACCTTCATCCTTGCAGAGACAACATTGGGTCCTTAACCTGCTGAGCTGCAGTGGGAACTCCTTGACAGCGCTTTTTTTTTTTTTTTAAACTTTTATTTTTGGCCACGTCCATGATATATGGAAGTTCCTAGGCCAGGGATCGAATCTGTAACAAGGTGATACAGTGACAATGCCAGATCCTTAACCTGCTGTGCCACAAAGGAACTTCCAACAGCACTTTCTGAACCAGTTGAAACTCCATGAAACTGTATTTGAGGACATTAGTTTGGGCTCTGTAGTTAAACTGAGGTGTCTGGCAGTCATAAGACCAGCTGTGAAGAGGGTCCTGCCAGGTCCAGTGTTAGCTGCGGAGGATGTAGGCATAGAAGATAGCAGTAGAAATGGAAATAGAAATGTCTGCATATTTATGTAGAGAACCTTATGGCTTACAAAACACCTATATTAGTTAATTTCACTATAATCTGTGTAATAGGCAGGTTAATAGATAACTCATTGAATGAATGAGTACATGATTTAATGGCTCTCCCATTTTACAGATGAGGAAACTGAGGCTCAGAAAGGTCAAGCAGTGCAAATTAATGGCAGAGATAGAACTAGGACTAAGTCTTCTGACTACAGTTCTTTGGACTATACCATCTACTTTCTGGAAAGGAAGGACAGAACTGCAGACATTTAGAAAAAAGGAGTAAGCCGTGTTCAAGAGTAGACTGGATGTGTGAGGTGGAAGAGGCAGGACCAGAGATGACCCTCAGGGTTGCTTTATTGTGTTAAGCAGCCTTATTGAGCTATAGCTGACATACATGGAACTGCACGTATTTAATTTGTACAATTAAAAAAATTTGACCTATGTACATATACCTGTGAGACCATCGTTGTAACCAAGATAACGAACACACCGATCATCCTCCAGATGTTTCCTGGTGCGGTTTCGTAATTCCTTCCTCCTGGCCCCCTACTCCCAACATGCCCTGTTTCCCAGGCAAGCACTGATGTGCTTTCTTTCACTGTAGATTTGTTTGCACTTTCTAGAATTTTATGTAAATGGAATCATATAGTGTGTATCCCTTTTCTGGCCCTTTTTTTTTTTCTTTTTAAATTCAGCACAGTAATTTTGAGATATATCCATGCTGTTGCATGTAGTATTGGCCAATTCCTTTTTCTTGCTGAATAGTACTCCATTGTTTTGATATCCAATGGTTTGTTTATCCATTCACCTGTTGATGGACATTGGAGTTGTTTCCAGCTTTTAGCTGTTAAGAATAAAGGCTGCTATTAATGCATCTTTGCAGGGACCTATAATTCATTTTCCCTTGGGCCGAGACTGAGGGGTGGAATGTTTGGATCATATGGTTGGTGTATGTTTAACTCTGAAACTTCCAAGTTGTTTTCAAAAGTGGTTATACCAGAGTTCCCGTCGTCGCTCAGTGGTTAATGAATCTGACTAGCATCCACGAGGACGTAGGTTCGATTCCCTGCCCTTGCTCAGTGGGTCAAGAATCCTATGTTGCCCTGAGCTGTGTGTAGGTCACAGATGCGGCTTGGATCTGCGTGGCTGTGGCTGTGGTGTAGGCTGGCAGCTACAGTTCAGATTCAACCACTAACCTGGGAACCTCTATGCCTCAGGTGTGACCCTAAGAAGCAAAAAAAAAAAAAAAAAAAGTGGTTATACCATTTTATATTCTCACCAGTGAGTGTACTAGGGTTTTGAGCCTGAAGAGTGGGAAGCAGCAGGTGTTATATTTGTAATTTGCTTCCAATAGTTACACCGCATGCCTTTGGAAGCATTCTCAAGAGTGACTAAGTAATAGGTCAGGTTTCAGATACTTCAGCTTGGGAGGTAATAGGGCATTGACAGCCTGGGTTGAAATCCCAGCTTCACCGCCTTCTGGCTGTGTGGCCCTGATAAAATACTTAACCTTACTGTGCTGGGGTTTCTTTATCTGTAAAATGGGGTTAATGATGACATTTACTGTAAAAGGTTCTCATCAGAATTAAATGAAAAGAATGTGCGAAGTGCTCAGCAGAGTGCCTGACACTGAAATAAGGGCTTATTTAACGATGACAAGGACACATCCTCTTAGAAGGTATATTTTTAATAGGCTGTAATCATTCTGCTGTAATGTTATGTTAAAAAGATAAACTTGGTGTCATAAAAATTCATGTAACAGGAACCTCTAGAAATTCTGAGCAGAGAGAGATTTAGTATAAGGAGTTAGGAGTTTCCTTACTTATTGAAAGGCCCGGAGGAGTGGACACGAGGCCAGGCCTCCAGGATGGACTTTCAAAACACTGAAGGACTAAGTTGCTGGGAAAGCTGCTTTTTCTGCTCAGCCAGGAGAGTGGGAATACAAAACTAGCACTGGAACATTTGAGTTCAGGTGCACACCCTTTTAGCTGTGTTCCAGAGATCAGGAAGTCACTGCTGCCACCACTGCAGTGTGTCCTGACATCCCTAAAAACAGTGACAAAACACTGGATTATGAACTTGGCTTCTGCCTCTGTCACAATTGCCTCTTGGCTCCCATGAATGAAACCGGAGGCTAGAGATAGGACACCGCAGTGGGAGACCTTGGTGCCTCCAGTATTTTATTTTGACAAAATACTGCTTTGATCTGCTGATGTTTGCAACCATCAAAAGCAGCGGATGGAGGAGTTCCCGTCGTGGCTCAGTGGAAATGAATCTGACTAGTATCCATGAGGATGCAGGTTCGATCCCTGGCCTCACTCAGTGGGTTAAGGATTTGGTGTTGCTGTGAGCTGTGGGGTAGGTCGCAGATGTGGCTCAGGTCCTGTGCTGCTGTGGCTGTGGTGTAGGCTGGCAGCTGCAGCTCTGATTTGACCCCTAGCCTGGGAACTTCCATATGCCGCAGGTGCAGCTCTAAAAGACAAACAAAACAAAACAAAAAAACAAAAGGCAGCGGGTACAGGTCTTTTGCCTCATTTCCACTTTCTGAATCACTTGTGAGTGCTCCTAATTCACATCCAGAGCTCCAGCGGCCAAGGGAAGTGTTGCTTCTAGCATTATAGCCTCTCTCATATCGAAGTCCTGCTAGGAAGAGGTGGGGCTGGATGCTAAGTGACATCAGAGGAATCCATAGAAGAAAAGGACTCATAAATGCAACAGAAGTGCCCCCGAACAGGGTACAAGCACATTTGTATCACAGGCCTCTCTCTTTACTGAAGGCTTAACTTGGTATTTTTCAAGCCATTTAGATAATAGCCAGCGAAATGAGGGAAGCATTCATTTTGCTCCAAACCATGCTAATAAAAAGAGTCAGCCCGAAGGGTGTTCGTGTTTTCAGTCTGGAAGCGGGTGGCAGCGGTTTATTTGTACATCTAAAGTATTTCATTCAACACTGAGCAAATTGCATGTGTATATGAGGGAAGGATACTTTTTAAGTCAACTGTTTTGGCTGTTTTTGAGAAGAGCCGGGCCTCTGGTTGTTAAGAAGAGCAGTAGTGATATATCTTCAGTTTGTCCAAGAGATAAATATTGATGTGTCCTATAGCACCGCTGGTTTCCCGCGATGGTTCCAAGAATACTTGTCCCTCCTTTCTGGCCTCACTTGTGGATGGGGGCTGTTCTAATGAGATTTGTCTGCTTAGGGCTGGCAAGGGAGTTTTCACCAGAGGGACCAGCTGGTATGTGGGGCTGTTGGAAGTAGAGACTTTGGAAACTTAACATAAGGTACAGTTTAAGGCCATCCACTGAATGTTGAGTGGACTAGAATTAGATTTTTAAATAACTTTGGGAGTTCTCATTGTGGCTCAGTTGTAATGAACCCCACTAGTATCCATGAGGACATGGGTTCAATCCCTGGCCTCACTCAGTGGGTTAAGGATCTGGTGTTGCTGTAGTTATGGTGTAGGTTGCAGACATGGCTCGGATCCCACGTTGCTGTGGCTGTGACACAGGCTGGCAGCTGCAGCTCTGATTCGATTCCTAGCCTGGGAACCTCCATATGCCCTGGGTGCGGCCCTAAAAAAAAATGTAAAAAATAAATAACTTTGGGTAGTATTCATTCATTTACTAATCCATGGTTATATTAACATTTTTGAGCCTGTGCTTTATAAAAATAAATTTACCTGCTGCTGCTCTGTGTGTATATTAAAGAGTATCTGATTCATGGAGCATAAGTTAGTGTGCTTTCATTTTAAATATGCTTTTCATTATAGGCTTGCTGGGTTGGTCGATCAACAGCTTTATATTCTTTCCATTTTTGAAGTAGAAGTAACTCACTAAAGGTCCTCAGTAGAGTGATGAGGCTCTCTCTCCCTCTTTTTCTCTCTCTCTCTTTCTCTCCACACACACACAAACGCAGGCACGTTTGTGCGTAAGCTTATATTTAAATTGTGCTGAGAACAGAATGACTACTGGTTTTTTCCCTTCCGACTTTAAACGGACGTATGTCTGGTTTCTAAAACATTCTGATAGGGGCTGGTCTTCTCAGATCTCACTCAGATCTTACCTCTTTCATCAGACAGAAGACTTGGGAATGCTCTAGTCTCTTACTGTTAATTATTCTTTTTAGTTTTCAAGCCCTTTAAAGTAATCTTTCTGTAATTAGATTGTTGAGTAGACTGTCTTTAGTAATATGGCAGTCTTTAAATTTTGTGTAGATTTTCAGTTTGTTAAATGATTGCAAAGGCTTTCATTCATAAAGTTGAAGTTTACCTTATCGTGGCATTTCAGGGGAAAAAAATCAGGACCCTCTGTGATAAATTAAATATCACAACCACATAAATGTCATCTTTTCACTGAAACCTACAGTGCATAGGAATGGGACTCTCTTCTACTCCGTTTTTGGCTTCAAGCTGGATCTGTACGTTTAACCAACAAGAAAAATATTTTACCACCGACAGTGGTGAACCTGTGAAGCTGAAGAACAAAGCCATACCCTCTCCTGCTTTGTGAGTCACAAACAGAATTGTCAATTAAATTATTCTAATTGCAAAATTTGGGGTCTTGGCCAAAAGAACACAGGTTGAGTTTGAAGAAGAGGCAGTTAAAAAAATCAGTTTAACTTTCAAACGGAGCTAATTTGTACAGAATGTAATTGGAAGAGAATAAATATGGAGCTTCATGATCTCTTTTGAGACCATTTCTGGTATTTACTTACTTTTTTTCTTTTAAATCAAAGACTGTCCTTTAGGCAGTTCTGAAAAGAGGAGACTTAAGTACTAAAACAGAAATAACGGAAAATAGCACTGTTCTTTGGAAGACCTTAATACCTTATTTTGAAAGATTTTTACCGTTCATTCATCCATCTAGGATTTATTGAGTGCATGTTTTGTACTGTGCTGGCCCTGGAACTGAGAATATAATGGTAAATAAAACAGCTTTCTGGCATGGAGACAGACTCCCACCGAGAAGTGAAATGTGCGGAATCGTTACGTGTCATCAGGGTGCTGGGATGGAGAATATAGGGAGGGCAGACGAAGGTTTGCTTCGGCAGAGTTGCTGAAACCAGAATGTGAAGAGCAGAGCATTGGCAGAGGGACAGTCAGCCCACAGACCCCGAGGCAGGAGAGGGGTTTGATTTGATCCAGGAACCCATGGCAGGACTGCCGTGTGAGTGAAAAGAAGAGTGACGTCTTAGTGGCTTCCATCTGGAGATGCCATTGGAAAACAGGTTCTGTTGGAGTTTCGTGTTGCCCAGTCTAGAATCTTTCATATCCCCAATTACCAAATTCAGCTCTATTCACCAAGCATCCCTGGTCTGCGGTCTGCTGGACGTCGTGCTCAGTGCAGTGGCGGCACAAGTGGTCCAGACCCTTGGAGAACCTGGTGAGGAGATCATAAAACAAGCCTGAGATCTGATACAGACTGTTTAATAACTGCCAGCACATGTATTCTGCTTTGTATTGTAAAAGCATTCTCACTTGCCTTTGCTCATTGAATCTTCACGGTAACCCAAGTCATTTCCTCTAAAAAACGAGCATTGAAGTGTCGAGTCTTACGGGAGTCCACCAGATTTGAGGAATGGGTCTATGTCATCACTGAGCCTGGACTTCTTTTTTTCTTTCTTCTTTTTTTTGTGGCTGCACCTGCAGCACGTGGACGTTCCCAGGTCAGGGATTGAATCCGAACTGTAGCTGTGACCTACACCACAGCTGTGGCAGCACCGGATCCTTTAACCCACTGTGCTGGGCCAGGGATTGAACCTGTGCCTCAGGAGCGACCTAAGCCTTGGTTGAATTCTTAACCCACTGTACCACGTGGGGATTCTGAGTCACTGAATTTCAAGTGCACCGTCTGCTTGTGTGGACCGGGGCAATCTCCCTGAAGAATCACATTATTAGAAATGAAATTATTTATTTTATCCATACCTTTTCATGTGCATTTCTGTTATCAGGAATAGAAGATGCATTTAATTTTAATTTTATTTCCTCCTGGACATTTTCTCGTTGCCTTCCACGGGGGCTTTAACCCAGAGAGTCCATTCTAGTGTTCCAGAAGAGGAAGGCTTGGCCTTGTGGAGGATGGCTCTGTCAGTGAATGCGGTTGACTTTGTTGTTCTGTATGGAGGCTTTTATCAGGACAGTAAAGGGTAAACAGGGCGATCTCTGCTCCAGTAGAGAGGTCGAATGGTTACATTACACAGTCTTCTGGAGCATCTTGCAGCAAATACATGGGTTATATTAAAAATTGCAATCATATCATTTTTTATAGTAAATTGCTGACCTTATGCAGTAGAATCAGCTTTATTGAATTTCGCCAAAAATGCGTTTATAATTCTGCCATACACACATGATATTCATGTCCTTGCTGTCCATGTGGAAATGTCCCTTTTTATGATGTTAAACAAATTAAATCGACTTTCTCCTGAGCTGCTGTGCCTCACCTTTAAGATCCACTCTCAGGAGTCGAACTTCCCTCAGCTTGGATGTCAGCACACACAACACCGGAGTCGGTGCATTAGGAAGCCTTGCCCATCGGCACAGATTTGGCCTTGAGATTATTTCCGGATGGTTCCAGGGCAGTTAATGTATATTGTGTATGCCGAATGCCAACAAGGCCTTACTGTAATTACTCTGTTTGTTTTGAGGACAGGGTAGTTATTGAAAGGATTTCATGGTGAACCAAGAATACACAGGCACAGTGAGTTCTCAGCTATTCGCTTGTGAATATTTATTGCAAAAATTTCACCTTAAGCCAGTTTTCCTTTAATTCTCTGTAGCTGTGCTCCCTTTCTAACCAGTGTGGGATCGGGTATGCAAAGTAATTTTTTTTTTTTTTGTCTTTCTTGCCTTTTCTAGGGCCGCACTTGCAGCATATGGAGGTTCCCAGGCTAGGGGTCTAATTGGAGCTGTAGCCGCCAGCCTATGCCACAGCCACAGGAATGCCAGATCAGAGCCACGTCTGCGACCTACACCACAGCTCATGGCAATGCCGGATCCTTAACCCACTGAGCGATGTCAGGGATCGAACCTGCAACCTCATGGTTCCTAGTCGGATTCGTTAACCACTGAGCCATGACGGGAACTCTGCAAACTAATTTTAATGTTAGTCTAACAGAAGCACAGTCAGGAACTTATAATGCATATTAAAATGAACCATGAGTTTTTAAGCTGTCTGCTTTTTAGAATCATTTGCTTTGAGTGTATTTCTCCTTTTCATATGTCTGTTATCTACATATCTGTATACATGCTAGTTCCCAGACAGTTTCGCACACGGAGGCAGTATGATAGAGTGACAAAATCATCCATCCACTGACCATTTATTAAATGTGTGTTTTCTCCATATCCCACCATTTGTGCTAAGCAGTGAAAATACAAAAATAAGATCTCATATTAGTGATCTAGTGGCGTTTGTTCCATGCTATGCAGACAGGCACAGGCTGGGTTATAAAATATTATAGGTGCTAGAATAGGTATACATGTAGAAGATGGAGCGATCAGTTTTGTGGTGGGTGAGGAGGATGAGTGGGGAAGGGTTGGAAAAGTGAGGTTACCCTTACAGGAGTTCGGCAAGAGGATTCGCTGTCTTTAGGGTTTGGGGAGTGGCGGTGACTTGAGTCCATGCTGGGAGGGAAGGGAATGCAGTCTGCAAAGTGAGAAGTGATTCCAAGAATCAGGAAGCAGGCTAGTACATTGGAGGGGCAGGCAGGGGTCAGAACTTAACACAAGGGTTTGGATTGTTTACCCCCCAGGGGCATTTTTTGTTTTCTTTTGTTTTTTTTAGGACTGTACCTAAGGCATATGGAAGTTCCCAGGGTAGGGGTCCACTCGGAGCTACGGCTGCCGGCCTGCACCACAGCCACAGCAACGTGGGATCTGATCCTCACCTGTGACCTACACCACAGCTGACGGCAACGCCGGATCCTTAACCCACTAAGTGAGGCCAGGGGTTGAACTCACATCCTCATGGATACCAGTGGGTTTCATTACCGCTGAGCCACAACAGGAACTCAAGGGTTTGGATTTTATTGTGTGGACAGTGCAGAAACCATCGCAGAGTTTTATGTGGAGCAGTGAGGGATTCTATTTGTGTTTCAGAAAGCTCGCTCTTTGGGTAGGGTGGGTGGTTAGGAGTTCATTGCAGGAATTCAGGTGAGAAGGGCATCTGTAGGCATGGAGAGGATGATGAATTAGGGGGAGTGAAGATGTGGCATCTGCAAGAATTGGTGGCTAAACGGATTCAAGGAGCGAAGGAGAGGGAGAAGTCTGGGCTCACTGTCGAGGTTCTGGCCCAGGGAGCTGGCCTGGAGGAGAGCAGGTGAAGGAGGAGGAAGAGTGCTGGACCTGGAGTCAGACAGGTGAGGGAGAGAGGCCGGCCGGGAAGCCCTGTGGCCGGTGACTCTGCAGTTGGAGCACCACAGTTAGGCTGTATCCCTGTCGTCATCAAGATGTGCAGTGTAAGTCCCCTGGTTTTCAGAGTTGCTTCCACGGGGTGACTGTTAGGCTTACTTTCTTCCCATAGACATGGTTATTAAGTGGTTTCACTGAAATCTGAGGCTCTCTAAAGAAAGAGAAGCTGCCATTTGGGAAGCAAATGTTATTTTATCTGGAAATGGCTTCTAAGTGAGAAGCCTGTCACTGCTTCCTGGTGAAACCCACCTCTGCTGCCAAGCTGAGGGTCCTGCTGAATTGGACTGTGATCATGGTGGGCTGCTGCTCCCACCTGCCACTGAAAATTCATCCTCCAGAAAGCTCCTCTCTCCCCGCCACCTGCTCCTTATTTGCTTTTTCCTGAGTTTGTCCATTTCTGTCATGTTTGTATGTGTTTCCACTGATCTTTTCGTCCATGACAGGCGGCTTTGCTGATGTGGCCTCTAAGGGTTCCAGGACCTCCCTGCTGTGTGACATAGTGGTTACAGTGACCTGACCCTGCAGGTGTCTTGGTTTTCTGGTAGCAGATGGCTTTCTCGGTACCTTAACTCTTACAAATCGATGAGTCAGAGGGGTGAAAAGGTGTGGAGTTAAAGGCAGAGAGCCAGCCGTCAGAAGCTTCAGCGGAGCGAGGGCGAAGGAGATTCAGTTAGCAAACGGATCAACTTCCTGGGAGACCTCAGGGCACAGGTGTGACCATCATACAACTGATTCCTCTGTCACCTGCAAGAGGGATGAAAAGGGCATTTCACTTCCGCAGGCTCGCCCTCTGGTCCAGCTCTCCCTAGGTCTCTGCAGCATTGTAGCTGGAGCAGCCTTCCTTTTGAAGGGCTGCAGCCTCAGACTGCCCACACACCTCTGTCTGGTCCCGTGCTTGAGGTCCGAGTCGACTTGTGTCAGCACTGAAATGTGATCTGAGGTTTGAAAAGCATGTAGGTCACACGCTTGTATTAAAGTATATCTGAACGCTGATTTCTTCTCTGTAGCCGTCTTGCTCAGTTGGCTTTTGTCTAGTCTTTCCCTGGAAAATAGCCTCATGGCTTGATTTGGGGCTGCTTTAAAGCTTACGCTTGCTGTCTCTGGAGCTCAGTCCTCCTCTGTCCTCGCTAAAACCACCTGCAGGACTGACACCCCCCCCCGCCCCCCGCAACCTGACACCAGTGGTCTAATGGACCATTTCTGTCTGAAACAGTCACTGTAATAGTTCACTTTGGTGGCTTTCACCTCTTCCTTCTGCCTTTTTTTCCTTAAACTTTAAACATTAAATTAAAAAAATTTAATGAATGGTTTGGCCCTTTGGTATTGTTATCCATTCACCTCTGGTAGCCTCTTCAATACATTATCTAAAGTGCCTTTCTCCTTCCCTCTGTACATAGCGGGGAGAAGGATGGGGAAAACTACGGAGAAAAACATGTTAAAAATGATTTTCAGTATAAAACAAGAGAAGGAAAAATCAGTGTTTAAGGACACCCAAAAAAAGCACCATCATTATGGAAATTAAACGGCAGCATTTAACCTATCAGAATGTTCTGCATGTGTGAGACAAGCCAGGGAGCTGTGCGTTTGAAATTAGAGCTCTAATCCGCAGGGAAGAGAATAGTTAAATAATTTGTTTTTGAGGTGCAAGAGCAGAGCCAGGAAGGCGTGGGTGCGTGTGCGCGTGCGCCGGGCTGCGGGGCGCGGGCGTGTTTACCGGGAATACCCTGGAGGTCGATACTTACCAGCACCTGCGGGCTGTCAAGAAGCACAAGCCACCGTTGCCCGTTCATTAGGCTTTCAGCAGAGTCCCGGCCTCACCTGTGGCCGGGCGTTGCATCATAACAGGGGAACTTGCTTCATGCTGGCCCTCTGGGAAGCACAGGAATAGATTTGAGAGACAGGATGAGACAGCCGGAGAAAGAGACACAGGAATCAGGGGAAGGAAGAAACCGGGATCATTCTGAGGAATGTGCGTGGCACAGACTCTCCAGGACAAAGCGTTCTGCCTTGTTGGGCTGGCACTCTCGGAGGGTGGACGTCCCCCAGAGCACAGGGCAAAAGGGAGCCTGGCTTAGAGGCATCTTCTGCCCGCGCAGACTGCGGTTGGCGGGGTCCCTCCTGTGCCGTGAGGCAGCGTGGGATTTATGTGAATGATGGAGATTAGTGATGTGTCCTGTCTGCCCCCTTTAGTGGCACTGCCTTTGTCTTTCTGTACCCCGGCTGGAGTTTGTGGCTTTGTTCACCCCCTGCCCCTCTCGAAGGCGTTTCTCCCTAGATATTCCCAGAGCCTGGCAGCTGCAGTCAGAATTCCACAGGATAGACTGCCACGCGGCAGAGGGGAGCCATGCCATCTGTCCCCACACCCCTCATTAGGGGATGTGCTCTTCGGTGACTTGGGGTGGGAGTGCTGATACACACGTGGTCCTTTCAGGCTCCCAGTCCCTGTGGTCTCTGGGAGAGCAGGAAGGGTTTCTATTATACTAATGAGCCCTGGGGACGCCGGTTACAGTGTGATAATCGTCCCCTTGGAGGGCCAGAGGCGGTCGGTGTGCGCTGACCTCATCCTGGGGGAGTGCTGATGAAACCCAGACCTGATGTCGGGGTTGGAGGAGGAGGTTGCCAGTGTTTCTCCGGCTTCATTATTACCTCCTTGCTTGTCTTTGGGGCATTTCATCAAAACTTCTCTAGTTTTGCTTAAGAACTTTAAAGAGCTGATGAGCGTGATGGAAAATTTTTTGTAATAACTCAGTACATCAACACCCTTCACAAATACCAGCTAATTAATCCTCAGAGCACCCTGGGGACAGTGGAGGGGATCATGGTGGCACTGTTGTTTTTTATCCCCATTTTATAGACTGAGAGACTGAGGCACCTGTAAGAGACTATGACTTAGACCAGAGGGAGGGCACAAATCTGGAAGCTGAGCTTCTGTTGGCACTGTTGGGTCCTTCACCCTGGGTTTTGCCTTCCTATATCTTTTCCACTTACTGCTGTCTTGTACAAAACTTCACATTCATACATATAGTTCTCTATCATCAGTTTTGATTGCTGCCTGATATTCTGCTGGGAATATATACCACCGTTTATTTTAACCCATCCCCTTGATGAACATCTGGGTTATTTTCATTTTTCACCATAATAAAAACTCTTCTCTAATATCTTTGAGAAATAGGTATTTTCTTACTTTTCGTGATTACCTTTTTTTGGGTAAAAACCCTTGAATTGGAACCCTGGGCTCAGAAAATGGGCTCGTTTTCGCTCTGCTTTGCTTTGCTGAACTGCCTTCAGGCCTCAGCACCTCCGGTCAGCGCTTGAGGGCACGAGTTCCTGCTCCGTGTTGTTCAGTTGGCCTTCTTTGAGGATTTCTTCCTTCAGTTAAGCATAGGAACTGCCTGACCTCAAGAGCATGGAAACATTTGGCTATTTTTTTTTTTTTTCTTTTATGGTTTTAGTTGTCTTTTATGGAATTTGTTCTGTTTGTTAGGAGAGCAACAAGGGATATAACTTAATTTTTTCCCAGTGACCAATCCGATTGTTCCAGCATTTGTTAAACAGTTTATTTCTTCCTGCACCCATTTCACCTGTCACCTTTGCCATGTACTAAATTCTTAAACATACTGGTGAAGGACGTTCTGTTCTTGTTCTTCAGTATGCTTTTTGTTTGTTAGGCTAACGCTGCAGTGTCTTCATTACTGTAGAATTGCTGCACGTTTTATCTGTTGGTGTTGAGTTGTACTCTTTCTTCATTGTTCTTTTTTAGAATATTCCTGGCTTTTCTGGCCCTCATATACTTAAAAATTTTTTAAATTACTCAATGAATTTTATTGTATTTATAGTTGTATAATGGTCATCACAACCCAATTTTATAGCATATACTTGTAAACCCATTTTATTTTATTTTTTTTCTCTTAATGGATTTTATTTCACTTATAGGTGTGCATAAATCATCACAAGTCAATTTTACAGATTTTGTATCCCAAACCCCCAGTGCATCCCCCCACCCCCCCAGATTGTCTTATTTGAAAAACCAAGGTTTTCCAAAGTCTGTGAGTCATTGTCTGTTCTGTAAGAAGGTTCATTGTGTCTTTTAGTTTCC